>JAYESD010000009.1:181746880-182151880 GCA_036927565.1 Tuctoria greenei | reverse complement strand
ACCCTAAACCCTAAACCCTAAACCCTAAACCCTAAACCCTAAAACCCTAAACCCTAAACCCTAAACCCTAAACCCTAAACCCTAACCCTAAACCCTAAACCCTAAACCCTAAAAATTTATACTACAATGCTTGTGTATCCAACTCACCTAGAGTGAACACACAAGACTTACAATATAGCTTAAGAATTTAGCCTACAATGCCCGTGTTCCAACTTGCCATGAGCGAACACACATGACCTGCATGTAGGCTACAGGAAAGAGGAAGAAAATAGACTACAATGCCTCTGTATGTCACACAAAGAGAGTGAAATACTGGACTTACGTGTAGGCTACTAAAGATGAGAAAGAAAGAGAATAGAAAATTCGCCTCCTACCTAAAAAAGTTTCCAAACAAATCGAGTTTACCAACATTGAAGTATACCCTCTAACTATATGCATCTACCCCAATAATTAGCACCCAAGTACAAAAATACTCAAATATATGTTGACCAACTTTCTGGTCTAACATCAACCCATGTACCTAATAATCTAAACCCCAATCAAAACCCCCACAACACAAGCAAGCAAATCACAGTCAGAAGAAATTATTAATTACTTTACAAGAACTACTTATGTACATTAAGATTCGAATCACAAATCTCCTAATCAATATGGTACATGCCAAAGTCATTGTCACAATCAGGAATAATTTACTAGAAAAGAATTTGGTAGGAAACAATTCTTAAACAATTAAGCTAGCAACTAGTTCTAAAATCATTATTCTTTCATTGTATAACAGTTCTATACTTTTGTTCTTAACATGTGCAAATCACATCTCAGAATAAACTAAGTAAAAAAACACTAATGACATAGTCATTACATGCACAATCTGTCTATGGACACTTAAGTTGCTTAAACATACCATTGAAGTAGAAGATGCATGCTCCAATCACGAACACCAAACAAAAGCAGCAGAACGTACAAGTGGAACATCCAAGGTTGACTAAATTCATCAACTCAAACATCAATGCACAATGAGATACCAAGTAGGAACAGGCCATTTCCTGCAAAAAAATAAAGATCAGAAATCTGATTAAACAGAAAAATAATAGTTACAAACAAGTCAAATTACCATCTGGGGGCAATAACATCGAAAGATCAGCTACAGACCATGGAAAAAATATTTAACATACGTATATCAACTCATAACAATAACCATTATCCATTCAAAATTACAATAATAGTACAGGAAGCTTAGCAAACAATTTTGTAAAAAAAACATAACTATAGAGATAGCCTAACATATTTTCAAGGACCTAACAGTTGTACAACAAAAGAAGGTTGGATGGACACACCTGAACAAAGTAACAGGAAACCTCTGCCCTGAGGCAAGTTAGATAACAGAAGAGTATTTCAGTATAAAGACAACATGCTGGACAGCACTACAAATAGCTGAGATGGAACACCAGATATACCACCAAGCTTTGAACCTGAAAACCAGAGAACAGAGAGCGGGGTTAACATATCAAATCTAATGGCAGGTAATGACCTTGCAGAAACTGTAATGATGGTCGCCACTTTCGTAGCCTCCCTGCCAGCACCGGAGTAAGAAAAGACAAAACACCTACTGCGTAGAAGTCCACAACAGTACCTACTGCGTGTTATGAAGAATTAAATGTACCACGAACTCAAAAGATGCTTAGGAAACTCTGTAAACTGAATTGAAAAAAAAAAACAGATACGTAAGGGACAAGATCCTGACTGTACCAGTTAAAAACAAGATATTTCTGAACAACGTTACCAATCAAGAACAAGAGTCTGGGAAGGAACAGAATCAGATCCACAAATGAATGTTTATAGGTTTTCAAACAAGTCAGAGATAGGTAGAAGGAAACCTTGACAATACAGCAGCGCTAGCAACAAAACCGAGCAACAGCACTGCAGATAGTTGGTACCATCTGAAGTTGCGATGTGACTGACGAACAACAAGGCCAGTTACCGGCTGCACCGATTCCACTTGCCTCTCTGGTTGTTGGCTGTAGGCAAGCAAAAACAGACAAGGCGTCCCTTTGAGTTTGTTGGTGAAATTAACATATCAACTGGCAAAAAGAAATATATTTCTTACATTGCTGCTCTGAGGAGGGGTCTTAATAGCAGATCCTGCAGCAGCAATTCAGGAAGAAAGAGTAGAGGGCGTCAGTGAGACTAAGTCGTGTGGAGGGAGCAAACGAAAAGAAGCTATTGACAGGAAATACTATATAGGTATGATTAGATGAATACATACTGTTTTGCAGAATGCCGTCTCAATACTTAGAACCTTCACCCTATTCTTGATATGTTATGGTTCCCTGACTCTCTTCCCTGTCACCACTACGAGCTAGGACTGCCATCACCATAGTGCTCCCATTTGCAGTAGTCCTAGAGCAAATAATTACACAATAAATAACAATTCAGGAGCACAAAAACTACAATGAAGTGTTTATGTGCAGAATGGCACCATCTGTAAATAGACTCCTCCATAACATGTAGTTCTCACATTTTCTAAAAAAAATCCTCTGTAGTTCTCTGCTGCACTTTATCAATATTTTAGGGTTCACAAATGAGTAGAGCTTGATTTGTTGTGCACCTATTTGTGGAGTCTAGCAGACGAAGATATTTAGGGATTGCAGAATGAAAAGGGTACTTACCATAACAGTGAAGAAACAGTTATCCCGAAAAAAGTTGTCTATCTATTTAACAGGAATAATGGTCGAAAGAAGAAATGGGAGACAAAAACAAAATGCACAGAAGTGAGAAGGAAAACTAAGAATCAAAAGAAGACTATCAGAAGTGTAGTCCATGGGTCAAAACAAATTCCATAAATTGTTCAAATACCTCTATGACTTGTAGTGAGCATCATGGATCCCGTACATCTTGACTTGATTGATGGAACCATGGATTGCTCAGAAGCTCTCCCTGTATGCTCGCAAAGGTGAACAGGGCTAAAGGACCTTAAGCAAAGACACATCAGCACAAAAGAAACTCAGGTCAGTAATGTGGCGTTAAGGCACACAATCTGCATTGTTAGTCAGCAGGGGTATGTAATGATGCAGGCTCAACAAAAAACAGGGTAACTTCAGGATTGGCACCTGTTGGTGATAACGCAGGTTTCACAGGGGAACAAAGGGCAAGCAGCTTGTGATGGTGGTGTTAACACAGAAGCAGGGGGTGAAGCAATGTTTACAAAACCTGCATGTATGGAAAATGGCACATACAAATAAATCAGTAATGTATAACTAGATTTATCAATCAAAACTTTTATGATCAAAGATGCAGTTTAGCAAGTACCAAACATAATGGCAGAGCAGGAAATGCATCAATACAAGTTAGTGTAGGTCACAACAGAAAATGTACCTGGTCGCTTACCTCCTACCCAAACTAACCTAGCTAGTGTTCAACAAAGATTGGTGAGGTGTGATGTATCACAAAACAGCATGTTGTTTAGATCTCACAAGATTTTTACTTCTGGTTATCTCATTGTCAGATCTGTAATTGTCAGATATGAACTTTTGGCTGCTGATTGTTATAGAGCATGAGGTTGATGACATCATTCTTCCACCTTACATCATTCCATGAAAGATTTGCCAATCCAAACATGAGGGTCCCAAGTTGCAATAATGTTCCATGCTACATAGATAGCCCAGAATATACAGCAGAATCTGCAGCTTATATGGAGACAGACCACAAAATAAAAGGTCTACATTATGCAAACAAGCACAATGACTGCAAGGCCTAAACTAATCACAGTGCAAGATATTTTGCAGTAAAAGGAACCACATCAGAAGATTGTATGGCTGCAACTTAACAAAGAAACAATGAAACTCCGCAATGACACAGCCACGCACTAGACGGCAGAAGAAATGAAGCATGAATCCGTAGCTAAAGATAGTAGAGGTAGTCTATAAGATCCAAGAACCACAGCCAGGGATGCACGCAAAAAAACACCTAGGGGAACGCAGTCCATTTCAGAACCAATGGCAGCGAAGAGTATCCTCCAGCACAGATTAATGCTGGTCACCACTTTGTTAGCCTAGCTGCCAGCAACAGAGCAGAAAGACTATTGCTCCTGCATGATGACACGTGAAACCAAAAAAAACAAGTACAATACCTACCAAGTGTCACATGAAACTACGAGTTTAAGAATGTCTATGTGTGTGAATAAGAAAACCTGGCAGTACATAATCCATAGATCCCATCTGAATAAACTTGGAAAGTTTTATGTCAGATAAACTGTGAACTTGGGTGACCACTTATCTGCCTGCAATAACTAAAAGGTCATGAAATGATGATGTGCAGTAAGGTATAAGATGTGTGACGTGTCAGCAAAAATAATAAGCACTGCTACATGGAGATACCATTCAAGTAGTGAGGTGCTCATCACATACCTCATCAGATGCAATAAAAAGGTTCTTCCCTAGTTGCAAAAGGATCAGAAATATCTTGGGTCAAATAAATGAAAATTCATAAAATTGCTGCAAAGGATTCAGAAATGTACAGGCACGTAAGACCAATGAAAGTTAGCAGAACCATATTCCACAATAGAGATTGGAATTAGCTTCTGAAAATGGAGGTAACTGACAAGATCATCTAAAAAGATATAAAAACAAAACATCAAAAAAGATGATTCAGGATTGATTTCTTATAAATAATTGAACAAAGTGCAGAAATAGATCCCATCCTGCAGGCAACAAAAGAATTAAGCTCAGAAATGAAATAAAAAAGAAAAAATAAGGTCCAAATCATGAGCACTGCTACATCTCAACCTAACTAGCTATCAACACAGATTTGTAAATGGAGTGTTGTCAGTATTACCAAAACAGCATCTATTTGTCTGATCTCAAACATAAAAATGGTCATATCAGAAGAAATTTAACTGCAGGGTACCTCATTGACAGGTCTGAAAATTGTCAAATATAAACTTTTTGCTTCAGTTTGTTATCGATTTTTCTTGGATCTTCCAGAAGGATATTGCCAAGGTGATTCACCAACATTATCCGTCCTCCACATTAAATCACAGGTCTGCCACTCAAAACATGAGTGTCCTAATGTTACTCGTTACCAAAATAAACTAAAATATACAGCAGAACATGCAGCAGAAAATAGAGACAAGGAGCTAGCGTATAAGACAAATATATGCAGACATACAAGGCCAAAACTTACCCCAGTGCAAGATGTTACCCAACAAAAGAAACCTCACCGAACGGCTGCAAGCAAACAAAGAAATAGGAAACCACCAAGACACAGCTACACGACAGTAGAATCATTTTTAGTAAATATAATGTCAAGATGCATTATCATAACATCTGATGAATATTGGGGAGATAATGCAGATATGCCCGCATCACCTAAAAAAATAACATTTTTCCCAATAACCATGTGTACCTCGTATAAACAGATGCTCACAGAATTCAATGTCAGTGCTAACCAGACTGGATATCAAAAGTAAGACTTTAGATAGCATACGACAGCAAGGTCAAGACAACAGATATTTGGGCACTAGCACCAAGCCAGAAAAGTACGACGCATTATTTAAAAAATAAACAAAGATAACTGCGCACAAAAGACAATTATTAACACGCTAAAGAAAGTTACTGATACTTTTACACAAGTGTTGGCGAGTTAAAGGATGAACAAGAGCGGATACACTGAGGGGGCGAATACTGACACCGGGTGGTTACAGTGATAAATAGAGGAGAGACAGCAGGTCGCGAGTTCGTCCTCCCCTAGGGCACAAAGGAAGAACACGTTCGTGGGATGCAAGAACCATACTGGAAGGAGAGGTGAGGCCGTGGATCCCGTACCTTCTTTTCTTGGTTGATGGAAGAGAAGCCGCCATCGAGGGCTCCGAAGCTTTCTCCGTGCGTGCTCGCCGAGGTGAAGAGGGCTAAACCACCACTAAGAACCTGAAGCAGCGACACGCTGCAGCGAAAGATGCCGCAACTCAGATCAGCCGGGAGCCAGCGCCGAGTTCTGTCACCTACGACCACTGCAACCGTACCTACGACCACTGCAACCGTCGAGCGTGACGGCGTAGTTGTTCGCAGCGGCGGGTCAGGGACCACCACTGCCCATGTCGCGGTGCTAGTGACAAGAATGTGAGCACCGGTGGATGAAAGTGGAGATGCAGGAGGAAGCGGCCATTGGCTTTTTAAGGGAGAGGAAGAGGAAGATGAAGCGTCAAGCGGTTGGCGGTTGAGATCGTAGGGTTAGTGCGCTGGGAACCGATGGACGGTGGCGTGCGTTCTCATTTTGGCAGAGCAACAAAGGGATAGACTCGAGTAAGGCTAACGAATGGGGCAGAGGAACCGAAGGTATGGGAATCCAAATAACGGAATACGAACGGACAGCGGAAGCTCCTGGCTTCATCTTGAGGCGGCAGAGGAAGGGGCGGCAGCTCTTGGCTTTACCCGATGAGGAGGCTGCTACGTGGAGTCGAAAGGCGTCGGTTCATCCGTTCATGAACAGGACAGGGGGAAACGCCTTCAACTTTGCCATTCTCTCCATATCAATGCGGAATAATCAATTAACATTTAATTCATCGTGAATGCAGGCAACAATTAATCATGCTTTGATTTCCCCCTGCCCACTACTCTGCTTTGGGTTCCGTGCATGCAGCCTAGCAGATTTATTCCCCGTATTCTTGGTAGTTGCATGCGGCAAGATGCTGCGCCCCTCTGCATGTAGTACTAGCCAGTCTGCCAAGTGAAACGATTCAACACGCATGCTATTCGTCTGCCAACAGACACTGATCAGTGCTGATCTAACGTGCAAACTGCCCTTATCGAGCAGCACAAACCGCAACTTGTAGATAAGAGTATTTATTCAGCTAACTACACACCCCAAAGATTCTTTTAGTTTTTCTGAATACACCAACACAAACAGCAACTGTTAAAGTCCTACGCTATGGGAAATTGAAATGCTGGTTGGTGGAGGTGAGCAAAGGAGAGGCGACAGAGTCACACAGCGTCAAAACGCGGGGCAGAGCCTGAACGCTAGGTGCCTGATTTACCTCCGCATTTGAATGCATAGCCCTGACACATGCATGTGGCGCAGTGCGGCCAAGAGCCTAGGAGTACGACTCTATCCCTCGATTGCTCCGCTGATAGAGAACGCTAGACGCACCCAGTCGGAAGCGGCACGTTTCAGGAAGGCGTCGATGAACCGCTTCGTTTGCCCTCATGCAAGTTGGAAGCGGCACGTTTCGAGAAGGCGGAGGAACTGTTTTTTTTTTTCAGTCGGCAGCAATTGTCTTCGTCTTATCGGTTTTCAGTTTTTTTTTGTCCCGATCGATTCAAACCGAATCCTCGTTCAACGCTCCTGAGAAAACAACTACGCAGGTGAAACGGGTTGCCGCAAAGTCGTCGTTCCCATGGTTGCTGCCGCAAAGTTTAACAAAATATTTTCGTAAGCTCGAATTATATTCATTGCAAAAATAATTTTATTTTCGTCAGCTAAGATTAACTCAGAAAATAACACGAAAATAAAATTTATCTTCGTCCACCTTAAATACGGCCCATAAAAAATGTTCATTTTCGTATACCTTGAATCCAGCATGGTCGAGAGGAAGCGCGGCGCCATCGTCAACATCTGCATCGGCACCGCCTCTGTCATGCCGTCGAATCTGCTCTACTCAGTCTGTGCGGCCACCAAAGCGTGAGTTCTTGCTTTGCTTTCTCTTGTTCAGTGCTTACTGCAGCAGTTCTTCATGTTTTCGATTACACTGACTCAATTTTAGGATAGATGGCCATAGTGTAAGTCGTAGCTGTTAAATCTAGAATTTTTTAGAGTTGAAGGACCCACGTTTCCAGCCGATTGCAATTGGCCGTAGTGTTTACTGTTTAGCAGTGCAGGTTAGATCTCATACCTGTGTCGTTTCCAATTTAGTTTAAGATAACTTGATGCCATTACCTGGTGCCGATATTGGTGGATTTGAATGGGTACTTGATGACTGCAAGTGCTTGGCAATTTTGAAAGTTGCAAGTGAAATCTATTCCATGGATTCACACTTACCTGCCTGCCTTCGTTACTAGATGAGCAGAAATCTCCCAAATTAAAGCTGTCAATTATTGAGCTTGCAAATGCTTCATTTGTAAAATGCACAGTGAACTCTGAATGCTATTCTAGCAGCAGTTTCCTTATACCATGTCTTGGGAAGCTTGCCCTTCTGTTTAAGGATAAAAACAACAAACTGAAGGAGATTGCAGTAGTTGGTTTCTCGTCAATTTATTTTCATTATGATCCTGCATCAGTGTTAAGCTTTTTGGTTAGCATGTCCATGGTATAACTGCCAGGATAGTGAGGTACACGTTTCTCTGATACATCATCAGATTTCTAACAGTTTGACTGGTGCTCTGTTGTAGTGATGTTCTGTTTGATCATTATCTTTTAGCTTGTTTTCATTTCTGAAACAGTTGAGAAACTCTTGACTGTCTTGTGAGGTTTCTTCTACACAGTTGGATAACAGATTTCACTTTCTACCAGGAAACGGTGGAAATTTCGAAGATGAATGGACACTATGCGTCCACAAAAGGTTACATTAGACTCCTGAAGGTGTGTTTTTTCTACATAAAATACAAGCTCGATATCGAAGAAAAATGAATTTATGTACATTCTATGGATAAAAACGTCGATGTTAGCAAAATCGAAGGCTAACCCCTTTGAATTCAAGCGAAAATTTGTAATTTTTAAAAATCCCCAAAAACTTACGTATGGCTATGTAATGCATATGAAACATGGAATACAAGCTCAATCTCTAAGAAAAATGAATTTACGGCCATTCAATGGACAAAAATGTCGTTTTGAGCAAAATCGAAGGCCCCTTTGAATTCGAGCAAAAATTTGAAAATTTTAAAATCCTTGAAAACTTATGTATGGCTACATAATGCATATACAACGGGGAATACAAGCTTGATCTCAGAGAAAAATGAATTTATGTTCATTATATGGATGAAAACATCGTTTTGAGCAAAATCGAAGGCTAATCCCTTTGAATTCGAGCAAAAAATTAAATTTTTTAAAAATGCCCAAAAACCTACGTATGGCCACATAATGCAAATACAACATATAATACAAGCTCGATCTTTAAGAAAAATGAATTTAAGGACATTCTATTGACTAAAACGTCGATTAGAGCAAAATCGAAGGATAGCCCATTTGAATTCGAGCGAAAATTTGAAATTTTTAAAAATCACCGAAAACTTAAGTGTGGCAACGCAATGCATATACAACATGGAGTACAAGCTCGATCTCGAAGAAAAGTGAATTTACGGTCATTCTATGGAAGAAAACGTCGGTTTGAGCAAAATCGAAGGCTAACCCCTTTGAATTCGAGAAAAAATTTGAAATTTTTAAAAATCTACGAAAACTTACGTATGGCTACATAATACATATACAACATGAATACAAGCTCTATCTCGAAGAAAAATGAAGTTATGGTCATTATATGGATGAAAACGTCGCTTTGAGCAAAATCGAAAGCTAACCCCTTTGAATTCGAGCGAAAATTTGAGATTTTTAAAAATCCTCGAAAACTTACGTATGGCTATGTAATGCATATACAACATGGAATACAAGTTCGATCTCGAAGGAAAATGAATTTACGGTCATTATATGGACGAAAATGTAGTTTTGAGCAAAATCAGAGGCTAACCCCTTTGAATTTGAGCGAAAATTTGAAATTTTAAAAATCCCCGAAAACTTACTTATGGCTACATAATGCATATACAACATGGAGTACAAGCTCGATCTCGAAGAAAAATGAATTTATAGTCATTCTATGGAAGAAAACGTCGTTTTGAGCAAAATCGAAGACTAACCCCTTTGAATTCGAGTGAAAATTTGAAATTTTAAAAATCTACGAAAACTTACGTATGGCTACGTAATACATATACAACATGGAATACAAGCTCGATCTTGAAGAAAAATGAATTTACAGTCATCCTATGGAAGAAAACGTCATTTTGAGCAAAATCGAAGGCTAACACCTTTGAATTCGAGCGAAAATTTGAAATTTTTAAAACTCCCCGAAAACTTACTTATGCCTACGTAATGCATATACAACAGGGAATACAAGCTCAATATCGAAGAAAAATGAACTTACAGTCATTATATGGACATAAACATTGTTTCGAGCGAAAATTTGAATTTTTTAAAAATCCCCGAAAACTTACGTATGGCTACGTAATGCATATACAACATGGAGTACAAGCTCGATCTCGAAGAAAAATGAATTTACAGTCATCCTATGGAAGAAAACATCATTTTGAGCAAAATCGAAGGTTAACACCTTTGAATTCGAGCAAAAATTTGAAATTTTTAAAAATGAAAACTTACGTATGGCTACGTAATACATATACAACATGAATACAAGCTCGATCTCGAAGAAAAATTAATTTACGGTCATTATATGGAAGAAAACGTCGTTTTGAGCAAAATCGAAGGCTAACCCCTTTGAATTCGAGCGAAAGTTTGAAATTTTTAAAAATCTACAAAAACTTAGGTATGGCTATGTAATACATATACAACATGGAATACAATCTCTATCTCGAAGAAAAAAGAGTTTACGGTCATTCTATGGACGAAAACGTCGTTTTGAGCAAAATCGAAGGCTAACCCCTTTGAATTCGAGCGAAAATTTGAAATTTTTACAAGTCCCCGAAAACTTACGTATGGCTACCTAATGCATATACAACATGGAATACAAGCTCGATCTAGAAGAAAAATGAATTTATGGACATTCTATGGATAAAAACGTCGATGTTAGCAAAATCGAAGGCTAACCCCTTTGAATTCAAGCGAAAATTTGTAATTTTTAAAAATCCCCAAAAACTTACGTATGGCTATGTAATGCATATGAAACATGGAATACAAGCTCAATCTCTAAGAAAAATGAATTTACGGCCATTCAATGGACAAAAATGTCGTTTTGAGCAAAATCGAAGGCCCCTTTGAATTCGAGCAAAAATTTGAAAATTTTAAAATCCTTGAAAACTTATGTATGGCTACATAATGCATATACAACGGGGAATACAAGCTTGATCTCAGAGAAAAATGAATTTATGTTCATTATATGGATGAAAACATCGTTTTGAGCAAAATCGAAGGCTAATCCCTTTGAATTCGAGCAAAAATTTAAAATTTTTAAAAATGCCCAAAAACCTACGTATGGCCACATAATGCAAATACAACATATAATACAAGCTCGATCTTTAAGAAAAATGAATTTAAGGACATTCTATTGACTAAAACGTCGATTAGAGCAAAATCGAAGGATAGCCCATTTGAATTCGAGCGAAAATTTAAAATTTTTAAAAATCACCGAAAACTTAAGTGTGGCAACGTAATGCATATACAACATGGAGTACAAGCTCGATCTCGAAGAAAAGTGAATTTACGGTCATTCTATGGAAGAAAACGTCGGTTTGAGCAAAATCGAAGGCTAACCCCTTTGAATTCGAGAAAAAATTTGAAATTTTTAAAAATCTACGAAAACTTACGTATGGCTACATAATACATATACAACATGAATACAAGCTCTATCTCGAAGAAAAATGAAGTTATGGTCATTATATGGATGAAAACGTCGCTTTGAGCAAAATCGAAAGCTAACCCCTTTGAATTCGAGCGAAAATTTGAGATTTTTAAAAATCCTCGAAAACTTACGTATGGCTATGTAATGCATATACAACATGGAATACAAGTTCGATCTCGAAGGAAAATGAATTTACGGTCATTATATGGACGAAAATGTAGTTTTGAGCAAAATCAGAGGCTAACCCCTTTGAATTTGAACGAAAATTTGAAATTTTAAAAATCCCCGAAAACTTACTTATGGCTACATAATGCATATACAACATGGAGTACAAGCTCGATCTCGAAGAAAAATGAATTTATGGTCATTCTATGGAAGAAAACGTCGTTTTGAGCAAAATCGAAGACTAACCCCTTTGAATTCGAGTGAAAATTTGAAATTTTAAAAATCTACGAAAACTTACGTATGGCTACGTAATACATATACAACATGGAATACAAGCTCGATCTTGAAGAAAAATGAATTTACAGTCATCCTATGGAAGAAAACGTCATTTTGAGCAAAATCGAAGGCTAACACCTTTGAATTCGAGCGAAAATTTGAAATTTTTAAAACTCCCCGAAAACTTACTTATGCCTACGTAATGCATATACAACAGGGAATACAAGCTCAATATCGAAGAAAAATGAACTTACAGTCATTATATGGACATAAACATTGTTTCGAGCGAAAATTTGAATTTTTTAAAAATCCCCGAAAACTTACGTATGGCTACGTAATGCATATACAACATGGAGTACAAGCTCGATCTCGAAGAAAAATGAATTTACAGTCATCCTATGGAAGAAAACATCATTTTGAGCAAAATCGAAGGTTAACACCTTTGAATTCGAGCAAAAATTTGAAATTTTTAAAAATGAAAACTTACGTATGGCTACGTAATACATATACAACATGAATACAAGCTCGATCTCGAAGAAAAATTAATTTACGGTCATTATATGGAAGAAAACGTCGTTTTGAGCAAAATCGAAGGCTAACCCCTTTGAATTCGAGCGAAAGTTTGAAATTTTTAAAAATCTACAAAAACTTAGGTATGGCTATGTAATACATATACAACATGGAATACAATCTCTATCTCGAAGAAAAAAGAGTTTACGGTCATTCTATGGACGAAAACGTCGTTTTGAGCAAAATCGAAGGCTAACCCCTTTGAATTCGAGCGAAAATTTGAAATTTTTACAAGTCCCCCGAAAACTTACGTATGGCTACCTAATGCATATACAACATGGAATACAAGCTCGATCTAGAAGAAAAATGAATTTATGGACATTCTATGGATGAAAACGTCGATTTGAGCAAAATCGAAGGCTAACCCCTTTGAATTCGAGCGAAAATTGAATTTTTTAAAAATCCCCAAAAACTTACATATGGCTACGTAATGCATATACAACATGGAGTACAAGCTCGATCTCGAAGAAAAATGAATTTACGGTCATCCTATGGAAGGAAACGTCATTTTGAGCAAAATCGAAGGCTAACACCTTTGAATTCGAGCAAAAATTTGAAATTTTTAAAAGTCCCCGAAAACTTACTTATGGCTACGTAATGCATATACAACATGGATTACAAGCTCAATATCGAAGAAAAATGAATTTACGGTCATTCTATGGACAAACACATCATTTTGAGCAAAATCGAAGGCTAACCACTTTAAATTCGAGCAAAAATTTGAAATTTTAAAAATCCCCAAAGACTTATGTATGGCTACATAATACATATACAACATGAATACAAGCTCGATCTCGAAGAAAAATGAATTTACGGACATTATATGGACAAAAACTTCGATTTAAGCAAAATCGAAGGCTAACCCCTTCAAATTCGAGCGAAAATTTGAAATTTTTAAAAATATACAAAAACTTACGTATGGCTACGTAATATATATACAACATCAATACAAGCTCGATCTCGAAGAAAAATTAATTTACGGTCATTATATGGAAGAAAACATCGTTTTGAGCAAAATCGAAAGCTAACTCTTTTGAATTCGAGCGAGAATTTGAAATTTATAAAAATCTACGAAAACTTAAGTATGGCTACGTAATACATATACAACATGTAATACAAGTTCGATCTTGAAGAAAAAATGAATTTACGGACATTCTATGGAAGAAAACGTCGTTTTTAGCAAAATCGAAGGCTAACACCTTTGAATTCGAGCCAAAATTTGAAATTTTTAAAAATCTACGAAAACTTACGTATGGCTACGTAATACATATACAACATGGAATACAAGCTCGATCTCAAAGAAACATGAATTTACGGTCATTCTATGGACGAAAACGTCGTTTTGAGCATAATCGAAGGCTAACCCCTTTGAATTCGAGCGAAAATTTGAATTTTTTAAACGTCCCCGAAAACTTACTTATGGCTACATAATGCATATATAACAGGGAATACAAGCTCGATCTCCAAGAAAATTGAATTTACAGTCATTATATGGACGAAAACATCGTTTCGAGCAAAATCGAAGGCTATCCCTTTAAATTCGAGCGAAAATTTGAATTTTTTAAATATCCACGAAAACTTATGTATGGCTACGTAATGCATATATATCATGGAATACAAGCTCTATCTAGAAGAAAAATGAATTTACGGACACTCTATGGACGAAAATGTCGATTTGAGCAAAATCGATGGCTAACCCCTTTGAATCCGGGTGAAAATTTGAATTTTTTAAACGTCCCCGAAAAATTACTTATGGCTACATAATGCATATACAACAGGGAATACAAGTTGGATGTCAAAGAAAAATGAATTTACAGTCATTATATGGACAAAAACATCGTTTCGAGCAAAATCGAAGGCTATCCTTTTGAATTCAATCGAAAATTTGATTTTTTTAAAAATCGATGAAAACTTATGTATGGCTACGTAATGCATATACAACATGGAATACAAGCTCGATCTAGAAGAAAAATGAATTTACAGACACTCTATGGACGAAAATGTCGATTTGAGCAAAATCGAAGGCTAACCCCTTTGAATTCACTCGAAAAGTTGAATTTTTTAAAAATCCCCGAAAACTTACGTATGGCTACGTAATGCATATACAATATGGAATACAAGCTCTATCTCGAAGAAAAATGAATTTACGGACATTCTATGGAAGAAAACGTCGTTTTGAGCAAAATCGAAGGCTAACCCCTTTGAATTCGAGCGAAAAATTTGAATTTTTTAAAAATCCACGAAAACTTACGTATGGCTACGTAATGCATATACAACATGAAATACAAGCTCGATTTCGAAGAAAAATGAATTTACGGTCATTCTATGGAAGAAAACATCGTTTTGAGCAAAATCGAAGGCTAACCCCATTGAATTCGAGTGAAAATTTTAAAAATCCCCAAAAACTTACGTATGGCTACGAAATGTATATAAAACATGGAATACAAGCTCAATCTCGAAGAAAAATGAATTTGCGGACATTCTATGGACGAAAACGTCGTTTTGAGCAAAATCGAAGGCTAACCCCTTTGAATTCGAGTGAAAATTCGAAAATTTTAAAAATACCCAAAAACTTACGTATGGCTACGTAATGTATATACAACATGGAATACAACCTCGATCTCGAAGAAAAATGAATTTACGTACATTCTATGGACGAAAACATCGTTTTGAGCAAAATCGAAGGCTAACCCCTTTGAATTCACTCGAAAAGTTGAATTTTTTAAAAATCCCCGAAAACTTACGTATGGCTACGTAATGCATATACAACATGGAATACAAGCTATATCTCGAAGAAAAATTAAGTTACGGTCATTCTATGGAAAAAAACGTCATTTTGAGCAAAATCGAAGGCTAACCCCTTTGAATTTGAGTGAAAGTTTGAATTTTTTATAAATCCCCTAAAACTTACGTATGGCTACGTAATGCATATACAACATGGAATACAAGATCGATCTCGAAGAAAAATGAATTTATAGTCGATATATGGACGAAAACGTCGTTTTGAGCAAAATCGAAGGCTAACCCCTTCGAATTCTGGCGAACATTTGAATTTTTTAAAAATCCACAAAAACTTACGTATGGCAACGTAATGCATATACAACATGAAATACAAGCTCGATCTCGATGAAAAATGAATTTATGGTCATTCTATGGAAGAAAATGTCGTTTTGAGCAAAATCGAAGTCTAACCCCTTTGAATTCGAGCGAAAATTTGAAATTTTAAAAATTCCCCGAAAACTTACGTATGGATACGTAATACATATACAACATGGAATACAAGCTAGATCTCGAAGAAAAATGAATTACAGTCATTATATGGACGAAAAAGTCGTTTTGAGCAAAATCGAAGGCTAACCCCTTTCAATACGACCAAAAATTTGAATTTTTTAAAAATCCCCAAAAACTTATGTATGGCTATGTAATGCATATACAACATGGAATACAAGCTCTATCTCGAAGAAAAATGAATTTACGGTCACTCTATGGAAAAAAACATCGTTTTGAGCAAAATCGAAGGCTACACCTTTGAATTTGAGCGAAAATTTGAATTTTTTAAAAATCCCCGAAAACTTACGTATGGCTACGTAATGCATATACAACAGGGAATACAGGCTCGATCTCGAAGAAAAATGAATATACGGTCATTCTATGGAAGAAAACGTCGTTTTGAGCAAAATCGAAAGCTAACCCCTTTGAATTCGAGCGAAAATTTGAAAATTTTACAAATCCTCAAAAATGTACGTATGGCTATGTAATGTATATACAACATGGAATACAAGCTCGATCTCGAAGAAAAATGAATTTACGGACATTCTATTGACGGAAACGTCGTTTTGAGCAAAATCGAAGGCTAACCCCTTTGAATTCACTCGAAAAGTTGAATTTTTTAAAAATCCCCGAAAACTTACGTATGGCTACGTAATGCATATACAATATGGAATACAAGCTCTATCTCGAAGAAAAATGAATTTACGGACATTCTATGGAAGAAAACGTCGTTTTGAGCAAAATCGAAGGCTAACCCCTTTGAATTCGAGCGAAAAATTTGAATTTTTTAAAAATCCCCGAAAACTTACGTATGGCTACGTAATGCATATACAACATGAAATACAAGCTCGATCTCGAAGAAAAATGAATGTACGGTCATTCTATGGAAGAAAACATCGTTTTGAGCAAAATCGAAGGCTAACCCCATTGAATTCGAGTGAAAATTTTAAAAATCCCCATAAACTTACGTATGGCTACGAAATGTATATACAACATGGAATACAAGCTCAATCTCGAAGAAAAATGAATTTACGGACATTCTATGGACGAAAACGTCGTTTTGAGCAAAATCGAAGGCTAACCCCTTTGAATTCGAGTGAAAATTTGAAAATTTTAAAAATACCCAAAAACTTACGTATGGCTACGTAATGTATATACAACATGGAATACAACCTCGATCTCGAAGAAAAATGAATTTACAGACATTCTATGGACGAAAACGTCGTTTTGAGCAAAATCGAAGGCTAACCCCTTTGAATTCACTCGAAAAGTTGAATTTTTTAAAAATCCTCGAAAACTTACGTATGGCTACTTAATGCATATACAACATGGAATACAAGCTCGATCTCGAAGAAAAATGAATTTACGAACATTCTATGGACGAAAACGTCGTTTTGAGCAAAATCGAAGGCTAACCCCTTTGAATTCACTCGAAAAGTTGAATTTTTTAAAAATCCCCGAAAACTTATGTATGGCTATGTAATGCATATACAACATGGAATACAAGCTCTATCTCGAAGAAAAATGAATTTACGGTCACTCTATGGAAAAAAACATCGTTTTGAGCAAAATCGAAGGCTACCCCTTTGAATTTGAGCGAAAGTTTGAATTTTTTAAAAATCCCCGAAAACTTACGTATGACTACGTAATGCATATACAACATGGAATACAGGCTCGATCTCGAAGAAAAATGAATATACGGTCATTCTATGGAAGAAAACGTCGTTTTGAGCAAAATCGAAAGCTAACCCCTTTGAATTCGAGCGAAAATTTGAAAATTTTACAAATCCTCAAAAATGTACGTATGGATATGTAATGTATATACAACATGGAATACAAGCTCGATCTCGAAGAAAAATGAATTTACGGACATTCTATGGATGGAAACGTCGTTTTGAGCAAAATCGAAGGCTAACCCCTTTGAATTCGAGCGAAAATTTGAATTTTTTTAAAAATCCCCGAAAACTTACGTATGGCTACGTAATGCATCTAAAACATGGAATACAAGATCGATCTCGAAGAAAAATGAATTTACAGTCATTCTGAAAACATCGTTTTGAGCAAAATCGAAGGCTAACCCCTTTGAATTCGAGTGAAAATTTGAATTTTTTTAAAATCCACAAAAACTTACGTATGGCTACGTAATGCATATACAACATGGAATACAAGCTCTATCTCGAAGAAAAATGAATTTGCGACATTCTATGGAAGAAAACGTCGTTTTGAGCAAAATCGAAGGCTAACCCCTTTGAATTCGAGCGAAAATTTGAATTTTTTAAAATCCGTGAAAACTTACGTATGGCTACGTAATGCATATACAACATGGAATACAAGCTATATATCAATGAAAAATGAATCTACGGCAATTCTATGGACGAAAATGTCATTTTGAGCAAAATTGAAGGCTAACCCCTTTGAATACGAGCAAAAAATTAAACTTTTTAAAAATCCTCGAAAACTTCTGTATGGCTACGTAATGCATATACAACATGGAATACAAGCTATATCTCGAAGAAAAATGAATTTACGGTCATTCTATGGAAAAAAACGTCGTTTTGAGCAAAATCGAAGGCTAACCCCTTTGAATTTGAGTGAAAGTTTGAATTTTTTAAAAATCCCCTAAAACTTACGTATGGCTACGTAATGCATATACAACATGGAATACAAGATCGATCTCGAAGAAAAATGAATTTATAGTCGATATATGGACGAAAACGTCGTTTTGAGCAAAATCGAAGGCTAACCCCTTTGAATTCTGGCAAACATTTGAATTTTTTAAAAATCCACAAAACTTACGTATGGCAACGTAATGCATATACAACATGAAATACAAGCTCGATCTCGATGAAAAATGAATTTATGGTCATTCTATGGAAGAAAATGTTGTTTTGAGCAAAATCGAAGTCTAACCCCTTTGAATTCGAGCGAAAATTTGAAATTTTAAAAATTCCCCGAAAACTTACGTATGGCTACGTAATACATATACAATATGGAATACAAGCTCTATCTCGA
The DNA here is from genome assembly GCA_036927565.1 of Tuctoria greenei. NCBI lineage: Eukaryota > Viridiplantae > Streptophyta > Magnoliopsida > Poales > Poaceae > Tuctoria > Tuctoria greenei. Next base: position 182,133,039 of record JAYESD010000009.1, on the reverse strand, counting down.
AGAAAAATGAATTTACGGACATTCTATGGAAGAAAACGTCGTTTTGAGCAAAATCGAAGGCTAACCCCTTTGAATTCGAGCGAAAAATTTGAATTTTTTAAAAATCCCCGAAAACTTACGTATGGCTACGTAATGCATATACAACATGAAATACAAGCTCGATCTCGAAGAAAAATGAATTTACGGTCATTCTATGGAAGAAAACATCGTTTTGAGCAAAATCGAAGGCTTTACGGACATTCTACGGAAGAAAATGTCGTTTTGAGCAAAATCGAAGGCTATCCCCTTCGAATTCGAGCGAAAATTTGAAATTTTTAAAAATCCCCGAAAACTTACGTATGGCTACGTAATACATATACAACATGGAATACAAGCTCGATCTCGAAGAAAAATGAATTACAGTCATTATATGGACGAAAAAGTCATTTTGAGCAAAATCGAAGGCTAACCCCTTTATATACGACCGAAAATTTGAATTTTTTAAAAATCCCCGAAAACTTACGTATGGCTACGTAATGCATATACAACATGGAATACAAGCTCTATCTCGAAGAAAAATGAACTTACGGTCATTCTATGGAAAAAACAACATTTTGAGCAAAATCGAAGGATAACCCCTTTGATTTTGAGCGAAAATTTGAATTTTTAAAAAATCCCCGAAAACTTACGTATTTCTACGTAATGCATATACAACATGGAATACAAGCTCGATCTCAAAGAAAAATGAATTTACGGTCATTCTATGGACGAAAACGTCGTTTTGAGCAAAATCGAATGCTAACCCCCTTTGAATTTGAGCGAAAATTTGAATTTTTTGAAAATCCCCGAAAACTTATGTATTGCTACATAATGCACATACAACATGTAATACAAGCTTGATCTCAAAGAAAAATGAATTTACGATCATTCTATGGACGAAAACGTCGTTTTGAGCAAAATCGAAGGCTAACCCCTTTGAATTCGAGCGAAAATTTGAATTTTTTGAAAATCACCAAAAACTTACGTATTGCTACGTAATGCATATACAACATGTAATACAAGCTTGATCACGAAGAAAAATGATTTTACGGTCATTCTATGGAAGAAAACGTCATTTTGAGAAAAATCGAAGGCTAACCCCTTTGAATTCGAGCGAAAATTTGAAATATATAAAAATCCCTGAAAACATACGTATGGCTACGTAATGTATATACAACATGGAATACAAGCTCGATCTCGAAGAAAAATGAATTTACGGACATTCTATGGACGAGTAAAACGTCGTATTGAGCAAAATCGAAGGCTAACCCCTTTGAATTCGAGCGAAAATTTGAATTTTAGAAAATCCTCGAAAACTTACGTATTTCTACGTAATGCATATACAACATGGAATACAAGCTCGATCTCAAAGAAAAATGAATTTACGGTCATTCTATGGACGAAAACGTCGTTTTGAGCAAAATCGAATGCTAACCCGTTTGAATTTGAGCGAAAATTTGAATTTTTTAAAAATCCCCGAAAACTTATGTATTGCTACGTAATGCATATACAACATGTAATACAAGCTTGATCTCAAAGAAAAATGAATTTACGATCATTCTATGGACGAAAACGTCGTTTTGAGCAAAATCGAAGGCTAACCCCTTTGAATTCGAGCGAAAATTTGAAATATATAAAAATCCCTGAAAACATACGTATGGCTACGTAATGTATATACAACATGGAATACAAGCTCGATCTCGAAGAAAAATGAATTTACGGACATTCTATGGACGAGTAAAACGTCGTATTGAGCAAAATCGAAGGCTAACCCCTTTGAATTCGAGCGAAAATTTGAATTTTAGAAAATCCTCGAAAACTTACGTATTTCTACGTAATGCATATACAACATGGAATACAAGCTCGATCTCAAAGAAAAATGAATTTACGGTCATTCTATGGACGAAAACGTCGTTTTGAGCAAAATCGAATGCTAACCCGTTTGAATTTGAGCGAAAATTTGAATTTTTTAAAAATCCCCGAAAACTTATGTATTGCTACGTAATGCATATACAACATGTAATACAAGCTTGATCTCGAAGAAAAATGATTTTACGGTCATTCTACGGAAGAAAACGTCATTTTGAGAAAAATCGAAGGCTAACCCCTTTGAATTCGAGCGAAAATTTGAAATATATAAAAATCCCTGAAAACATACGTATGGCTACGTAATGTATATACAACATGGAATACAAGCTCGATCTCGAAGAAAAATGAATTTACGGACATTCTATGGACGAGTAAAACGTCGTTTTGAGCAAAATCGAAGGCTAACCCCTTTGAATTCGATCGAAAAATTGAATTTTTTAAAATCCCCGAAAACTTACGTATGGCTATGTAATGCATATACAACATGGAATACAAGCTATATCTCAAAGAAAAATGAATCTACGGTCATTCTATGGACGAAATTGTCGTTTTAAGCAAAATTGAAGGCTAACCCCTTTGAATACGAGTAAAAAATTAAATTTTTTAAAAATCCCCGAAAACTTCTGTATGCCTATGTAATGCATATACAACATGGAATACAAGCTCTATCTCGAAGAAAAATGAATTTACGGTCATTATATGGAAAAAAAGGCCGTTTTGAGCAAAATCGAAGGCTAAACCCGTCTGAATTTGAGCGAAAATTTGATTTTTTTAAAAATCTTCGAAAACTTACGTATGCCTACGTAATGCATATACAACATGGAATACAAGATCCATCTCGAAGAAAAATGAATTTACAATCAATATATGGACGAAAACGTCATTTTGAGCAAAATCGAAGGCTAACCCCTTTGAATTCGGGCGAACATTTGAATTTTTTAAAAATCCAAGAAAACTTACGTATGGCAACTTAATGCATATACAACATGGAATACAAGATCAATCTTTAAGAAAAATGAATTTACGGTCATTCTTTGGAAGGAAACGTCGTTTTGAGCAAAATCGAAGGCTAACCCCTTTGAATTCGAGCGAAAATTTGAAAATTTTAAAAATCCCCGAAAACTTACGTATGGCTACGTAATACATATACAACATGTAATACAAGCTCGATCTCGAAGAAAAATGAATTACAATCATTATATGGACAAAAAAGTCGTTTTGAGCAAAATCGAAGGCTAACCCCTTTGAATACGACCGAAAATTTGAATTTTTGAAAAATACCCAAAAACTTACGTATGGCTACGTAATGCATATACAACACGGAATACAAGCTCAATCGCGAAGAAAAATGAATTTAAAGTCAATATATGGACGAAAACGTCATTTTTATCAAAATCGAAGGCTAACCCCTTTGAATTCGGGCGAACATTTGAATTTTTTAAAAATCCACGAAAACTTAAGTATGGCAACGTAATGCATATACAACATGGAATGCAATCTCAATCTTGAAGAAAAATAAATTTACGGTCATTCTATGAAAGAAAACGTCGTTTTGAGCAAAATCAAAGGCTAACCCCTTTGAATTCGAGCGAAAATTTTAAATTTTAAAAAATCGCAAAAAACTTACGTATGGCTACGTAATACATATACAACATGGAATACAAGCTCGATCTAGAAGAAAAATGAATTACAGTCATTACATGGACGAAAAAGTCGTTTTGAGCAAAATCGAAGGTTAACCCCTTTGAATACGACCGAAAATTTGAATTTTTTAAAAATCCCCGAAAACTTACGTATGTCTATGTAATGCATATACAACATGGAATACAAGCTCTATCTCGAAGAAAAATGAATTTACAATCATTCTATGGAAAAAAACATCATTTTGAGCAAAATCGAAGCGAAAATTTGAATTTTTTAAAAATCCCCAAAAACTTACGTATGGCTACGTAATGCATATACAACATGGAATACAAGCTCGATCTCGAAGAAAAATGAATTTACGGTCATTATATGGACGAAGACGTCATTTTGATCAAAATCAAAGGCTTAACCCCTTTGAATTCGAGCGAAAATTTGAATTTTTTCAAAATCCCCAAAAACTTACGTATGTATACGTAATGCATATAAAACATGGAATACAAGCTCGATCTCGAAGAAAAATGAATTTACGGTCATTCTATGCTAGAAAACGTCGGTTTGAGCAAAATCGAAGGCTAACCCCTTTGAATTCGAGCGAAAATTTGAGTTTTTTGAAAATCCTCGAAAACTTACGTATGACCACGTAATGCATATACAACATGGAATACAAGCTCTATATCGAAGAAAAATGAATTTACGGGCATTCTATGGAAGAAAACGTCGTTTTGAGCAAAATCGAAGGCTAACCCCTTTGAATTCAAGCGAAATTTTGAAATTTTTAAAAATCCCCGAAAACTTACGTATGGCTACGTAATACATATACAACATGGAATACAAGCTCGATCTCGAAGAAAAATGAATTTACGGACAATCTATGGACGAAAACGTCGTTTTGAGCAAAATCAAAGGCTAACCCCTTTGAATTCACTCGAAAATTTGAATTTTTTAAAAATCCCCGAAAACTTACGTATGGCTACGTAATGCATATAAAACATGGAATACAAGCTCTATCTCGAAGAAAAATGAATTTACGGTCATTCTATGAAAAAAAAATCGCTTTGAGCAAAATCGAAGGCTAACCCCTTTGAATCTGAGCGAAAATTTGAATTTTTTAAAAATCCCCAAAAACTTACGTATGGCTACGTAATGCATATACAACATGGAATACAAGCTCGATCTCGAAGAAAAATGAATTTACGGTCAATATATGGACGAAAACGTCGTTTTGAGCAAAATTGAAGGCTAACCCCTTTGAATTCGAGCGAAAATTTGAATTTTTTAAAAATCCCCGAAAACTTATGTATGGATACGTAATGCATATAAAACATGGAATACAAGCTTGATCTTGAAGAAAAATGAATTTATGGTCTTTCTATGGAAGAAAACGTCGTTTTGAGCAAAATCGAAGGCGTTGTTGACCCCTTTGAATTCGAGAGAAAATTTGAATTTTTTAAAAACACCAAAAACTTATGTATGGATACGTAGTGCATATAAAACATGGAATACAATCTCGATCTCGAAGAAAAATGAATTTACGGTCATTCTATGGAAGAAAACGTCGTTTTGAGCAATATCGAAGGCTAACCCCTTTGAATTCGAGCGAAAATTTGATTTTTTTTGAAAATCCCCTAAAACTTACGTATGGCTACGTAATGCATATACAGCATGGAATACAAGATCTATATCGAAGAAAATTGAATTTACAGACATTCTACGGAAGAAAACGTCGTTTTGAGCAAAATCGAAGGTTATCCCCTTTGAATTCGAGCGAAACTTTGGAATTTTTAAAAATCCCCGAAAACTTACGTATGGCTACGTAATACATATACAACATGGAATACAAGCTCGATCTCGAAGAAAAATGAATTACAGTCATTATATGGACGAAAAAGTCATTTTGAGCAAAATCGAAGGCTAACCCCTTTATATACGACTGAAAATTTGAATTTTTTAAAAATCCCCGAAAACTTACGTATGAATACGTAATGCATATACAACATGGAATACAAGCTCTATCTCGAAGAAAAATGAATTTACGGTCATTCTATGGAAAAAACAACATTTTGAGCAAAATCGAAGGCTAAACCCTTTGAATTTGAGCAAAAATTTGAATTTTTAAAAAATCCCTGAAAACTTACGTATTTCTACGTAATGCATATACAACATGGAATACAAGCTCAATCTCAAAGAAAAATGAATTTACGGTCATTCTATGGACGAAAACGTCGTTTTGAGCAAAATCGAATGCTAACCCCTTTGAATTTGAGCGAAAATTTGAATTTTTTAATAATCCCTGAAAACTTACGTATTTCCAGGTAATGCATATACAACGAGGAATACAAGCTCGATCTCGAAGAAAAATGATTTTACGGTCATTCTATGGAAGAAAACGTCATTTTGAGAAAAATCGAAGGCTACACCCCTTTGAATTCGAGCGAAAATTTGAAATATATAAAAATCCCTGAAAACTTACGTATGGCTACGTAATGTATATACAACATGGAATACAAGCTCGATCTCGAAGAAAAATGAATTTACGGATATTCTATGGACGAAAACGTCGTTTTGAGCAAAATCGAAGGTTAACCCCCTTTGAATACGAGCAAAAAATTAAATTTTTTAAAAATCCCTGAAAACTTCTGTATGCCTATGTAATGCATATACAACATGGAATACAAGCTCTATCTCGAAGAAAAATGAATTTACGGTCATTCTATGGAAAAAAACGTCGTTTTGAGCAAAATCGAAGGCTAAACCCCTCTGAATTTGAGCAAAAATTTGATTTTTTTAAAAATCTTCGAAAACTTACGTATGCCTACGTAATGCATATACAACATGGAATACAAAGGGGATTTTTTCGGGGATTTTTAAAATTTTCAAATTTTCGCGCGAATTCAAAGGGGTTAGCCTTCGATTTTGCTCAAAACGACGTTTTCTTCCATAGAATGAATGTAAATTCATTTTCTTCGAGATTGAGCCTGTATTCCATGTTGTATATGCATTACATAGCCATACGTAAGTTTTCGGAGATTTTCAAGAATTTTAGATTTTCGCGTGAATTAAAAGGGGTTAGCCTTTGATTTTGCTCAAAACAACGTTTTCTTCCATAGAATGACCACAAACTCATTTTTCTTCGAGATCGAGCTTGTATTCCATGTTGTATACTGATCAATATGCAACTTATGCTTTCTTGCATTAATTTTGAGGTGAAAAAATGTGTGCAGGCATCCCCCAACTTGAGCCATACTTGCCTAGATGCTTGTCTTTTCCTCATTTCGTCAACCGCAGCAAGTCCAAGGACTCGATTCTTCAGATCTGGACAGGGTCGGACTAGTCTGCTCAGCACAGGGTGAAAACCTAAAAACTTGCTTTCTACAAGTTATTTACGGAATTCAAGTTCACAAAATATAGATGCAATGTCTAGTAACCTAGTACAGTTTGGAATGACAAGTGTAAGCAATTAGGTTACAAGATTTCAACAATGATCAAGATGAAGAACGATAGGAACCCTAATAGCAATTCTAGTGATTACGAAAAGTAAAGTGACAAGCAGCTCCACGAAGAAGCCTACATCCACGTTGAGAAGTCCACATAAGGACCGGGACTCACTTGACCCTCTTCTCACCAAGCCATCATAATGGTCGGCTTGATTTCCACCATATCAAAGGGTAATCACCAAGTTTCTTGAGGCTGCCCACAAGTTAAGGCTCCCACGAATCAATACAGCAAGAAGCACACGAAGCTCAACTCACACAAGCCACAAAACACAATAACAAATTCAAACGTAAGTTTTCGGGGATTTTTCAAAATTCTAAATTTTCGCATGAATTCGAAATGGTTAGCCTTCGATTTTTCTCAAAACGACGTTTTTTTCCATAGAATGACCGTAAAGTCATTTTTCTTCGAGATCGAGCTTGTATTCCATGTTGTATATGCATTACGTAGCACTACGTCAGCTTTCGAAGAATTTTAAAAATTCAAATTTTCGCGTGAATTCAAATAGGTTGGCTTTTGATTTTGCTCAAAACGACATTTTCTTCCATAGGATGATCGTAAAATTTATTTTTCTTCAAGATAGAGCTTGTATTCCATATTGTATATGCATTACGTAGCCATACGTAAGTTTTCGGGAATTTTTTAAAAAAATCAAATTTTTGCGTGAATTCAAAGGGGTTAGCCTTCGATTTTGTTTAAAACGACGTTTTCTTCTATAGAATGGCCGCAAATTCAGTTTTCTTCGAAATCGAGCTTGTATTCCATGTTGTATATGCATTACATAGCCATACGTAAGTCTTTTAGGATTTTTAAAAATTTCAAAATTCCGCGTGAATTCAAAAGGCTTAGTCTTCGATTTTGCTCAAAACGACTTTTCTTCCATAAAATGATCGTAAATTAATTTTTCCTCGAGATCGAGCTTGTATTCCATGTTTTATATGCATTACGTAGCCATATGTCATTTTTCGGGGATTATTAAAAATTTCAAATTCGCGTGAATTCATAAGGTTCAACGTTCGATTTTGCTCAAAATGAAGTCTTTTACAAAAGAATGATCGTAAATTTATTTTTCTTTGAGATTGAACTCGTATTCCATGTTTTATATGTCCTACGTAGTCATATGTACATTTCGAAAAAGTTTTTAAAGATATCAAATTTTCGCGAGAATTCAAATGGGTTAGCCATCGATTTTGCTAAAAACGAAGTTTTCATCAAAAGAATGATCGTAAATTCATTTTGTTTAAGATCGAACTCGTATTCCATATTGTATGTGTCCTACATAGCCATAAGTACGCTTTGGGAAAATTTTGAAGATATCAATTTTTTGCGAGAATTTATAAGAGTTAGCGTTCGATTTTGCTCAAAATGATGTTTTCTTCAAAAGAATAAACGTAAATTATTTTTCTTTCAGATCTAGCTTGTATTTCATATCGTCTATGTCCTACGTAGCTATACGTAAGTTTCCAAGAGTTTCCGAAGATAACAAATTTTCGCGAGAATTCAAATGAGTTTTACTCAAAACGCAGTTTTTTCAAAGCAATGATAGTAAATTCGTTTTTGTCGAGATCGAGATTGTATTTCACATTGTGTATGTCTTCCGCAGCCATACCTAGGTTTTGAAAAAGTTTCGAAGATATCAAATTTTCATGTAAATTCAAAGAAGTTAATCTTCTATATTATTCAAAACGCAATTTTCATAAAAAGGATGAGCGTAAATTTATTTTTATTCGAGATCGAGCTGGTATTTCATGTGTATGTCTTACGTAACCATACGTAAATTTTGATGAATTTTCGAAGATATCAAAATTTCGCGTAAATTCAAAAAAGTTAAACTTTGATTTTACTCAAAACGCAATTTTCTTTAAAATATCATCGTAAATTCATTTTTTTCAAGATCAAGTTTGTATTTATTAAGTGATATATGGTAAGTTTTGAAAAAGTTTCAAAGATATCAAATTTTCGCATAAATTCAAAAATGTTAGTCTTCAATTTTATTCAAAATACAATTTTTTTTCAAAATAATGACCGTAAATTTATTTTTCTTCGAGATCGAGCTTTTAATTCATAGTGTATATATATTTCGTAGCTAGATGTAAATTTTGTGAATGTTTCAAAAAAAACACAATTTTCTTCAAAAGAATTATCGTAAATTCATTTTGTCAAATTGACCTTGTATTACATGTATGTCTTTGAGAAAGTTTCCAATAAATCAAATTTTCGCATGAATTCTAAAGTATTAGCCTTCTAGTTTACTCAAAATGCAATTTTCGCAAATTTATTTTTCTTCGAGATCAAGTTTATATTACTTATTGTACACGTCTTATGTAGCCATACTTAATGTCCGTAAATTCATTTTTGTTATAAATAAGACTTATAATTCTTATCACCTAATTGACATTTCAAATGTATTAAATTTTCGCTAAAATAAAAAAAACAATGTCACCCGAGTTCGATTCCCATAATCGACTGAGTGTTCTATCAAAATGTATTCTCAAATAATTTTAAATACCTCTTATATATGAAGACAAAATGGTAGTGCAACCTTTCAAGTATTTTATCTTGACTAGGTGTTCCATTAGCATACCTAATTTTAGAAAATTTTGAACATTTCAAATATTCACAAAAAATCCAAAATGATTAGCCTACATTTTATTAAAAACAGATGTGTTTCATAGTTATAACTAGAAAATTTTCGTGAAAGAAAAACAGAAGTTTATAAAATACAAATTTAATAGTAAAAGAAATGAAAAGGCATTGTCATTTCCCTCAATTCCATCGAACTGTTCTTTTGCATCTAACACCCGAAACAGCAGTCCGAGACTCGAGCACAAGATACGAACCAAAAATACAGGCGGAACAAATAGCAGGTCGACTGAATCATGGACAGCTAAAATAGCTTATAATGCAGTAACCGTTAATGTATGCACCTTCACAATATCTGCTTGTTCACAATCTCGCCTGGGTAGTTGCATCTTACTCGTAAATTCTTTTGAAATACTACAGAAAGAAACTAATAATAAATTTGCATTCTAACAGAAGAAAGCCTTTTGCTTGAACTGACACCAGACTCAAGATAATGGGCTGCAATTTCTTAAGCAATCTCATATCTACATATAACTATTTCTATTTTTTAAAGTACATGTAAAATAAATTGATAATAAAATTGCATTCACCTAATCAAAGAAAGCTTTTTTCAGTTTTTTCTTGAACACTACCATCTTCCACATACCCAATTGTCAATGACATTAGGTTCAAACTAAATGGCAAATCGTACTATGTAGATTTCAACTGGATGAGAAGTTAGAAGTTACACACCCACTTATGGGTTAAATGATTAAATGAATGTAAAAATGTTGATTCAACGATATAATGAGTCACTATAGAGATAGGACACCTATATTAAACCAGAGCAAAATAATGACAAACTTGACACCAAAAACAACAGTCAGCCATTCTGTACCAAATATTTGGGAATATGAAGCAAGAACTCTAAAGAATTGGAACTATGACGCATCCATAAGTTCAAAGAATTTACCATGAAAAATAATCAGAGGGCCCAGCAATCTCCATCCCAGGACCTCGATATCATAAAAGCAAAACCATCGTTCAATTTGGTATTCTATATGAGAACACAGAAATAAATGAAAGTTCCATCACAACTTAGTCAACTAAGCGAATAAAAAAATAAAAAAAAACTACATTGCTGATGACCTGATGCAAAAAGGTAAAGACTGCTGTACAGTGCGTGTATCTAATTAAATGTATGCTTTCTCAATGAAACTAATGTCAATAAACGTAGATGTCACTGGGAGAGTGTATTAGGCCCTTATGTGTGACCTATTAGATCTGTGTGACTTATTGGGCTTGGTCATATATCCAGCCCACTAACTGCTATATGTATCCCTTGACATCTAATTATCTTAATTAGACCAATCATTGTCTACTATCATGGAATCAATTAGCCCTAACCCTAATCCTAACTCTCCAGCCACCGCCGCCATCAGCTTTGCGCCAGCTGCCGCACTGCCATGACCGGTCGCCAAGATGCGCATCCAACCCTGCCGCCGCAAGATCCGAGTGCATCATCGCCAGATCCGTGCGACCGTCGCACACCACCATCCCACCTTCGTGTCCATTCTTCGCCGCCGCAACACGAGCCTCCTCCCATGCGTGTCGCTCTGCTCCTTCACGATGTTGCGGACCACCCCTCCGACGAGGCCCCCTCGTCGCATCCCTCCATGCTCAGGCAGGGAGTTCAGAACATTCGAAAGATAGTTTAAGTCATCCTCGACACCGACTCCACCTACGCTTGGTGGTGTGACCTGGTCCTCCTCACCTTGAGGCAGTACTACCCCAACGACACGTCCTCACGGATTGCTCTGGACAGTGTGATCCTGTCCTGGATCCTTATTATCCTTGGGACCATCTCCGCTGAACTGCAAGAAATTGTCCGACAGCAAGGGTGGTGGCACCGTTCACCAAGCATGGTTGGTCATCGAACGACGGTTTCAGGGGAACCGCGTGACCCAAGCATCACCTCAGCGTGAGGTACCAAACTTCTGTCCAGGGTGACCTTTCTGTCACCACCTACTGCCGTCAAGTGAAGGGTTTGGCTGATGCCCTTCACGACCTCAATGAGGTTGTCTCCGATAGTACACTCTGTTGACTTAATCACGTTTTCAAGAATTAATAGGAGATAATAGGGTAGGAGAGCCCAAATTAAGAGTTAGTCGAAGTGCTTTAGAGGGAGTCCTAAAGAGATCCCCAATTTTTGGATTTGTAAGGAGTTACATAATAAGCTAGTATCCCAGGCAATCAGATCAAGAGAATTAGAACAAAAAAAATTTACCCGGATCTCCAACAATTGTCATCAGAGCTGTAGGTTAGAGATCTTATCCGCTTCCCCGGGAGGACGTGCTACTGGGGGTGGCCAACGACGGCGAGATCTCGCGAGTAAGGCACGCGATCAGAGCAAGGTACATCACGACACCATGGCGATGCGGATCAGCACGAAAACCGCACTCCTACTCGAGGCGGCACCGAAAACGAAAGAACCAGCATAGATAGAAAGGATGATGTGTAGCTTTGTCCAATCTTGGCTCACGCAGCAGCAACGAAGCCTTCAAACATCGGTACTCCGGCACGCGCGATGCAGAGGAGCGGATCAATTTCTGCGAAGATCGCAAAGCCGAGCTCGATGCGGCGACTTCGGAATCGGCGGGCGCGGATCTCCAGCAAATCGTAGGCAAATCCGTCGAAAATCGAGCGACGGCGCGCTCGGTGGGGACAGCGAACTCGTGTCTCGACTCGTGAGTGTTGTGAAAGCAATCAACAAGACGAAACATTGGGCTGGCCTGGGTCGTGGTTATGTGTAAAGGAGGGAGGGAGGGAGAGAGAGAGAGAAGGATACGGTGGCTCCTTCTCGGTTTGGAAAGGAGCTAAACAGAGGAACGATCCTGGTGGGCTCAATAGGCTTGGTTAGCTTGTCAAATGGACTAGAGCCATTAATGGGCCAGGTGGATCGAGCTCAATCTGGGGAGGGCTAAAAGTGTCAATGTACGGGATGATGTGTTCGTTTTGAGGATGATTTGTTTGTTCCAAAGTCATGCAGGATGATGTGTTCGTCCTCGAGGTGTCCACTCAGGGGTTTAGTGCCCACCCCAAAGGATCGCAGTGTGCAACTCAATTCGTATTCGAGATGTATTGCCCATCTCGAGGGATGTAGTGTTCATCCCTTAGTGTGTGCATGATGAAGTAACCATCCCAGAGTATAGATGGCCAACGGTCCGTGCCGGGCCAGCCCGGCCCAGGCCCAGCCGGGCTTGGGCCTGGAAACCTTAGGCCCGACACGGCCCGAAAAAGCGACCAGGCTGGGCTGGCCCGACCCGACGGGTCGACGCCTCAGCCCAGGCACGGCCCGGGTTGACTTCACTCGTGTCAGGCCCGAGACGGGCCGTGCTGGGCCGGACCGGCCCAGAGTCTGGTTATAAAGAAAATTGGTTAAAAATAAGAAAATATTATATTTTTCAAGCTTATTCGGGTCGGGTCGGGACTCGCTGGCTACGCGGGCCGCACGTCGGGCCAGCCAAGCCGAGCGTTAAACGGGCCGATGCCTAAGCCCAGGAACAGCCCGGGTCGGGCTTCGGGCTGGTCCGGGCCCGGTCCCTTCTGTGTCGGGTCGGGTTCATGCCGAGCCAATTTGGTCGTGCTTCGGGCCGGCCCATTTGACCCGGCCCATTTGGCCATCTATATCCTGGAGGTGTAGTGTCCACCTAAGAGTGTTTGGATGGAATATGTGTTTTCATCCCAAACTAGTATGAGTGTGTCCTAGAAAATGTGATTAAGGTGGTGATTGTTGACTTAATCACGACTTCTTGTGTCCGGATTTTCAACACGCTCGTTCTCTAAGTCCTTAAGGGCCTCAACGAGCGCTATGCCCACCTCCAAACATGGATTGTCTAATCTGTCCTCTGAACGACCTCGAGGTTGAGGAGCTCACCGTCGACAGCTCTTCAACCGCCATGGATATGGGCATCCTCCACGTCCTCCTACACTCGCGGCTACCTCTGAAGGACCGCCGTCACGTCTACCTGGCACTCCTCGCACTCCTTGCCACCCCAAGGGCTCCTGATGCGTCAGGTAGTAATAATCACCGCTGACGCAGGTGTGGTGGTGGTGGTGGTACCACTCCGACCTTTGACAAGACCGTTGCACCACCAATCTTCGCCTCTCCGCCAGCCTGCACCACCTATGTCGTACATTGACCCATGGGATCAGCAGCCGCTTACTAGAGGCACTCATGAGTCTTTTATGTCATATGTGTCAGTTAGGTCGCCATGTTTGGCTTTCTTTCCCAGGTTCTGTCACTCAAGTTGAGCATATTTTTTGTCTCATTCACTATGATTTGTGGACCTTTTGTGAACCTTTCCTGCACTTAATGTTTCGATATATAGATATTTTTGGTGGTGCTTGATGATTGCTAGATGATTTCTCTCACTACTCCTGAACTTTTACCTTGCGTCTGAAGTCTGATACGTTTGTCACGCTTTCCCACTTCTTCACTTGGGTGTCCACTTAGTTCGATCGCACCATCAGGGTTGTCCAGTGCGGCAACAAACGCGAGTTTGAGAACTCTACGCTCCAACTTCCTCTCTCTCACGGTGTCCAGCTGCACATGACTTGCTCGTACACCTCTCCTTAGAACGGCAAGGCCAAGCGCATGATTTGCACCACCAACAACGTCATGTGCTCCCTGTTGTTTCAAGCCTTCGTCCCCACTCGGTTCTGGGTAGAGCCTCTTCACACCACCACCTTCCTCCTTAATCGCCTACCTACTAAGGTGATTAGTGCTCCCACTCACTCACTCACTTTTCTTGTTCGTCAACACTCCTACTTACGAGCACCTTCGGGTCTTCGAGTGTGCTTGCTACCCTATCCTCTCCGTCACGACCTCACATAAGCTTGTGCCCCGCTCGACTCGTTATGTTATTCTTGAGTACTCCCCTGAGCACAAGGGGTATCGATGTCTTTACCTTACCACTCACCTCATCTTGATCTCTCGACACATCATCTTCAACGAGTCGCCCTTCCCTTCTCCACCTCCTCCTCCGACTCTACCATCGAGTTGGATTATCCTTTCGCTATCGACCCCGAGGTTGCTCCTATACAACCGTTGTTGTTTCTTCGTCCTGCAGGTTCATCCACCGTCGCATGCGGCCCCGATGTCCCGCGGTACACCAGCATGGCACCAACAACCCCTATCTCATCATCCGTGGCTCCTGCGGTCTCTACGCCTCTCGTTGTGCCACGTGTAGCCCCAAGGGACCCGACATCGTTGTTCCACGCACGGCCCCGACGGTCATGACACTCGATGCACGTTTGTGGCTCCAACATCACCTAAGCGTCGCGTACGAACTCGATGTCCCCTATCGCGCCCCGTGCGGCCTCGACATCTATTGTGTCAAGTGCGACCACGACGGCCTCAACGTCCTATGATGCGCCACATGCGACCCCGACGTCGCACTTTGTCGACCCCATCATGTCTATCAGGGACGTGTGCGGGTTGGTGCACCGGCTTGCTCTCGCACCGAGCTGCCAGTGTACCACCCTTTGATTCTCCACTTGGATCCATGTAGAGGGCTCCTCCGGCGTCATCCTCTAGTTGGCAACTTCTTCACCGACTGCTTCCTTACCAATCTTGCATGTACCTTCCTTACCAATCTTGCATGTACCTTCCTCCGTCTGCAGCACTCTCGAGTCTCGACAACCCTCACTGGTGTCACGCTATGGAGGAAGAGTATTTGGTCATATACGACCCTGCTTGCCAAGAGGACCTTGGACTTCGTGCCACATCCGAAACATTAAAACACTATGACTCGTAAGTGGGTGTTCACGCACAAGAAGGCGGATGGTTCTCTGGAAATGTACACGGCTCGATAGGTCCTTAAGAGTTTCACTCAGCTCCTCAGAGTGGACTACGCCGAGACCTACAATTCGGTTGTCAAACCGGTCATAGTTCGCACTGTACTGTCGTTGACTCTCTCGCGATCTCTGGACTGTCCATTAGATGGACATTAAGAATGTGACGGTGTACTACAATCAACCGACGGGGTTCATGGATTTAGCTCATCCGAACATGATCTACAAGCTGAACAAGTCTTTGTATGGTCAAAAGCAAGCATCCCGAGCTTGGTACGGTCAATTTGCCTCATTGATCTCACTCAATTTTCTCAAGGCCAAGTCAAAGATTATCTGTTGATATGATAGTGACACTGTGTACCTCCTCTTCTACGTCGATAACATTGTCCTCACGGCATCCAGTCAGGCTCTTCTACAGCATACCATTCAGTTTTGCAACGGGAGTTCGCTATGAAGGATTTGGCCAGCTTCGCCACTTCTTGGATATTGCAGTTGAGCATCGACATGATGACTTGTTCCTTCAGCAATGGCAGTACGATGTGGTGATTCTTGAGCGGGACCTTCACTAGATCGGATATCTCCTACGTTGTTCAAGTGTGCCTCCACATGCATGATGCACAGGAGTCGCACCTCACAACTGTGAAGAGGATCCTCTTGTAACTTAACCCTCGACTACGGCCTTCTTCACCGACCTTCCTCGACGTCCGAGCTAGTCGTCTACACCGACATGACTGGGCGGGTTGTTCGAACAAGCTTAGGTCCACCTCTAGCTACGCCATGTTTCTGTGTGACACCCTCCTCTCCTGGTTGTCGAAGCGTTAGCACATCTTCTCCTGTGAGTCTGAGGTCAAGTACCGAGTTGTGGCCAATGGTGTGACTGAGAGCTTACTAGCTGTTGTTGCTGCTCCTGGAGCTAGAGCCCCACAATCCCCTGCGAGAGCCACACCTCACAACTCTGAAGAGGATCCTCTTGTAACTTCACCCTCGAATATGGCCTTCTTTACCAACGTTCCTCGACGTCCGAGCTAGTCATCTACACCAACGATGACTGGGCGGGTTGCCCGAACAAGCTTAGGTCCACCTCTAGCTACGCCATGTTCCTATGACACCCTCGTCTCCTGGTCATTGAAGCGTTAACACATCTTCTCCCGCTTGAGTTTGACTCTCGCGATCTTTGGATTGTCCATTAGATGGACATTAAGAACACGACGGTGTACTACAATCAATCGATGGGGTTCATGGATTCAGCTCATCCGAACATGATCTACAAGTTAAACAAGTCTATGTATGGTCTGAAGCAGGCATCCATAGCTTGGTACAGTCAGTTTGCCTCCTTGATCTCGCTCAATTTTCTCGAGGCCAAGTTGGAGACTCTGTCTATTGATGTGATAGTGACACTGTGTACCTCCTCTTCTACGTTGATGACATTGTCCTCACAGCATCCAGTAAGGCTCTTCTACGGCATACCATTCAGCGTTACAACAGGAGTTCGCTATGAAGGATTTGGGTCAGCTTCGCCACTTCTTGGGTATTGCAGTTGAGCATCGACCTGATGGCTTGTTCCTTCAGCAACGGCAGTACGATGTGGTGATTCTTAAGCGGGCGGGCATGGTTGATTGCAAGCAGTAGTGCACCACTCTGGTGGAAGCTCCTGTCAGCAATCCTGCTGTTTATGGGAGCCTTCCATGTGCTCTCCAGTACCTCACCTTCACTAGATCGGATATCTCCTACGTTGATCAGGTGTGCCTCCACATGCATGATGCACAGGAACCGCACCTCACAACTCTGAAGAGGATCCTCTTGTAACTTCACCCTCGACTACGGCCTTCTTCACCGACGTTCATCGACGCCCGAGCTAGTCGTCTACACCGACAATGACTGGGTTGGTTGCCCAAACAAGCTAAGGTCCACCTCTAGCTACGCCATGTTGTGTGACACCCTCGTCTCTTGGTTGTCGAAGCGTTAGCACATCTTCTCCCGTGAGTCTGAGGTCAAGTATCGAGTTGTGGCTAATGGTGTGACTAAGAGCTTACTAGCTGTTGCAGCTGCTCCTGGAGCTAGAGCCCCACAATCCCCCAGCGAGAGCCGCACCTCACAACTCTGAAGAGGATCCTCCTGTAACTTCACCCTCGACTACGGCCATCTTCATCGACGATCATCCACGTCCGAGCTAGTCGTCTACATCGACGATGACTGGGCGGGTTGCCCGAACAAGCTTAGGTCCACCTCTAGCTACGCCATGTTCCTGTGCGACACCCTCGTCTCCTGGTCGTTGAAACGTTAACACATCTTCTCCCGCTTGAGTCTGACTCTCGCGATCTTTGGACTGTCCATTAGATGGACATTAAGAATGTGACGGTGTACTACAATCAACCGATGGGGTTCATAGATTCAGCTCATCCAAACATGATCTACAAGCTGAACAAGTCTTTGTACGGTATGAAGCAGGCATCCAGAGCTTGGTACAGTCAGTTTGCCTCCTTGATCTCGCTCAATTTTCTCGAGGCCAAGTCGGAGACTCTGTCTATTGATGTGATAGTGACACTGCGTACCTCCTCTTCTACATTGATGACATTGTCCTCACAACATCTAGTCAGGCTCTTCTACACCATACCATTCAGCGTTGCAACGAGAGTTCGCTACGAAGGATTTGGGTCAGCTTCACCACTTCTTGGGTGTTGCGGTTGAGCATCGACCTGATGGCTTGTTTATTCAGCAACGGCAGTACGATGTGGTGATTCTTGAGCGGGCAGGCATGGCTGATTGCAAGCAGTAGTGCACCACTCCGGTGGCCCAAGCCAATGTCTCCTCCGCTGATGGAGCTCCTGTCAGCAATCCCGCTGTTTATGGGAGCCTTCCATGTGCTCTCCAGTACCTCACCTTCACTAGATCGGATATCTCCTACGTTGTTCAGGTGTGCCTCCACATGCATGATGCACAGGAGCCGCACCTCACAACTATGAAGAGGATCCTCTTGTAACTTCACCCTCGACTACGACCTTCACCGACGTTCCTCGGCGTCCGAGCTAGTGGTCTACACTGACGATGACTGAGCGGGTTGCCCGAACAAGCTTAGGTCCACCTCTAGCTACGCCATGTTCCTGTGTGACACCCTCGTCTCCTGGTTATCGAAGCATTAGCACATCTTCTCTCGTGAGTCTGAGGTCAAGTACCGAGTTGTGGCCAATGGTGTGACTGAGAGCTTACTAGCTGTTGCAGCTGCTTCTGGAGCTAGAGCCCCACAATCCCCTCACGAGAGTCGCACCTCACAACTCTGAAGAGGATCCTCCTGTAACTTCACCCTCGACTATGGCCTTCTTCACCGACGTTCCTCGACATGCGAGCTAGTCGTCTACACTGACGATGACTGGGCGGGTTGCCCGAACAAGCTTAGGCCCCCCTCTAGCTAAGCCATGTTCCTGTGTGACACCCTCGTCTCCTGGTCGTTGAAGCGTTAACACATCTTCTCCCGCTTGAGTCTCAGGTTGTGGACAACGGTGTGACTGAAAGCTTACTAGCTGTTGCAGCTGCTCCTGGAGCTAGAGCTCCACAATCCCCCCGCTCGAAGCACGCTGATCTACTACTACAACGTCAGCATCGTTTATCTCTCCTTCAACCCCGCCCACTACCAGCGCAATATCAGCGCGCGAAGCATGTGAAGATTGACCACCACTACGTTCGTGTGTCGCCTTCAACAATTTTCAGGTTCTCCATGTTCCCACGATATCGGAATTCGTCAACATCTGCACAAAGAGCCTTCCTTTGTCGATATTCTCTGAGTTTCAAGTCCAGTATCAACATCTGTCGCAGCTAGATGTTGCGACTGCGGGGATGGGTGTATTAAACCCTTATGTGTGCTATTAGGTGTGTGCCCCTTATAGGGATTGGCCCATGTATCTAGCCCAATAAGGTTGCTATATGTATCCCTTAACATCTCATTGTCTAAGTTAATCCAATCATTTTCTTCTATCAATAACCTGTCAACTTATAACTAGATCACGGGATGATTAATTTGCAAAATAAAAAAGAATTCAATTCAATGAGTTCAAACGCACTAAGTTACCCATATATCAACCAGGGTACCTTCTTATGTTGCCCCTTTAGCATATAAAATGTGCGCACGCCGCACGGCAGAGGCCCTAGCAGTATCCTGAATGAAAGACTGAATTAGAATCTTAAAAATCCAAACAAAGTTTGTGTAAGAAACAAAAGGGCTGTTAATAAACAACTGAAGGACCAGTAAAAATATCTGGTGCATTGCACCTCCAAGTATGAAACTGCTTGAGGCCAAGCATACCAGAGATGCAATCATACACATCAGCACTGTACATAATGTGCTGCCACACAAATAATAAGTGCGCTCAGTTGCAAGTATGCCAAGCTCATGCAAAATTTGCTCACAGCGGTTAATAGTGTTACACATAACCATGCATGTTAGTCTTTCAAGTAAGCACATTTGTCAAGTGAAGTGAAGCAGACATTCATGTATATCTTGTAAATCCACAGGAAAGTATGTGTACAAGGAATGGAATGTCAACCGGCTCGGTGTCTTACAAGCAACAGAATACATCCAAATGACAAGTGCATGGAGCAAGGTCTGCAACATAGCCATCTCTTCCATAGTTTCATGCTTCATCCACGTGCTCAGATTTCATAGCTCCGAGGACAAAGACAGAAATGCTGATGATTAGTCAACAGGAACCCAAATTGTACTTTACAATGCAGATGCTATGTTCAACAAGGTCAGGGGGGAATTAGCATCTTATGTTCACTTGCCAGTGATAAAAGGATGGCTAAGTGCTTGTGATACGGTTATTCTCTTTTCTGGATCTAAGACGAATATTTTATCAAGAAGATCCTTAAAGCTGGCTAGGATTTTTGGATCCTCGCCAGGGAAGTTTGTAATTAAAGAACCAATATCCTTGGGTTTAATATTCAAAATTAACCTTCTCACAGCCTGCAAAGTGCAAACAAAATGAGAATCAATGAAGAATACAAATAGTTCAAACAGAAAAAAGCAAAGAGAATTTGGTTACATGGACACACCTTTTTTGTTACAGGATCCTCCTCTGTAGCAAGAAAATTGAGATCTTGATCAAAATGTTGCATAGTAAAGGCACCCTGTATAATTGAATCATTCATTAGAGCATTATTTTATATGCTCACTCAGATTTCAAGAGAAGTGTATTTAGCTTTAGTTGGAGATGCAGTTTTAAAGCTAGGAAAGGAAGAGATTTTGAAGACTATATACCTTACGAAGCATCTTCTTTGGGAAGGGACCCTTCAGTTCCATATGAAGCCGAAGCATATCATTATTTGATGGACCTGGAAATAGGACTTTTCCAGTGTAAAGTTCATAAATGCAGCAGCCAACTGACCACATGTCCAATGGGTGGTCATAAGGCAACCCAAGAACTGCAAAAGAAGCAATTCATTAGGTGAAATAAGTTAAAGAGAACACCTGCACAGAGGCAACATTTTGAAGAAAAAAAAAATTGAAACAACTCACTTATTTCAGGTGCCCGATAGAAACGGCTGACAAGATAAGGTGTAAGCTCATTCATTCCAGCAAGCATAGCGTTGCCAAAATCGCATAGCTTCAATACATTATTAGCCTTGTTCACCTAAAATGGTAAGGAATATAATTAGAAAGGACAAATTCCCATACCATTATAAAGGAGTGCACTTGTGTCACATGGGGATGAAATGATAGAATGATCACAATATCTGACATTTCACACAACAAGCGGTAAAAACTTTGTAAATATACTCTATTGAAGCAACTCCCATAGAAAAATGCAACCGGGGATAACAAAATAAAATAGAATGATGCTAAGGGAGACAGCATACCAGCATATTATCTGGCTTTATATCACAGTGCAAAACCTTGCAGTTCTTCAGGTGCTTCAAGGCGATGAAAAGCTGCTTTGAATATGCCCTCACCGCAGTCAGTTTAAGCCCAATATTACGACCAAATTTTTTTAATACCTCACGAAGATTCATACTGAGAGATTCAAAAACTAAGCAAAGATGGTTCCGGTACATGAAACTAGAAATAAACCGCACACAGTGGCGTCTGTCTTCCCGGTCAGCACTTGCAAGTTTTTCCAGTATGGAAACCTCTTGCTTACCAGCCTTGTACCTGTATAACCAAATAGGAATTCCATCATCATTTAATTTTTACACTGAAAATTTCATCAAAAAAAATCACATCAAGAAAGTTATAAACTTACATTGTTTCATTGTTCCGAATAATTTTAATAGCAACTTCTTCAGGATCATCTTTCCCGGCTTTAGGATCTTTTGCCCGCACGACTGTTGAGAAAACGCCCTTCCCATGTGCTGCTGTGATTTCAAAACGGCCATCCAGCAATTCCCCGAACCGGTGAGCTGCAAGTTACAAGATGGAAATGAATATATGGCCACAACTTAATCGAAAACAAAACAAAGAAACACAAATTGAAATTAAGATGGCAGGAACTTACTGTAGTAACCATCTGCATCATCCCAGTTATCATGAAGCGCGTTTCTCTCCACGTGCAACCCATCACCCTTGCCCTAACCAATACAGAGATTTGAGATTGAGTGCAAAGAAACAGTTTTAAGTATTCCATTTTCAAATTTAACCAGATTAGGTTTGCATGCATGTATGTCCAGATGAATTAGCATATAAATCAAGTTTTTTCATTCCCATGACATTAAATAGGTATCCCCCTGCAAACGTGGCACTTCTTTTTATTATATGCCCCTTTCCAGAGTGCTAATAAGAAAAAAAATGCAACACGAATACTTAAAACCTGCGATTAACATGTCATCTTATAAGCAATAAAAAACAAATTCATCTTGAATGACCTTTAGGTAGCAGTAGAGGTAGGAATCATACCAGTTTACGAATTGCAGCAGGTGATTCGCCAAAAATGTCATCACAAAACATATCTGCTGATCTCTCACTCTAGAAATTCAAGGAGTGTTATAAATAGCTTGATAATTTGCTTTCATATACACTACAAGCAGGATAGCACAAAACAAAATTACCTTTGGTGTACCCTCTCCAAGACCTGAAACACCTCTCTCGTTACCCAATGCTTCAGCAGAGTCTATAATATTATTGCTAGCATGGGACTTTCCAACAGTGAACTCTACATCGTCGGGAAACGCATCTGAAGAATCATGCTTGTTTTCAGCTTCATCATTGGCCAAAGAGCTGTCATCATTATCTTCTTTCAGAAGTATGGTTTCATCTCTATCCATTGCTCCTACTTCTGTACAAGCAACATTACATCTCTTAGTAACAACTAAATTAATTTGGACGTAGCACGGTAAAAGTGTGCTGCTCATGAATTAGTTAACCTTAACATTAGCTAATCAAGTTACCTTCATTGTTGATACTTGGTACAGATTCAATCTGCTGCTTCTGCGACTGTTGCTGCCTGTACTTTGCCATTATAGCTTCTTTCCTCCTCCGTGCTTCTTCCTTAATTTTTTCAGGGTCATCTTCTTCCTGCATTGCTAACTGTTGTTCAATTTTCTCTTGGTACTCCCCTTCATCTTCCTCCCTAAAATCATGAAAAGAGGAACTATGAAATGCCAGAAAACTTAAAACAACAAAATATGACAGAGGATGCTTAGCTGTTGGTTAGCCATGCCAATCAAATATGGTTTTACCTCAAAGAAATTTCCTTCATTTCTTCATATATCCGACTTTTATGGTATACATCCCTAGTTCTCTCCCCAGATCTAGATTTTTCTTTGTAACCATCAGATGTGCTGTATCTTGAGCGTGTTGAATCCCTCTGCCTATCACTGTTGCCAACTTTGTCTCGTCCTTCTCCAGATCTACGACTTTCACTCCCCTTAACCTTTTGCCATTCTCTATCCCTATCTTCCCTCACTTTGTCTGACCTATGACTTTCACTCCCCTTAACCTTTTGCCATTCTCTATCCCTATCCTCCCTCAGTTTGTCCCTAACAATCATGTCAGAATCTCTATGTCGACCCTTACTCATGTCCCTCTTCATCTCATGATCTCTGTGCCTTGAACTACCACTACGCTTTTCCCTCTCGCGGCTTTCATCTCGAAAGTTTGCACTTTCCCTTCGGTCAGATCTGCTACAGCTGCTGCTTCTTTCTCTGTGCGTCCTACGATTAGTTTCACTTGAACCAACTTTGTCTCTGTCTAACACGTTGTTGCTGTGTCTCTTATCATCCCTATACCTATCCCTGTTTTCATATCTGTCACTACCACGAGCAACGTGGGTGCTTCTCCTTTCTCTTTCACTCCCATGGCTCCTAATAGAATGTCTAACAGGATCCCCGTTGCGACTATGGATGCCAGAATCAGAATCATCCCTTGGACTCGCACGTGAGTTTTTGGCTTCAGCTCCTTTCTCTCTGGACCTTGAGTGACCTCTGGCATGAGCTTCGCTGTAATGCATTGGGTAAGGGGATATCCCAGAGTGATCCATGGAATGAGAATCTTTGGAGGATGAAGTATGATGGTCATATCTGAGCTTCCTTGGAATTTGATGGCTTTGTTCATAGTCTTTGGTGTCCTCAGCATTTCTAGGAAGGATGCCTCCACTTTCAGAGTCATGGGCACTGGGAACTGACTTCCTTTCATCCTTTGAGAGTGGGTGAGTTGGCAGAGAAAGAGCATGGAACTTTGCCGCGTCAGTGTTTGAGTCTGTTTCAGCACCATTACCGCGGTTCTCCTGCATTCAGAAAACAGCAAGTCAGCCTCCCAATCCCAAGAATGGTGATGGCATGAAGAAACTACAAAGAAAAAGTAGCTAAATTGAAGGCGATATAAGCACCTCTAGTTTCACCAGTTACACTCCAACGGCTGAACAACGAAAATAAATAGCCTAGTCAATATTTGGGTGCAAAATTCAACTCACCATGAGACTGCGAAAAGGTAAAAAAAAATGCTACGGATTTGGTAAGGGGGCGAGATTAGAAAGGGCAACATGGAGAGGGTGTACCGCAGCAAGGGAGGCTTGAAAATCTGCATCGACATCGGTAGCAGCGGCGGCGGCGTCGAGAATCTCCCCCTCCTCTACCTCGTCTTCCTCCATCGGATTCGCCGCCACGAGTTCCGGGGAACGGTGGCGGTGGGTTCGACGGTGGTGATGGCGCTTGCGGCGCTTGGGGGATGCGTCCGGCTGGGAGTCGTCGGGAGAGCGGGAGTGCTTGGACGGCGACGCGGAGGGCTCTCCGTCTCCGGCCATGGCCACGGGGGAAGGGGGCTAGGGTTAGGGTTGGGGTTATCAAGAAAAAAAATATCGATGGATTGATGATGAATCCACGCCGACACGACAGGATGCGCTTGGCTTGGCTTTGCCTCGCTCGCTTCATATGGATGCGGGCCCACGTTTGCAAATCACACCCTTCCCCTCCTCCGATTACGCCAACGGTTTGATTCCGCTATACACTCAGGCCCCCTTTGGCACAGCTCCCAGCTTCTGATTCTCACTGAGAATTTGAGAAGCTGTGCCAAACGGACATTTTAGACACCTGATTCACGCGTGAAGTGGGGAGAATCAATTCTCTTTTTTGTGAAGGAACTGAGAATCCGAAAAAACCTGCTTCACCCGAACCTAAAACAGCTTCTCAGCGAGCCGAAAATAGAACTCTCCCTCAACTTCGAACGAAATTACCCGCACTGCCATCGAACAAAACCCCCTAAGGCCGAACAGAGGGCCGCACCCCTTACCCCCCGTCCCCGCTCGGTTCTGTGTCGAGAGCTCGACCCCATGGCGATTTCGGCGGCGGAGGCTAAGGTTTGCTAGCGGCGAGGTTTACAGCGCCCTAGATCCCCCGGCGACTGAGATCTACCACCGCCAACACTGTTTTCCGGAGTGTCCTTCCCTGATTCCCCTGCCGCAGGCCCTGCAACCAACAGTAATCATCGTCTCCTTGTCTCAAATCTCCATCGCCGGTTCCTGGCTCCAAGGGAACGTGACCGAAGTCTGGATCTGCATCGTCATCGCGGGAAAACGACCGCCGGTTGAATCCCTGCGCTGGTTGCAAATTTCCTCACCGGATCTTGCCTCCAACGAACAGGAGCTAAGGTGTTTCTTTTTCTCTTCCTCTACCACTGAAACTGTGAACATATTGTAGTGTTGTATGATGTTGGATACTCCATTGATACTCTGCAAACGAGGATTATGTACAAGGCACTTCAAATTTGTGTTGAATTCTTGAGTTTGCAACTTGTTGCTATGTTTATACAATTTTTTTTAAAAACTGGGCATTAATTACCAGGTACAAGACTTTGTATATAATACTTTGTATATAGCCAGGTTATATACTTGTATTCTTTAACTGCTAGACTTTGCATATAGTAATTGTTATTCTTTACTGCTAGACTTTGCATATAGCCAGGTTATTGTTCTTCATGTAAATTATTGCTGCAGTGCAATGCTTGGATGATTATAGCTATTTTTATTAGTGTTTGTGAGTATATTCCATAAACACATTGGAACTGCGTTATTGCAGTGATGATTTCAAAAATCATGGAGAGGTCATTGAGGAAGATAGCAGATGTTGTGGTAGAAGATCTGGTTGTACAGATTGGAACTCATATTCCTCCATCAGGATTGCCTTAGCAAAACTCTTGGCCAGAGTAGCTGAACTGAGTTTGCCATTGCTTGAGGAGCCAAACAAGAACAAGTCACATCCAGATCATTAGAAGTATGCTTAAAGTGGAATTCTTCTATACATTTCTCTATGCGAACATGCCACCAGAAACATAGTTTGTATGTTCACGTGAAGAGAATAGTTTCATCTGTATTTTTTACTCCAAATGTGAAGACACAGAACACTATTTTTTGGTCTGGGAAATGGGAATCATCAAACGTGAAGAGATTGAATGCTATTTCTGTGATGTATATGCTGAAATATTTTGTTGTTGCTATCCTGCTGTTATTTGGTGGAGCTTGTTCTAGATGTTTTACTGGTCCAATGATTTATGTAAACGGTTACCCATATTTCTGCTTCGTGCATACTTTTGTTGGGTAATATTGTACATGTCGTGTCATGTTATATACTCAACCATACTCTCTATTTCCTTAACTGTTATAAAAATAGTATTTGTACAACGTTACAATATTGATAGTGTTACAAAAATAATTTTTTAATATATCGGAACATGGTGAAAGTATATCTCACTGTATAAAAAAACTTTATAACATCTCTCTATATGTGTTTTTACACAAAAATCTGACTGCGGGCAATATTGTCATTTTCTACCAACACTTTTCTTGCAAAAATCAAGAATCAGTTTTTCTGCCAAACGGTTTTTTACAATAGATTCTGATTCACATAGAGAATCCGGAGAATCAGATTCCATAAGGAATCAGGAGTGAATTAGGAGAATTAGAAGCTGGAAGCTATGCCAAAGGGGGCCTCACAAACCCCCACCACAGCCGATTCACCAACGAGGTCCCAGCGACTCTAAAATCATAAGGCTACCACTTTGTACACTACTCTATACACTATTCTCTTTCTACTTTTACAATATTTACTCTAAATTTACACTATCCAGCAATTTTTACAGCAACACCACTGCGGACGGTCTAAAGGCGTGTTTGGATTGTCGCTAAGCGTGTCGTGCCGCAGCTGCGGCGGCGCCTATGCTTAGTCGGTCTTTTTCAGCGCCTAAGCTTCAGCGGGAGTTGGCAGAAAAAGTGAACTGCAGCGATGTGGCACCACTTGTGACTGCCTAAGCAGCAGTGGAAATCCAAACGCGAGCCGAAGGTGCCGCACTTGCAGCGTGTCAAAGTGCGGCAAGTGAAGTAGTAATTCAAACACGCCTTAACCTTTCCATTCTCGGTGGCGGATCCAAAAGAAAAATATAGAAGGATTGAACCATATGTTGTTTATCTCGTCGCTTGGGCACCTGCTCGAGCTTGTTGCCGCCGCCCGCCTCACAATTGTCGGTTATTGACAAGAGTCCAACCGTCTTAGAGAAATTAAGGTAGACAAAATCCAAATAGAACAATGGACCAAAATCATTTATACGATCTAAATGGGCCGGTTTTGTTTATACAACGGACATTGAAATGTACCTGTTTATACACTCCAAAATCGTTAATTATGTCCTTTAAACTTTAGCGGCACTTAATGTCTCTTCTCACTATGAGTTTCTATTGTTAATGTGTTTCATTTTTCATCACCAATTTCTCCCGTATTTTCCGTCGAACTTTTTCTCTATGGTCCTCATTAATTTTTTAGATGGAAATAATTCTCACTAAATTTTCGCTTTATTCTTTTCATTGAACACGTGGTCTATCTAGACAGATGCCAAACCTGTTGCGAGCAAGTAGAAAAGCACGTGTTCTATATGATATTTTGTATGTAGTAGAGATAGAGATTGTATACTGAAGTAGACTTTGTACATTCAAAATAATGCATATCAATTCTTTTATCTGAGAATGATAATATTTCAATATACACTCTCTTTTGCTAACGACATTAACTTTAGAGTAACCTTGTGCATTCAGATCAGTGTTATGCCTTTTTAAAAAAATCAGTACTCCCTTCAAATCTTTTTATTTGTCATCAATTAGTGAGACGGTGATAAATAAAAAGATCCAAATAGAGTATTATACAAAAAAGGGAGACAATTCTTTAGCAACAAGAGGAGCAAACTAGGTTAGTACTCCCTCCTGATTCTAAATATTTATCACCGGTTAGTTCACAGAGGGAGTATTATTAGTATCATCCTTTTATTTGGCTAGCTGTCCGAAAAGAAAAGAACGATGTATAGCGCACTGTAAAGATGTGTCAATAGCAAAAATAATAATTTCAAAAGGCTCATATTATAAGTGATGTTTCAGGTGAAACAGAGTTCTATAACGGGCTGTCCACACTGGTTGCCTCTAAATCTGAACTCTAAAAAAATATTTTCACTTTTTTTACAGTCACCTCTAAAAGATTCTTAGTTTCACAATTCAGCTTCCCGCACTCGTGACCTCTAAATCTAACCTTTATATCAACTACTACATATTTAAAATCATTCTATCAATATCTTTTTTTACAGGAATAACATTACTATAAATGTAATTAATTCATTCTAAGGAAAAATTTTAAATAATCCTACCAACTATTGCCTAGGGACTAATTTACCCCATCAACTATAAAATCAGTTACTTAACACCCATATGTTTGCGAAACCAGTTAACCTCCCCTCTAAGATGATTTTTTAGGGTGGTTTTGCCACCTAAGATGCTAACCTAGATTTGTTTGCATGTCTCAAGTGTGGGACCCATTTAATTCCCTATTGCACAAGATCGTCCCAAGTCAGCATCAATTCCATTTAATTCTCTTATCAATATTTGCATGGCCCCAGTGTTGTGCTTAATGCCCACGCAGTAGCAGCAAGATGACAAGAACTAGGAAGCAAACGAGCAGAGACAAGCGCAGACGACGGAAACCAGCAAAAAGCTTAGCAGTAACTTCGTGCCAGCAACGAAATTCACAGCTAATGTTGCTACAGAATTGGTGAACTGCTCGGATTTCTTTCCCACGATTTCATCCCTAGCCCCAGGAAATCCAGGCTTGGCACTGAACAGTGACGACTGACCCATCATGAGCTCTGGCAGGGACACTGGGGCGCCAGACGAGTCGTATGGTAGCCCAAGGCCGAGCACGGCAGATAGCATTGACGCTGGCTCATTCCCCAGCTGCGGGGGCCGTCGCCGCCAGTGGAGGAGGAGCAGGGGATGCATCGGCTAGGGGAGGAGGAGCAGGGCACGTTGCGACCAGAGAGGACGACCAGCGCGCCCTAGCCAGGGGGAGATCGATGAGGGTGATCAGGGGCGCCGGCAGAGAGAAACCAGGAGGTGTCGCACGATCGTTCCCTTCAGAGATCGATATCAGATCGGTCTAATGAGTCCTCTTCAATGACAGATGGGTCTCACACTCGATCAGGGGCGCCGGCAGAGAGAAACCAGGAGGTGTCGCACGATCGTTCCCTTCAGAGATCGATATCAGATCGGTCTAATGAGTCCTCTTCAATGACAGATGGGTCTCACACTCGAGACATGCAAACAATATCAAATCAGCATCTTAGGTAGCAAAATCACTATGAAAAACTGTCTTAAGGGGGGAATTAACTGGTCTTGCAAACATTAAGGTGTTAAGTAACTGATTTTATAGTTGAGGGAGTAAATTACTTTCTAAGCAATAGTTGGTGGGGTTATTTAGATTTTCATAAGAGCGAGATGCTGCTGTCTTGATCTCTCATGTAAAAGATTCCCACGATGTGAAGTGAACAAATTTCTTTGAACAACAAATCATGCAAGCACAGGGAGAATTCCAAGCGCACGGAAGGGAGCAAACGAATAAAGAATGCCTCGGGAGCGATGCAGTCGACCGAAACATCCTTTTTATTTGGCGGTCTTCGGCTGTCGACTGTAGCAGCCTCTTATTTAGAGGCTCGAATACAAGTCTCTAGTATGTGAATTTTTCAGACATCGAACGGTAAAGGACGATTTTTTTTTTCAGCGTGGATAGCCTAATAAGATCATTCACAGCGGTTCACTGTAAAGTTTATTGGACTGTAAATATATAATAGATTACTGAATGTATAAAATAAATGTCCAGAGTGAAATACAGAAAGTATAAAAGATATATTAGAAATATAGAGAAATAGAGTATGTTTTAAAGTAAGTTTTAGGTTCACTGTAAATGTGGATGGTCTAACGAAAAAAAGAACTTTTGTAAAGGTCCTATTTGGCACAGCTTCTACTGCAGCTTTTTTATAAAAATAAGCTGAAAGTGTGCCAAACAGGAAACTTCTGTAACAACTCATTAGTTCAATTGTTTCTTATAATGAACTAAAAGCAGGACATAAATAAAAGTTGTTTTTTAATAGCTTTTCAAATAAGCTGCTTTTGTAACTAGTTCCAGCTGTGCCAGGGCCAAACTATCGGTGAGAAAAGCGTAGTGAGCTACCGATCCATCGGTGGCACTCCATTGATTGCGGGCGGCCATGTCCGATCCGTACGGCGACGGCAGGGCGCCGTCGCATAAGCACCAACATCCGCCGCCTCCACAGCGGCCTAGCCCCAGGCTGAGGCCCGCCATCGATGTGGAGGACTTGATCAACCTCCTCCACGGCTCCGACCCCGTCCGCGTCGAGCTCACACGACTGGAGAACGAGCTCCAGTGTACGCTGTCGTCACTCGGCCTGCCTCAAATCTCATTCACCTACCGCCTTTCTAATTCCTCAGATCTCACATCCGGCTCTGCTGCTCCGCAGATAAGGAGAAGGAGCTGGGCGACGCGCAGGCGGAGATCAAGGCTCTGCGACTGTCCGGCCGCGCGCGGGAGAAGGCCGTCCAGGATGTCAGTAATCCTCATCCTCATTCTCATTACTACTACTTTGCTGCCCCTTACTCCTTTTCTACTGCATCATCAGCCAATCCACTGGGCTCGTATTTTTCACCCCTCTTTGTAAAGTTGGAACCATTATCCAGTATTCACTGTGGTTGCTCCAACGAAAAAGTCAAATCTTTGTATCCCGGGAAATAAACCTCCAATGTGTGCACGAGAAGCAGGTGTTATCATCTGTAACTGATTTTGGTTCTAGATTCCCAGTTAGATCATATCTTGTCATAGGAAGGGAACCGCATAAATCAATAAACATGAAATGAGGGGGGCTTTGGTGCGATCATACTTTTTGTTTACATTTCTTACTTGTTTGAACAATCCTGATTTTCCCCCTTGTGTCAATGTAAGCTTACGGAAGAATTGGGATAGGTGGATGGGAAGCTGAAGCTTACAGAGTCCCTCCTTGAATGCAAAGTAATGTTGTTGCCCTTTCTTCCCGTGCATTTCCCACTTTTACGTGAGACAGTTGCTGACAACTTCATGCAAGATCGCAGAACCTAGAAGCATAAAAGATTAATGATGAAAAGAAAGCAGCACTTGCTGCGCAGTTTGCAGCAGAGGCTACACCGCAAAGAGTACATGCTGCTCAGAAGGATGAGGACATGCCTCCTATTGAGGCTATTCTCGCGCCACTGAAGGCTGAGCTCAAACTAGCTCGCCAAGAGGTACTTGATCCGACCATTGTCTTATTCGGAACGAAATCCCCTGCAGTAACTGCACTAGCTGACTGGTGGGACCTGAAGGCGTGGGGCCCACCTATTAGCTGAAGTAACTGCAGTGTAGTTATTGCAGAGGATTTGAGTCCGTCTTATTCTCCCTTTTTTCTCCAGTAATGACCATTGTACATCTCATACACTTTCATCACCCCTTGTCCAGTTCTAAAGTATTTTAGGTGCACAAATTACTAGTTCCACAACAGCCTACTCATTCCATGTCTCTTTCTTGGCAGCTATTTAATACACCCCCCGTCCATAAAAGTTTATCGCTTTGTAGTTCAAAAATGAACCACAAAGTGACAAACTTTTAGGAATGGAGGGAGTATACCAATGTTCTTACTTCACAAATTCGTATACTGTATCTAAGTCTTTAATTGTGAAGGCTGTTTATCATTGTTTCTCATGTGCAGCTGTCAACTATACGATAATTGTTTGTCATTTATTCTCATGCTGATTGAATGAAATGCTGCCCGTGGAACTTCTCATATGTTAATAATCGTGTGCAGATTGCAAAATTACAAGACGATAACGGGGCATTGGATCGTCTTACAAAGACTAAGGAAGCAGCCCTGCTTGAAGCAGAAAGAACAGTCTAGATAGCATTGGCAAAAGCTTCCTTGGTGGATGATTTGCAAAACAAAAACCAAGAATTGATGAAACAGATCGAGATATGTCAGGTAAGCAATAATGAACATATTCATTCACATAAAATTTATGAGTTCGTGTCACTCAGGCTGCTACAGTATATGACCTTGTCCCGGCACATGAAATTTACAAGGTTGGGTACAGTACGTGACTTTTTATTGGCAATTGACAGGAAGAGAATAAAATCTTGGATAGAATGCACCGTCAAAAAGTTGCTGAGGTTGAAAAGCTCACACAGACCATTAGAGAGCTAGAAGAAGCTGTTCTTGCTGGAGGCGCGGCTGCAAATGCTGTGAGAGACTATCAGCTGAAAGTTCAGGAGATGAATGTAATACATGAACTGTGATGCTCTGGGCACACATTATTCTTTGGGATACTTAGCACACCTGAAAGGTCGATGATTGATGTCAACTTCAACTTTTTGCTATTCTCAGGAGGAAATGAAAACCCTTGACCGTGAGCTAGCTCGTGCAAAGGTTTCGGCAAATAGGGTTGCAGTTGTGGTGGCAAATGAGTGGAAAGACGGCAATGATAAAGTAATGCCTGTTAAACAATGGCTGGAGGAACGAAGGATTCTGCATGTAAGTAATGAATGTCTTGTTTATTCTTGTTTTGTAGTGTTGCAAGTCCCTCTTCAATTGATACCTAGATGGCCATTGATGGAGTGCCACACCATTTCTGAAGTAACCTATGCTGTCTTTAGTTGACATTTTGAGAATTGACATTTCACAGGGAGAAATGCAGCAGCTCCGGGACAAGCTTGCTATAGCTGAAAGGGCCGCAAGATCAGAAGCTCAGCTAAAAGTACGGGTTTCTCTATTTATGTTTATTGCGAAACCATTCATCTGTTTTCTTTCATCAGTTAGGTCTTCCCACCCTCTCTCCACAATGATCTGTGTTGAATGCCGTAGGATAAGTTCTAGCTACGGCTTAAAATACTTGAGGAAGGATTGAGAATGTCTGCATCCCGGACCAGCATCAGTGCCGCGCAGCGCCAGTCTAGTGGTGGTGCTGATAGTTTAACTAAGAGCAATGGCTTCCTGTCGAAACACCCATCGTTCCAGATGAGAACCTCAGCATCTACGACAACAACTCTAGTTAACCATGCAAAAGGGGCATCCAAGTCCTTTGATGGAGGCTGTAGATCACTTGAATGTTACAAGGGCATTGTAAATGGGAACAGTATGAATATATCGACTGATTCCACCAAAGACAAGGAGTCAAACAAACAACTCAGATGAGAAGCCTAGTGAATTTCCATCCACCGAGTCAGAGGACAAGGTGTCAGGTGTGCTGTATGATATGCTGCAAAAGGAAGTCATTGCTCTAAGGAAGGCATGTCACGAGAAGTGTTAAAACCTGAAAGATAAGGATGACGCAATGGTGGTAACTTAGGGAGGAATCTAGTTGCCTGCATGTTCTTTGCTTCTAAACGGTTCAATGAATAGTTTGTTTTACAGATGTTGGCAAAGAAAGTAGTCACTTTGACAAAGGCGATGGAATCGGAAGCCAAGCAAACGAGGCGTGAAATAGCTGCTATGGAGAAGGAGTTGGCAGCTGTGCGCTTGGAGAAAGAGCAGGATAACAGAGCAAAAAGGTTTGGTAGTTCAAATGGTTCTGAAAACAGTTTGCAGTTCCCGCCTAGCAGGTATTTTTCTTTTCTATCCTCAGCTGCAAAGAATGTTATTATCCAGTGTGTTATTGACCAACCATGTCTTCCTCCGGGCGGGCACTTGATTTACTTGACTCAGGACTTTACCTCGGAGCGGATCAACACGCAACATGTGATGTGGAAGGGAAAGGCATTAGATTAGTAGTGGGGAGGATGTCATTGCAGGACAGAGAGTGAGCCTACAACTCGTGGGGATCAACAGCTTGTGTCTAACCGTGCAAGGGTGTGTGCCCGGAGCAGTTTTTCATTGTTCTTTTTGCGATGATCTTTGTTGGTGCTGTATAGGTTTGGGTGAGGCGTTGCATCCTATTAAATTTTCTTTTACAATTTTCACAATTTGGTGGTATCCGTTTGTACTGTATAATTTACGTACTGAAGAGTGTTCGCTTGTCTGTTGGTCAAGTTTATGTGAACAACAAAATGGCACCAGTGCAATTGCGGTGAATAAGCTATTTTTGGGCTGCCTGGCCTTATTAATTTCGCGCTCTAATAGATGAACTGCTGCTACCTATGGTATGGAGGCTGGATTGTGTTGAACTGCTGATGGTTGCATAACAGTGCACTGTATACATGTGTGAACTGAGGAACGAGGAAATGCACGTTTTTGTGTTGTTGAAATTTGCGAGAAAGTAAAGGAAAGATTTTGGTCACTGTTGGATCCAGTCGATGGACGTAGATTGATGGTATCTTGAATCGGGAGGGTTTGGCTACAGAAATGCGTGGTCTCCTCGGCTCTGCAGCACAGCATCCTTCCTTCCCCCCTCGTCGTCCTCCGACGACAAAGATCTCCTCCTTTCTCACCCGCCAAGGCCAAGGCCATATCCCCCTGCGCCGACGAGAAGCCGCAGGGAGGAGGCCACGGCCAAGGCGCGACCACCAAGCAACGCCGCCGCCCTGATTCCCAGCAACCCAACCAGGTTAAGGTAGATGGCCAACAGCGGCGGCCTCAGCGCCAACGCCGCCGCCGCCCACGACGAGGACGACGCCAACGCCACACCTTTTCCCGACACGGTTCCTATCTACCCTCCTCCTCCTCCTCTGTGCTTCGATTCAGGCAGGACTCCTCTGCTCATCCCCTTCAAATCCAATCCCAGGTCCAGGTTGGTGGATCCCCCCAGTACAAGGTCGACAGGAAGCTGGGCAAAGGTGGATTTGGCCATGTCTTTGTCGGCCGCCGTCTAACTGCTGCCGGCCGCGCGCCACAAGAGGTCTTGCTCATTCCCTCGTTTCTTGCCTTGCCACCGAACAAACATTCCTTCTCTTCTCTACTCGACTCGTTGCATTTGCATACTATGAATCGAACGCTCCCATAAGGAATGGTAGTCTTAGTAATGTGCACTTTACTTTCTCTACTGCTAGGTTGCTATCAAATTCGAGCACACTAGCAGCAAGGGCTGCAGCTACGGCCCTCCAGGCGAGTGGCAGGTCTATGCGTAAGTCCTCTCCTCTTCTCTTCTGCCACCCATCCACCAGTTTTTTTTTTTTTTCATGTGCTGATTGAATAAATAAAATAAATCAGCGCTCTAGGAGGTACACATGGTGTGCCCAAGGTGCATTACAAAGGCCGCCAGGGTGACTACTACGTCATGGTATAATCCTTCTCCACCATTCCTGCTTCCAATCCCCTTCCCCTCTCTATCTAATGATTCCTCTTTCAGATTATGGATATGCTGGGGCCTAGCCTGTGGGATTCCTGGAATTCGCTAGGTCAATCGTGAGTTCTTCAATCCCTCGCTCATAATGATTTACGTTCTAGTCTTTCCACACCTCCCTTATAAAAAAGTTGTACATATTGGAAGGTCATGTTTACTATGAGTTGTATGGTCAAACAACATATGCTACAGTTTGGCACTTGCTGCATTTCCTTTCTGTTTCTGAATTGTTAACTTGTGATGCAAATTTTCAGCATGTCGGCAGAAATGGTGGCCTGTATTGCAGTGGAGTCCATTTCCATCCTTGAAAGCATGCATTCAAAAGGGTAATGGGTATCCTCAGGCTGGCTAATACCTAATAAATACATCTTTTTTTTTGTCTTTTTGATTTGATGCTTCTGTACTATGCTTTTCAGGTATGTACATGGAGACGTCAAACCTGAGAACTTTCTTCTTGGTCAGCCTTCAACGCCTCAAGAAAAGAAACTTTATCTTGTGGATCTTGGATTAGGTAAACAAAGGATCTCAGACCAAGTTATCATAATTTGGATCATTTTGCTGAAATTACCTCCTTTCTTGTTGCTGCTCCTTGATGCTTCTGTGTTGACCCGTATGGCTTCGTCTTTGGATCATTTTATATATTTTTTATTTGCCAGCAACAAAGTGGAGAGATACTGCGAGTGGACAGCATGTTGGGTATGATCAACGCCCTGACGCCTTCAGGTCGGTCCTTTATTGTGAGCTCACTTCAACATTAGTTCTCTGTCTGAACATACATCTCCCTTTATAATCTAGAGGGACAG
Organism: Tuctoria greenei; assembly: GCA_036927565.1. Classification (NCBI taxonomy): domain Eukaryota; kingdom Viridiplantae; phylum Streptophyta; class Magnoliopsida; order Poales; family Poaceae; genus Tuctoria; species Tuctoria greenei. The sequence goes on along the minus strand of JAYESD010000009.1, from coordinate 182,096,714 downwards.
TCAGATACGCCAGCGTCCATGCACATTTAGGAAGAACCGCAAGCAGGAGAGATGATTTGGAATCACTGGCTTATACACTGGTGTTTCTCCACCGGGGCAGGTTGCCATGGCAAGGATACCAGGTATCATACTGTACAGTGTACACACCTCCCACCCTAGCCCAAATGTAACTCCCTTTCTAGTTTTCTTCCACATTTTAGCTCTGACCATCTTATGTTCTTTTCCGCGTGCCTATGTTCACAGGGTGATAACAAATCTTTTCTGGTGTGCAAGAGAAAGATGGGCACTTCACCTGAGAATCTTTGTGGCATTTGTCCTCAACCTTTCAAGGAGTTTCTTGATAGTGTTGTCAACATGAAGTTTGATGAGGAGCCAAACTACTCCAAGTTGATTTCCTTATTTAATTGTTTAATTGGACCAAACCCTTCCAGCAGGCCAATCAATACTGATGGAGCCCAAAAGGCGTGTTTTTATGCATAACACATGTTATTTTGAGTGGAATCAAATGAATATGGAAATCTAGATGTGCCCAGTTTATACGTTAGTTCTTATTGACAAGTTCATCCTGCAGGTAGGACAAAAGCGTAGGCTGCTTAATGATGATGATGATGGCCATGCAAAAAAGAAAATTAGGCTGGGTGTTCCAGCAACTCAGTGGATTTCAGTATACAATTCAAGGACACCCATGAAACAACGGTAGTAATGTTATTTCTGAACCTATATTTTTCTTATGTACAATGCTTCTATGATATATCCTGTTTCACGTATGCATGCAGCGTTGTATCACTATGGTGCACTCTGTATTTTCCTAACAAAGGAAGGCACATTTTCATGACCCTGTGCAAGCGGGAGCTACGTGCACCGGCTATAATGTGGCTAATCGATTTCTCCTTTTGATAGGTACCACTATAATGTGGCTGACTCAAGGTTAGCACAACATGTGGAGAAAGGAAATGAGGATGGTTTGCTTATAAGTTCAATATCATCATGCACAGAACTTTGGGCGATCATCATGGATGCAGGAACTGGCTTTACAGATCAAGTCTACGAGCTTTCTCCTAATTTCCTTCATAAGGTAGAGATTTCACATCTACACCTTATGTAATTTGTTCTCTTAGTTTGACACCCTCCCCCCTCCACACACACAAAAAAAACAGGAATGGATTATGGCGCAGTGGGATAAGAGTTTCTACATCAGTTCGGTTGCTGGCTCCAAAAATGGAAGTTCTCTTGTTGTGATGTCCAAAGGTATTTGATACTCTGCTTATGGCATTTATCGATCACACATTTTCTTTTCGGTTCTCTGCTAGCTCTCATAGATGTTCATCTTTTCTATGTTTAAGATTTGCTGCTGATACTGGACTTCTTATTTTTTTTGTGTGTCCCTGGGTTATTCCCATCTTGTGCCCGCTAATGGATACCCTGTCATTACTATCTGGCTTTCATAGAAATAATCACTTGCCTGTTTCGCTAATGGCTAATATAGTATTTATCTGCATAATGTCCCCAGGCACACCATATACACAGCAGTCTTACAAAGTCAGTGATTCCTTCCCATTTAAATGGATAAACAAGAAGTGGAAGGAAGGTTTTCATGTGACTGCTATGGCAACGTCAAACAGTCGATGGGCCATAGTCATGTCCCGTAATGCTGGATTTACCGACCAGGTCAGATGGTTGCACATATACTAAATTCTAGACAGTGTATATTCTGAAGCATCAGAATCAAATGCAGGAGAATGAAATAATGTGTCTGTTTTTGTGGTTTTGTTTACTATCTTTTTCACACTGCACTGCACCATTTGTTAGGAAAGGTGTTTAGTAGTGTTTGTTTACTTGCGTTTGTGGCTTTGTGCATGGATTAACCTTGAAGGCTGTCCTACTGCGTCACTATCTAAGATGGTGCCAAGGCTGTCACAGTGGGCTTGTAACGTTGCAACTCTTGCAGGTGGTGGAGCTGGATTTTCTATACCCAAGCGAGGGCGTCCATAGGCGCTGGGACAACGGCTATCGTATCACGGCAATGGCTGGCACAATGGATCAGACTGCACTGATCCTAAGCAAGCCAAGGCGTCGCCCAAGAGACGAGACACAAGAGACTCTGCGGACTACGCAGTTTCCCAGTCAACATGTTAAGGTAGGGCACAAGACCTGTGGGATCCCTCCTTGTTTTACTAGTGTGCAGCAGCAATCTGCATGTTTTTTTAGTTGTTCCTTTGATGTGTGCAGGAGAAGTGGGCAAAGAATCTTTACCTTGCTGGGATTTGCTATGGACGAACCGTGGCCTAACAATGTCTGGTCTGGTGCTGACCTACCCGTTGTTTGATCGCCTGCTGTTACCATCGTCACTACAGGGCACTCACCGTTGGTATCCTTGGAAGATGATAAATTCTGATGTGTTATGTACCTGAATATGATTGTAGTGTTCGTCTCTTAATCAAGGCCAGGGTTACAGACAGAATAGCATAGCTTCCAGTCAGCCATAGCGTGGTGCTCCTGGTCCAATGAAGTCATGTTGTGATCGTTGTTTTTCTCTCATTACAAAACTTCATGTATCACCAAGATTCTATGTAATGTATGTTGATGCCATCTGGAAAGAAAGAGGTGCTTATTCGGATATGATGCAAACGGAACACCGTCCAGGATTCCAAGCAACAAGCCATGCTCCATGATCTTTACTGCATCAAGAATTCAAAAAAAAAAAAGATATCCTATGAAGAGGAAAATAACTTTTCCTCCGATGTAATGACAGTACTGCTTACAGGGATAAATGTTTGTTTATTTATTTATTATGTGCATCTACATACATGCAACCATATTACACTAATCTACGACGTGGAACGGAAAGTAGGGCAGCTAATTGTACCGCGGTGGATGCGAGTGAACTGCGTCGGAGGACCCACGGAAAGACAGCATGCTGGGGGAGTCCACTCTGACGATAACTTCCTCCCCCGCAGACTCGTCGCTCGAGTTGTCCTCTTCCATCGCCGCCTTGTTGGATCTCCGCTGGCCTGCGGTGGTCACCGGAGCAGGAGTGGCAGCCTCACCGGCTTCTTTTGGAGCAGCCGCCATCCTCTTCATGTTGGAGCCCTCCGACTGCACGGAGAGCAGAGGCCGCCGCGTGTTGGTCTGCAATGAAGGCACTCTTGGATAGGACGAGCTGTGCCTCGGATTGGTTGCCTGCATGGGACGATGCCGCTGCCGCCTCTGGCCCTGGCCGGAGTGCACGTCATCCATCTGTGTATATCGTCACAACAATTTGACAATAACATTGCATCAAAATGCATAACGTCTCAGGTACATATATATATAGAAACGGCAACAACAATGCTCACCATGCTGCCGTACATGCTCAACTGCAGGGCTCTTGTCGAGAGGCTGCCCGGCTGGCTTCTGATTTCAGCTAAGCTCATGTTGTGAGGCCCTCGGGTTTTCCGGAAGCTCTCTGGCCAGCTGAGCAGACCACTGTGCTCCTTGCTCGGTGTCCGCGGAGGTTCACGGGTCTGAGACAGCAAAGATGCGGTTCTCTGAATGTCGGCCTCTGTCTCGGAAACCCTTCCTATTTCGAAGAAGATAATCCTTGCTCTAGCCTCCACTTGATAGCCGGGAGCCGTATAGCAGTAGTCTACATGGTTCATAGCTGCAAGCATGAAAACACTTCGCTTTAAAGAGTGTCTTGATGCTGTAACAATGTCCTATATGCGTGGGCATCTTAATTAAAGAAACCTGAAGACTCTAGACCAAATAAGGACAAGTCGGTATTCAACGGAAGCAGCACCGCCGGAGGTGTGATGAGATTCTGGCTCTTGGTCTTCAAAAATCCTTCCAGCAGAATGCCAATGTAATTGTGCTCGAGCTCAATGTCTTCACCCTTGATGTATATGTTCACAGTCGACCTTTCAGCAATTAGAACCCTAATCTCATGCATTGCCAGTTTCTCAAATATCTGAGGAAGCAAAAGCCTGGCAATGACTAGGGCGCTTTCCTGTAATTTCAATGTACGAATGATTGAGCATTATTAAAAATAAAATATTATTAAGGCACATCAAGTATTCAGCAGAGAAAGTGTACCTGCCACAGGAAAATCTCAATAGAAGGATCTGATTGACGAAGTTGCTCAATCTTTTCAGCTTCGACGAAGAAACAATGCACCACAGAATCTGTGATCATATCACAAATATATGGCTTTCCAATCAGCACCTCGTATAAACCCAAAGTGCTTCCGTGTGACAAAATCGGATCCAAGGAATGCCTGCTGCTTAATCTCTGACTTGTCCACTGTTGAAAAGGAGGGGAAATGAGAGGTATATGCTTATTAGAAAAAGTCGAACAGATAAGTGTATATATATGTATTCCACCAGGATTCAGCAAAGTGTTCAGCAGAAACAGACCTTTACTACACCTATTGAAACAAGCCATACACCAGTTGGCCTTGAGCCTTCCTTATAAAGAACTGTACCATGCCCTCGTACAGTTTCTTTTGTATTACTTAATAAAGGATCACGCATGGCAGCAGGCAAAGCACCAACTAAAGGATGAGTGTTTAAAAGATCACCAACTCTTGGCATTTTCACCATTGGTGGATTCCTTTTCAATTTTTTCAAGTCTGTCTGCCAAGTGAATGGGTTTACTGGAGTTAGCATCTTTATTGTTTCATGAACTGAAACAGGAGCAAAGAAATACTACTGACGAGCTAAATATTCCAGCTACCTGTAAAGCATCATCTAAATGGATCATTTCCTTTTCCTCCAGCAACCCTGTCTTCTGGAGGTTTTGAATGTACTCACTTAGGTGTGTCAATACCGAATATGTGACCTGTCGCGTCTTTAGCACACGAAGCACCTGAAAATTGAGAAATAATTTCAAAATTAGGTACTATATTTTATCAGCAGGAGGACTTTTAGCTTATTTATGTAGTGATATTTCACTTCATTGTTATTACAAATTACCACACCATCTTTCAAACTAGCCCTTTCTTTCAGTGATTACAAGGAAAGTCACACGTGCGGGGATGCACCCTCGGGAATACTGTGTTGTTGAACAACTTTTCATTTATAACATTGACACACAAAACTTTTGCGTCTTCATGGAAACAAAAATGATTTCCCATTTGAACTGAAAATTCCAAAACGTTTGAATCAAATGACAGAAACACGTTACCACAAACCTGTGGGAATGTAACACGAACATCTTCCAGAAACTTTTTAGCTTCCTCCCCCTCAGAATTACTTTCATCAATAATAATTCTTGCAACCTCACTATCACCTGAGAAGACAAGGGAACAATTGGTAAACTGGTGACTGGTGAGGTCCATTTGCATCAAATATTCAAATGTACAACATGAGGTCAGGTATGAAAGAAGAAGAAAGGTGGGTTCGAAAAACATAAATGGTTCTTCAATTAAGCATTCATAATTCATAGTAACCGAAACTATTAACTAAACTACTTCAGAAAATTGTCATCAATGAGCTAACACATAGCTTGAATAAACCCAATTTCCTTTTCTACACAGAACTGTGAGGAAATTCCCCACAGTGCAATTACATATATTAACAATAAAGGGTACATGTTCTATTTTCTACAGAGAAACAAACAAAGGGAAGATTAGTTACAACGAAATACGGCTCTATGGCTGGTAGTTTGACCACATAGTCCTGTGATTGACTTCTATGGTTCAAGTAAAAACCATGCTTAAACTAAGTGCACTTTCTATTTCCAGCTATGAATATCATGCCTACAGCAGTGTGCAGCTACTTCCCTAAAATAAGTGTACAGCTATGACAGACACAAGCATTGCAAACTTCATCATTCTTTTTTCATCACAAAGATAAGTAACTTGCAGAAAAGAACATCCCAAGAGTTCACAATATATTACCAAGAAAATCATGTAGTTGCCGCCTTGCAATTCTGTGAGCACGGAGAAATGCAGCACATATGTAACATCCTGACTCCAATCTTTCTACTGTGAAGTATGTGATGAGCTTTCGTGGCAACCTGCTCATCTGGAGGAACCTATAGTAATTCGGGAACTGGACATTGGACTGTAAACCCTTCCAGTCACATAAAGGTTGTCTGGAGACAAGATCCATAGCTTCATCAACAGATCTCATCAGAATATTCGCTGTAGCTTGAGTTATTCGTCCCTCTTCAAGCATTCCCCAATAGGCAGCTTGCACACCTGTTCAAAAAATATTTCACGATAAATTGCATATTTTATTGACGTTTGGGATGGAACTCTGGATATTAAGGAGCACACCTAGAAAGAAAAAGAACCATGGAGAGAAAAAAAACAGGTTAAATCATGATTTTAATGATAAATTGAGGCGGCTAACGAACTGAGACAGGGAATCAATTATAATCCTAACAAATCCAACTGATGGGGATTTTTCGCGACAAGCCAGTATTATAAAGTAATTGACGCCAATCACTAGTGGTCTTTGTTGTGGTTGTTTAGTTGCCTTAGTTGCTATTTCATTTGTTGCTCTACCACATTAGGGGCATTGTACTGCACTGTGTTCTACTTTATAGTACAATAAGCAATTTTCCTGCCTGGTTTGTTTCAAAACAATAGTAGAGTTGCAATTCATTTCTGACACAGATTTACAAGCAGCAATTTTGTACTCTTTTTTATTACACATACAATAGGAGTGCTGCCAATTTTAATAGGAAGGATTAACAGAAGTCTAAGCAGTATAGGACAATCCACCGAGAAGGATTGGGGGGGGGGGGGGGGGGGGGGGGTTGGGTTACCTAGTGCTCCCACACATTATAGGATCTGCGGGAGGGTTATTTCTAGACAGGCTTACCCATGCTTTTGCAGAGAGGCTGGTTCGAACACAAAGTCTCAGGACAAAGTGGAGACACAAGAAGGATCAATTAAAGAAATGCACCGACTAATTTAAAAAATTGTGACTATGCAATAGACCCATCAAAATTCCCTCTCGTCGTGCATGTGCGCACACATCTTATAAAGGGAATTGAATTTTTTTCGTTATTCAGAATCAATAGTCATTTACTTAGATTTAGAAGCTGTAGCAGTGCAGGGGCGTGCTGTGTAGTTGATGAAAGGGAGTGGCTACAGATAGCATATATTATTCTTGGTTGCATCTAAACCAGTAAAGCCAATCCAACAACCTCCCGAACTCTAAAGGATTGGAAGGCCAAAAAAGATGGTGCCTATACATCCATTCCATGGTTCGATTTTTCTCAGTAAACCAGTATGTTCAAACGATCATGGAGAGGAGGGAACCAAACCTTGATCTTGAAGGCTTAGTACTAGTTACTAATCCCCACCGCAGCTACTCGCTCTACAGGAAAAGTGAATGAACAGTACCAGCCACTACTACAAGGATGTCAACTGAAAGTATAAACCTATAGAAAACATATGTAAAATACTTCATAAAAAAGACATAATTTTTACTAATTGGATATGTTAAAATGATATTTCCATATCACCATGTATTTTCATTTGGAAATCGGAAAGTGATAACATACCATTCAAAAGCCGCACTCGGATATCCCTTAGGTTCATGGTATGCACGCTGCTATCCTTGTCAGAAAAGTCATGGGGATGCTCTGGTTCATCATCCAAATCATGCAAGCATGTGATATATTTCTTTACAGTAACCCAATCAGCAGGCCCGAGTTCTTCATCATCCCTAAGCTCACCAAAAGCCTCTAATGCTTTGTTTAGCATTTCATGTCTCGTATATTTCAATATGCGAACCTGCAATGAAAACTTATAATCTTTGTCTGGAGCTCAAAGAGAACATAAGTATTAATATCTCATACTCCATCCCAAATTACTTGTCACTCTCTAGTTCAAAAATGAACTAGAGAGTGACAAGTAGTTTGGGATGGAGGGAGTATTTGTTAAGGCCCATATGGGCCCACACTTATAGCTACATATACTTATACTAGACTAATGACTGATTATCCTCACTAATCCCAAGGTTACTCACATGGTAACAGAGCATGGTTAGGGTTATAATTAGGTCTAATCCAATTTCCTAATCCCATCCCGACCCTCCTTTTTTTCCAATCTCGTTTGACGGTCAGCCACCACCCATTTGGTCATCATTGTGGCTGCCCATCCAATCGCCGTCACGTCCACATCAACATGGCTCGTCACCTATTCAGGTTGCCGCCGCCTCTGCCGCGGTCGTTGTTGGTCGTTTGCGGTCGTGCCTTCTTATTTGAACCGAGCCTCTGCCTGAGCCTTGAGCTGCTGCTTCTCATGTGCATCCTCTCTGATTTGGCTGCCGACCTCTGGTTGCATTTGTCTTTGGAAGCACAGGAGGCTACTGCCGTTGTGGATTCTGTGTCCATTGCCGCTGCTTTACCTATTGGAGCTCGTTCGTCATCATGGGCACTCGACTCAGGAGCTTCATTTTCATACAACATCTGATCAGTCCCAGTTAGTTGATTGTAAGCCGGTCAACGATGGATCTTCTATATAGGCAGTTGAATAATAGCCCCGAGGGAGCAATATATGATCACATGACTCTGTATTAGGCTAGAAGGACTCTACAATTAGACTCCTATACGACTATTGTACCCTTAACACGAGTGACATCCTACACTAGTAGCTTTTACACAACATGAATATCCGGATCTAATATTATAGAAACATAAAGACACGCAAAAACTAAGAAATTCATATTCGATAATGTGTGAAGTTAACCTTTGTCGCTGAAAGTTTGTCCATGCCAAGCATATGTAAGAAAAATTGTGTTGTTGAACCATTCACAATCAATGTCAGAAACACAATGCCACCAGTGAAGAACACAAACTGCACAAGATAAAACATTAGTAAATTCGTATTAAACATTGACACTGTCCCAAAAAATAAATTCTAGGCATACCATTGTTCCAACCTCCGGTTTCAGATAGTGTTGGACTGCATCACTGGTCCGCTAGTAAAAGTATTCGAAAAAAATTTGATCAAAAGCTCTAGTAGACTAATTTACTTCACATGTAAATGAAAAACACATTAAAAAGGTGATCAGTGTAACAAATGAGCAACTCAACTGACCCCAAGAGGGGAAAATATTGAAAAGGGATGACTATACGGCTATATACATCTAACAGTCGGTACAAGCACAATAACTTACCTTAACAGATAATGCTAGTGACAGAGCAACAGCCCCTCGCAGCCCTGACCAAACAAGAATTATGGCCTCTTTCAAGTCCAAACCATACCCAAAGTGACGCAACAATGGATACAAAACACCAACAACTACAACTCGGGATATTAGAACGAAGACATAAAGCAGAAGAAGGAAGCCCCAAGAAGTGCCTACAATAACAGGAGACAAAACGTATTCACATAATACACAAAGGTATAATAGAATTAAGCTCAATACAGGAAGATCGCTTTTATGAACAACACAATGATAAAAAAGAGACACCACAAGGTCAAAATTAGAAGAAAAATACTTCTATACTTCACCAAGTAAAAGAAGAATGTTGATTAATGTTGAAAGACTGGTCAAGGCACAAATGAGAGCCACATATGTATTATTCACGAAGAAAATGAAAATAACCATGGTCGATATTCCTGGTATTTGACATCAGCAATGAATAAGCCTGCACGGCTAAATCAGAGTCCGCAGAAGCTGATAAATATCAAAATTCAGGCGCAAAAAAAGCAAGTCATTTGGCAATCAACTGGGTCTGGGTTTGTGCTCTCCACCGTCCCTGTTTATTTGTTTGTTAGTAGCGATAAATGTGCAATAACAACCCCACTGGCATAGAAATAGATGGCATTTTTCACTTGAAAATATAAAAGTAAATTTCAGAGGGTACAAGAAATGAATACCATGTCTCTCAAAATGGACATTATTTTGTAGAACACCATCTGCAATAACAACCCCACTGGGAGGAATTCAGGTGTGAGAAGCAATATCTTCTTATGATGCATAACATAATAACAGAAGAAGCTACAATTATGGATAAGCTGGACAAAAACCGAGAATTATTTTTTGAAGAGAATAGAGAAAAAAATTAACCCTTAAGTACAGAAGAACTGTCAGTACCTCAATATAAAAATAAGTGTATTTGCGATGTAAGCAACCATTTCCCTGAATACAAGAAAAATAGCAAGCAAACACGAAACTCAGGTCAGAGATATATTCATCTAACAGAACTATAATGAACAAATGACTTGCAAAAGACAATGAAAACAAGATCATGCAAACAAAATCCTAACTCTAACTAAAACTCAAATACTTTATTTTATCTAGAAAACTAGATTAACTTCAACAGGAGACGGGGTTGGAAAATATATTTACATTTCTTTCATAGTGCTCAACCGTTGGCAGCAACTTTGGCATGCATGCAAATGCAACTCTGAAAGGTCCAAATGAGTACTGAAATTAGGAAACATGGAACCTCGACAAACATCTGAATTTTTACTCTAACGCCACTGCATGTCATGAGGCATTGTGATGAGTTTCTATACCAGTAACATAAAATTATCAAATTAGGAGACAGTAAGAACTGGCAACTGTATATTGACAAAATTGAAAAATATGATGGCCGTAACAAGAACACATATATCTCAATGTAAATACTACTGAACAGTGTTATCAAAATTATGGAATGCATGTGCATACAACAACTAGGGATTAGGGAACCAAGATCCTCATCTGCTGACATATTTATTTTCATTGCAATAGAGTGGAATCTCTTGCTTAGACGTACCAGAAATGATGTAATGTTTCCTGGCTGTCACCCTTGAAAGCAGTTTTTGCAAAAGCTGCATAGAACCTGTCGCATTGACAAAGTTAATACGAGAAATGATAGTAGAGTATATGCCCAACAGTTCGTCAACAGAAGTTACTAACATTCCCAATGTCATGACGGTCAAAACACCGGAAACCTCCAGCGAATCTTGGGCCTGAAATGAATGGCAGCAGCTAATGCTATGTCTAGGAAGAGTAGATGGAATCATGTATTGAATAACATAAAAGTTTCACTCAAATCAAAGGATAATAATCCTCTGTCCATGCATTTCTCACTGTATGCTCCCATACTGAATTACTCTCTATGTACAACACCTAGCCTACCTACCTATCTTAAACTTCACCTAAAACTGGTGGTGCAAATTTACTTCTTTATGCCTTAACTCATGTTTTATGTATAATGCAATGATACACAGCTCTCCTGCATATTTGAGGGGAAAAAACATTCCTCAAGTATCCCGGTGCATAGCGGAGTATGAAAACTATTCTTTTTCTAAACCACAAGTTGTTATGCAATAACAACAACCAAGCCTTTGTCCTAAGCACGTCGGAGTAGGATAGATATGAAACCCAATAACATTTTTTTGAAAAAAAATAAAAGATTGAAAGGGGGATAAGAGTAACAAAATACAAATAAACTAAGATTCCAGCACCCCCGCCCCCCCCCCCCCCCCCCCACACACACACACCAAGGTAGGGGCTTCCACTACCATATTTCTCTCACACACGAAGAACCTCAGCAATGCCATGGAAAGATAAAAATAAATATTAAAGCTTGTATACATTAGCAGTCTTACTGTGAAGAAAGCTATATAGCTGACAGCAAGAGTAAGTGCAATCTCTATGATTGTATCATTAAAAATAAAGCCCAGCCACAGTACTGATACAATTCCAAATGCAAGGCCCAGAGCGACACTGGTTAAACAAGATACAAAAATTAGCATTATGGAGCAAGAACAGAGCCATATAATTCAGATTGAAATAAATCAAAAAATTTCCACATACGCCCCAAGCGCGACTTCCGACAAGAACTTTAGTATTGAGCCAGCATCAAAGGTTCTTCCGAGCACCATTCGAAAAAATAGTTGGTAGACAACAATAGCAGTCCTGTAGAATGTGTAGCTTTTAGCATTAGCGGCAGATAGAAAAAAAAAAGACAGCCCGGTGTGTGTAGCATTAGCGGCAGATCTTACAAAATATTATAACCGTATATAATGGAACATGGACATACAATATTACTGTGTAGCTAGTTGATAATGGGAGTAAATCCCATGGTACATAGTCAAGGTGCCTTGTACGGCAAGATATGGTAAAGGCAGTGTTAATTAAATTTTTTTATTCCTGATTTTAACTTATATTAATGAAAATAACATGATGTACTTTAAAAGTAGTTTCAACAAAAAATTAAAATAAAAAATAAAAGTGGCCCAAAAATAACAAGATAATGCAGTCCAACTGTGAAGCCATCTTTCCATAGCAGTTTCCAGCATCAAATAATATAGAAAATCTGAATTTCGTTGAGGTAGCTTACCCGTCGTTCATTAGGGATTCACCCTCAATTATTGTGCTGAGCTTTTTACTTGCCCCGAGTTCTTTTAGCAGTGCGACAACAGCAACAGGATCAGTTGCACTAAGGAGTCCACCAAGCAACAATGATATTTTCCAGCTCCAGTTGTATGGAAAAGTGACCTGCGTACATCTTCATCTTTTAGGGAGCATCTGAATATCTTGATTAATGGTTCGTTCTTTGTCGAAGCACATACCTTTACAAGAGCGCCAAGTAAAAATGTCGATACTACAACACCCGGTCCAGCGAGCAACACCATTTGTGCCATACATCTCTGCAGAATAAGAATTGCGATCTGCGGTCAAGAAACGTACATGCACCTGCGAGTCTGCAATGACCCATCCATCGCGAAAGATTACGGGCAGGGGAAGAGATCAACCAACATGAGGTCTTAATAAGCCCAGCCATATTATTTACATCACACATGCAGAGAAAGCAACATTGGTGTGGTAGTGGAGTCATGCACCAAGGTTCAAATTCTGATTCGCAGCTAATTGGATGGGATGTTGGGTGAGTTTGATAGCTATGTTGTGCATCCCTAGTCGGCGCTAAAGATAATTACATGGACAGGGTGAGAGTGACAGAGAACACGTACCTTGATTTGGTGTATCTCCATTGAGAAGGAGCTTTCGAACAGGAGGGCGGGTAGAAAAACAGCCAGGAGAAGATCAGGGTTTATGTTAGCCCCTGCAGCCAAGAGAAGAAGGGGAACGAGCGACGAGGTAGGGATTAATTAGGTAAAAAAATATATAGAGCGTGAATTGGAACATGGGAGGAGGCCTGTGAGTGTGAACTTACAGATTCGAATGCCAGCTCCAAGTTTGCCCAGACCATGTGGAGTCCCGTACTCTGAGAAAAGTCAGAGGAAAGCTGGTGTGACGTATGTACATAAAATAAAATAGAAGTTGCGCTCTATAGTTGTAAATGTACACTAGATAGGGACTTGCGAAAAAGATATATAAGTACATATATGAAACTTGGAGAAAATAGGATCCTCATCCAAATGTAGGGAGAAGATCGTGGCCGGGAGGTGGATGATTGAAGAGTACTGAATTATAAGCTGCGACTATAAATTGAAATTACGGAGTAGCAAACATCATTAGGTGACAGAGTTGTTGAGGTGCGGTGGAGCTCGATCGGAAACTAGACTAGGCCAATTTTGAGTTGGTCCCCGTAAAGGACAGCGGAAAAATAAAGTGAGTACAGTACGTAATACTAGTGAGTAAGTTGATGAATAAGAAGAGAGGCAAGCAGGCACCGAGGGAGCCGAGGGCGACGCCGAGGACGAGGAGGGCGACGGTGTAGGGGACGCGGGTGCCGCGGAGAAGGTGGCGGGAGGCGATTCCCAGCACCAGCGACACCCCGAAGAAGAGCACCGCGTCATCGGGCTCACCCATCTCTCAAGCCGAGCCCGGGCCGACCTCGGGAAGAGGAAGATGAAGGGGAGGAGGGGATCACGGGAGGGGAGGAGAGAGGAGTATCTACTAATCTACACGAGCAAGAGCAGGAGCAGGAGCTCCGCAATGGCGTTTGTTTGACCTCATCTCACGAGCAGGAGCAGGAGTGGGCATGTGGCTGCACTTGTTTGGTTGCCGCCGCCCCAGCCCGCCTCAGTTTCTAGTTTTCTTTTTTGTTTGCTTGGTATTTGGCTCTTGGCCGCCGCTAGCTCCATTTTGACTCTTGGCCCCAGCTACATTCAGAAGGCGACATACGTACGTCTCTTCTTTTTTTAAAAAAAAAAACTACATAGGGCGGAAGGTGAGGGGTTGAAATGCTATGTAGTACTCCCTCCGTTTCGAAATAATTGTCATCGATTAGTTCAAAAATGAACAATTATTTTGGGAAAGGAGGGAGTACTACTTTAGATGAAGTAATTGTTACTGATATGTATTCATTCCGTCCTTATGAACTTGTTACGGTATGATAAGTTTATAATGAGAGAGAGTAAATCTACAAATCAGTGACACCTGCAGCAGGATATGAGTTCGAAGGCGACATATGTATATCATATGTCTTGTACTACGAATGGTGTATTGTACCGTAGAGGCCGATCGTCAGCACAGCATACGGTACGGTACGATGCCAATTAGATCCGATCTCACTCGGATCAGATGCCAACCGGGCAGGCAGAGTGGAGTAGACTGGGCCTGGTGGTTTTGTGTTTAGGCAGCCCAAGTCCAACAAAAGAAGCCCAACCAACGATGCACGCCTGCCTGCTTCGTACACGTAGCCTACACCACCACCACTCATCACACTCCTCCTGTCCTGGGTTCCCCATCCCACCTCCACCACTATCAATCGATCGATCGATCCACCACCACCGTACCGTAACCGGAGGACAGACAGCCATGGCGGCCGCCCGCCTCCACCTTCCTATTATCACCACGACCGCCGCTGCTCATCATCGGAAGCTGCAGCAGAAGAAGCATCCTCCTCCTCCTCCTTTCTGCCGTCGCTGCCTGATGTCCACCTCCACCTGGCCTCGGACAACTCCTCCTACGGCAGCGGCCGGCAGCGCCAACACGACGACTACTACTTGGACGCTGAACCTGACGTACCTGGAGATCAACAGCTGGGTGTGGGAGCTGCAGCAGCAGCAGCAGCAACGACCTCCTCTCCGCATCCTCGTCGACCCCATCCTCGTCGGCGACCTCGACTTCGGCGCGCCCTGGCTCTTCAACGGCGCCAAGAGAGACCCCGGCGTCAAGGCCCTCGGCGTCGACGCCCTCTTCGCCACGCAGCCGCCGGACCTGCTACTCATCACGCAGAGCCTGGACGACCACTGCCACGTCCGCACCCTCAACCAACTGTCCGCCAGGGCGCCTGACCTGCCCGTCGTCACCACGCCCAACGCGCGCCCCGTCCTCGCCTCCCTGCCCACGCCGTTCCGCCGCGTCACCTACCTCGAGCCCGGCCAGTCCACCACAACCGCCGGTGACCACCGCGTCCGGATACTGGCCACCGCGGGCCCCGTGCTGGGGCCACCGTGGCAGCGCCCCGAGAACGGCTACATCATCCTCGACAACACCACAGACGACAATTCCGGCCTCCTCTACTACGAGCCGCACTGCGTGTACGACACCGAGTTCCTGGAACGCAGACGGCTGCGGGCACAGGTGCTCATCACGCCCGTCGTCAGGCAGCTCCTTCCCGCCAACTTCACCCTCGTCTCCGGCCAGGAGGACGCCGTCGACCTCGCCAGGCTGCTGCGACCCAGCTACGTGGTTCCCATGAGCAACGGTGACGTCGACGCCACCGGAATCCTCGCCACGGTCCTCGCCACCGAGGGAACCACGCACTCATTCAAGGCCATGCTCTCCGGGGTGCTTCCCGAGGCTCAAGTCCTTCACGCCGCGCCCGGCGCCCCGCTCCAACTGCAACTGCACATGCCTCCTCTTCAATCTCAACAAACCGCCGCCTCTTAAAGCACAGAGAGTATAATTATCGTCACTTATAATGATAATGATTTAAAGCACAGAGAGTATAATTTTATTTTTGACTCTGGAGTGTATCCATGTATGTAGCTGCTAGTTTTATACTCCCTCTAGATTCTTTTCATTGACGTTGGGACAGGAAAAACTAGTTCATTTGTAGTTCAAATCTTTGTCTGAAACGTCAATTAAAAAGATAAGGAGGGAGTACTGTACATACACGTGACTATTGGTGGACAAATACTCGGACGGATGGGCAGCAGGTGATCCATTTGGCCCAGAATTAGTACCTTATAAACACACATCTCCTGTAATGCAAACCTGCTCCTGCAGCTTTTATTCATTCATTCATTCACCAATATCTCCACAACCGAATGACCGCGATACATACATACATAGATACATTTAACGACGTACATCAACAAAATCATGATGATTCTTCAAATGGAGACAGACGAGACGAGGCCAAAAACAGCTCATCGACCATATATGATATGCCAGACCACCAAAAAATGAAAATGCTCCATGTCACCTTCTGGATCTTCTTCTCCAACCAAAAGAGTTTCCTTCTGCCTTACATATTCCCAATCAACCGCCCGAAGAATGGTTGCAACACTTCCACAGCATATCATGTGACAGCGATAACTTAGCGGTTTGTGCGTCCTTGCCTTCTCGATGCAATGCGCGCTCGTGGAAGCCCCAGAATAGCCACCAGGCCACCCATGAAAGACGCGCCTGCTGCAACAGCAAATGCAGGGGCATTCCCACCACCGAAGAGTTGATCCCATGGACCACTGCCAAGTGACACAATAACCTGTAGGTACCACTGTCAGTAGTCTCCTCCAAGGTTTCGGGAACTACAGTACAACCTCAATCGAATTGAAGTTCTTCATTTACACGGAACAAAAAAAACATGTGTATTTTGCAATGCTATAATTTACCAGTCATTTGCTAATTAATGTTGAACTTTGTGTTACCGCACATCCACTTGAATTACTGTTCAGTTTTGGAGATGAACAATCCTATACCCTAGCCAACGGGCTGTATTTGTTTCTCAATTACTATTCAGTTGCAGTGTAATCCATAAATTTTCATTGGACTTAATGAAGCCAAAGGCAAATGTAAATACCTGTGGTATCACAATAGCTAAATTGAGAATGCCCATTGCTAGACCTGCAAGGAGAAAACATTTTCTATGATTACACAACCATGATGATTTAAGGATTCCAAATTGAAAGTACCTTGGCCAAGACCCAGATTTTCAACACGACTTGCAGCCATTGCATATGGTATACTGTATGTGACCTGCAACGATAAAAATGAGTAGACCACGCAAACAGCACAGGAGAGAAATGCAACTGAAAGAAAAGCATTCTGGAAGAAAGAAAAAAAAAACAAATCATGTTACTCACTGCTAGAGGTGCCCCTAGAATCGTAAAAACCACCAGTGAAGCAACGACAATGCCGGTTGGAGGTTCTCCATTGGGTAGATAAACCATGTTCTTTGCCACATACGTTATTACAAGCATTGCCACAAAGCACAAAGCCATCAGGATATTGGAGACACCCCATACAAGTCCAGCTCCCCACTTTCTACATAACTTCTCCATAACAACAGAGGTGAATCCCAGAAGAACAGAGTTTAGCATGAGACCAAAGGAACCCATTCTCACACCATCATGGTACCTCTGAGTCTCTCCAGGGTCGTCTGGGCTTCCTCGGTAGATCTCTCGGCCCATCCAGTCGGTATCAAAAAGGATAAAAGGAAACCATCCAATCCATGTAAGGGCGGTGACGATTAAAACCATATAAACCGGTAATGTGAAGTATCTGAATGACCCAAAAAGTTCCCACAGGAAAGCTTCTTCTTCGGTGCTTGGATGTTCTGCTTCATCATTTCCATAAGATTGAGGAGGCTCTTGCACCGATGATACAGTGATGTATGTAGTGACAACCAACACGATAATATCGAGAAGAAAAGCAGACTTGAGGTTCGCACAACTAACGCCGCAGGATGGGGTAACGGTGAAAGGAAATATCTTATACCAGCCACTGTATGCTCCAGTGGCATATCCGAGTATGTTTCCCAGGGCCATGAAGAGTGAAAAGTAAGCGTTTGCAATGCGAGTCCTCCTTGGGTCATTCTCTGCAATACAAAGGATTGGAAAGGAGTCATTTTTTGTTCCACTCTTTTTTTAGAAGAAAAAAAGCTCCATTCCCGTAAGAGATCATGTCATAGCTGAGTAGTTTCATAATGTGTTGCTCCACAACAAGAGCACAGACGAAAACCATTTGCAGCCTTGCAAATATTAAACATGCATGTGTCCTGGCTGTTGGCAAAACAAGCCATCCGTCCTATGATTCTAAACTTGTGTAGCACCTAACAAAATAACAAAGTGATCCTTTTACCTCCCCACACTCATTCCTCAATCCCACCACGTAAACAAAAACACGAAGAGCCAGTGTGGCTGGCTGGCTGGCTGGGGGAAACAACTCGTGGTACGAGCTCCCTCAAATTATTCAAAGGTTGCACAGCATGTCGTTTTATGGTTCGCTGTTTGTCCAGCGCTGCTAGGCTTAATTGCTAATGATGGGCCAGCTGGCGAGACAGGCATGATAAAAGAAAGAAATAAAGAGAGAGGGAAAAATTTGGAGAGGGACGTGGCATCGTAGCAAGAATCTATTAAGCTAAAGGGAAAGCGATAGGGTGGTGGCTGCTCTTCTCTTGTTCACTAAAAATCGGAGGTCGTTATGCGGCCAACTCCTCGCTTCTGGGCCAAATTGCGATTCGCAATTGCAGAAGTGAATGATCAGGTTGATTGCGTAAGCGATTGCGTTATTATTATACGTACGTATTGAAAATTATGAAAAGAAAAATATCTCCTCCTCTGTCGGAAGGCGGAAGCTACAGTAGGTAAGAAGTAAAGTAAGTAAGAAGGGGAAGAGTTACCGACCGGTGAGGTCCGCGAGCAAAGCCCTGCAGGGCCCTTGGGTTGCGTTGTTGCCGACGTCGAGAAGCCAGAAGCCGATGAGGTAGACGAGGATGGCGCCGAGGCGCGTGGATCCCGGGGTGATGTCGTCGCCGAAGAGACGGCCGAGGTCAGCGGAGAAACCGACGGTGAGGACGGCGGCGGCGATGGAGGCGGCGCCGGCGGCGATGAAGGGGCGGCGGCGGCCGAGCGGGGAGGCGGGGGCGAGACGGTCGGAGAGGTGGCCGACGAGGGGCTGGACGAGGAGGCCGGAGAGCGGGCCGCAGAGCCAGACGAGGCTGGCGAAGGCGTGCGGGATGCCCAGCTCCTGCACGTAGGGGGTGAGCAGGGACAGCTGCAGCGCCCAGCCGAACTGCACGCCGCACGCCACGGAAGCCGCGCGCAGCAGCTTGCGGAGGGGGACCTTCCGCGCGGCGGGGGGCGCCACCGCCGGCCGCGGCATCCCTCCCTGCGTCTCTCTCCTCCCTTCGATTGGAGTTGTTGGGAGGGGGGAGGAGGAGGAGGGGCAGGTGAATTCAATCAATCATTCGATCGATTGCATTCCTTTGACAAAGAAAGCAAAGCAGAGGACGACGAAGCAGAAGCAGAGCAACCAAGAGTAGATGCCACGGCAACCGCTGTCGCATTGGCCCCACTCTCTCCTCTCCTCTCCTCTCCTCTCTCTCTTTTGGAGGCTACTCCACTACTCTCTACTTGTGTCTTTTGCCATTTCTTTTTTTTTTTAAAAAAAAACGCTTCGTTTCTGTCTCTATCTCTCATCAACCGCTACATGTCTCATCAACATATATTTAGCAGTTACTACCAAGAAAATAGGCCCACAAAATAGGCCCACAAGAGGAACCTTAGGCCCAAGTGGAACTCCAGGTGGGCCTCGGACTATCCTGGATTTTGGTCCTGATTTATTCTACTACTAATTCGATTCAGCCCATTAGTAATACACAAACGATGGTTCGATGCCGGAAACGATTGGTATTCGCGTGATTTCTTCAGCTCTCCTGTCTCCCTGACACGACAACCGGCTGCAAGAGTTATTATCCTTTTTATTTCTCACCTGCTAGATTATTTATAACTGATCGGTAACAAATAAAAAGATCCGAATAGAATATGCAATTGTCACAAATCAATCAACTATACAAGCATACGGCAGTATGCGCATGGCTAATCCTGATCCCAATCCATGATCACATTTGTTACTGTATCCGTTTTTTTTTCTAATCCTGGAATTTCGAATTACACCTCGTGATGTTTGTGCCACAGCCAGATCTTGAACTGACGAGCCTGATCCGAGAACGTTTAATCGACAATCCTGTCCGAGGACGCTCGACCAACGTCTTATCGAGAAGAGAATTCCTCCTTAAGAATGCTCAATTGACAACGTCTGACCCATAATGCCAGTCAATCAATTAAGAGTACAGGTCACGTAAGCATCATGTATCATGCCTCCAAAGTGAGGAGGCACCGGCAAATTGTTTGACTTTCACATTCAGATAATTTGCACAAGCAACAAACAACGACCTCACTCAACCCCCCCTCCATTAATTCTACTCCATCACAATATTATTACTTTACGCGCCAATTTTTTATTTATGCTAATCATTTTTCAAAAGTAAAATATTTAGAAAAACGTACAGTATTACGGATGATCACAAAACTCAAATAAACCAAAAGAAAGTGTGTTTCCCTCCATATTTTGCTCCACTTGCGCAGGCGATGGTTCCTGCCGGCGTCAGCAAATCGCAAGGTCAACGCGCGCTCGCCGACGCCGCAATCAATGGCACCGGTGGCCAAGCCAACTACCTGGCCATGGAAAACTAGAAGCTCCTTTCCCTCCTCCTATGCGAGTGCGACCTCCATGGCGGCGACTCTCCTCGTACGCGCAAGCTGCCTCCTCCTGCTCGCCGTCGGCGCGGCGGCGCGCATCGTGCCGGTAGAGTACATGCACCCTTCCTTCAACCTCACCTACTTCCATTTCATCGACACCAACGGCGTCTTCCTCCTCTCCCCCAACGCCAACTTCTCCGCCGCCGTCTACAACGCCGACTCCATCGCCACCTCCGGCACCCAGTCCCGCTTCTTCTTCTCCGTCCTCCACAGCGCCTCACGCACCCCGGTCTGGACCGCCACCGCCGCCGGCTCCACCATCCTCGGCTCCGTCGTCCTCTCCCTCTCGGCGCAAGGCCTCTTCCTCTTCGACCCCTCCGCCGCCCGCCCCGACCCGGCCTGGTCCACGCCGCGCCTCCGCCAGCCCGTCGCCGCGCTCCGCCTCCTCGATACCGGCGAGCTCACGCTCATCGATGCCGACAACGCCACGCTCTGGTCCTCCTACGAGCGCCCCACCGACACGCTGCTCCCGGGCCAGGCGCTCCGCCTCGGTGTGCACCTCACGTCCTCGACGTCGGAGCAGGACCTCACTCCCGGCGCCTACCGCCTCATCCTCACCAACAATGACGCGCTCCTGCAGTGGGCCGCGGCGCCCAACGCTTCCTCCTCCGGCTTCCTCACCTACTGGGCGCTCTCCTCCGACCCCGCCTCCGTCCAAGAATCCAGCCAACCCGTCGCCTCCATGGCCGTCAACGCCTCCGGCCTCTACCTCCTCGCCGCCGACGGCAGGGACACAATCTACAGGCTGCTCTTCCCTCCGCCGGCGCTCTTGAAAGGCGAGTCACGCGTCCTCAAGGTCGACCCTTCCGGCCGCCTGCGCGCGCTTACACTGACCGCCGGCGCTAACGTGCCCACCGCCTGGACCGCGACGGCCAACGACTGCGACCTCCCGCTGCCGTGCGGGTCGCTCGGCATCTGCACGCCGGGCGGCAACGGCTCCACCTGCGGGTGCCCCGACGCGTTCAGCACCTACTCCAACGGCGGCTGCGCGCCCGCCGATGGCTCCGCGCTGCCGGTCCTTCCCGACAGCTGCGGCAAGGTCACGCCTCGCAACAGCTACGTGAGCCTCGGCGCCGGGATCGGCTACCTGCCCAACAAATTCGAGCTGCCCGACACCTCCGGCAGCTCGTTCCCCGAGTGCCGCGACCTCTGCTCGGCCAACTGCTCGTGCCTGGGCTTCTTCTACAGGAACTCCTCCGGGTCCTGCTTCCTCCTGCACAATCAGATCGGCTCCGTGTTCCGCGCCAGCAGCGCCGACATCGCCGTCGGCTTCATCAAGACGCTCCCGCCGCCGCTGCCGCACCCCAAAGGCTCGTCGTCGCTTAGCTTCATAACCATCGTGTTCGGCATCGTGCTCCCCACCGTGGCGGCCGTGTTCGTCGCCTTCGTGCTCTGCGCGATGGGCGCGCAATGGCTGGAGAGGCGGCGCCCGCAGCACAAGAGCGGCGGCAGCGGTAAGAACCACAGCTGGTTAAGCAGACTGCCTGCGATGCTGGCGTCCTCTGTCCCGTCGGCGAGCGATGGTGGCGACATCGTCGACGAGGACGTCCTCATCCCTGGCCTGCCGAGCCGTTTCACGTACGGCGACCTGGAGACCGCGACCGACGGCTTCAAGTGGCAGATCGGCTGCGGGGGCTTCGGGTCCGTGTTCCGAGGCGAGCTCCCCGACCGGAGCACCGTGGCCGTGAAGAGGATGAACGTGATGGGCACGCAGGGGCGGCGCGAGTTCCTGACGGAGATCGCCGTCATCGGCAGCGTGCACCACGTGAACCTTGTGAAGCTCCGCGGCTTCTGCGCGGAGGGCGCGCGGCAGCAGCTGCTGGTGTACGAGTACATGAACCGTGGCTCGCTGGACCAGACTCTCTTCCGCCGCAACAGCCAATTACCACCGCTGGAGTGGCCGGTGCGCCTCCGCGTGTGCATCGGCGCGGCGCGCGGGCTGGCTTACCTCCACGCTGGCTGCGACCGCAAGATCCTTCACTGCGACGTGAAGCCGGAGAACATCCTCCTTGACGACCACGGCGGCGTGAAGATCGCCGACTTCGGGCTGGCGAAGCTGATGAGCCCGGAGCAGTCGGGGCTGTTCACGACGATGCGCGGCACGCGCGGGTACCTGGCGCCGGAGTGGCTGATGAACGCGCCCATCACCGACAAGGCCGACGTGTACAGCTTCGGCATGGTGCTGCTGGAGATCGTGCGCGGGAGGAAGAACTCCAAGGAGAACAGCTGCTCGGGCACGGGCACCGGAAGCGCCGCCACGTCGGACTCCGAGAAGAGCAGCTACTTCCCGGCGCTGGCGCTGGACTTGCACGAGCAGGGTCGGTACAACGAGCTCGTGGACCCCAGGGTGGAGGCGCGGGTCAACGTCGAGGAGGTGGCGCGGGTGGTGCGGGTGGCGCTCTGCTGCCTCCACGAGGACGCCGCGCTCCGGCCTAACATGACCGCCGTATCCGCCATGCTCGACGGCAGCATGGACGTCGGCAAGCCCCGCGAGGAGCTCCTTCGGTACCTCAGGATGTACGGCCGCGGCATCGTCGACGTGCGGCCCCTCGGGTGGATGGACGGTGGGAGAGGCCCCGACACCACCGGCGGCGCGAGCAGAAGCTGGTCGCCACTGTCGTGCGTGTCAACGCAGCAGCTCTCGGGACCTAGATGACATACGTAATTTTTTCTGCTTCTGTCACCATTGCAAGTTTTTTGTTAATTTGTATGCATACAAGTTTTGGTCGAAGTTGACGAATTTTAGGGAGGCCTAACGGTTAAAAAGCAGAACAGAAACAGAGGCAGAAGCAGATCAGGGAAGGCCAAACCAAGTCGTTGACGTTCGTTCTGAACTGGAACGAAAGCACGAACGAATAATCAACAGCCCTTGTTTCTCCGATCCAAGAGCTGGAGCTGTTGCCGAACAGCAAGGAACAGAAGATGTGTTAGTGTTACTGTCAGCAACAAGACCAGAGAGAAGGCGATACGGCATACAGTATCAAATACGTAAAATGCAAGCACGAGGCAACATGGAGAGAGCAAGAGCAATGCTGAATGCTGATACTAGTACTACTATTGGGTTAGGATACCATCCATGACAGTGTCAGCTAAGTAATACAACAACTAAGTACTCTATTAATAGGAAATGGCTATGTGAGTCTTCGTCATCAGATGGTAGCATCCTGGTCATCCTCCTCGCTTTCACTGGCGCGCTCGCCCCACAAATATGCTCGCACAGCAGCAGCAGAAACAGGAGGGCCCACCACCTTGCGCCTGCCTCGACAATACACGACGCTTTCATTCAGTCAGTTCAGCCGATGCAATCCTAACATGCATGCAATTCAGCTGCTGTATGTACTACTGAACATGTAACACCCCAAATTTTAAATACAAGCAAATTTGAATTTATAATAAATTAAACATTAAAATTTAAGCAAGTAAGAGATTAAATTAATAGGATGTGTGGAATAGTGTGATGATTTCTTGGGAGTGCATGCATATGTGTGTTTTAAATTAAAAATATTAATTTAGAAAATATGTTAACATCTTGTTTGAATTCAAAAACTCAAAATTGGAATTTTAACAGTAAGTTCAGAAAATAGAAAATGTTCTCTGCAGCCCATCTTATTTTCAGCCCATCCTCCTCTCCCCCTTTTCTTCTCTGGGCCGAAACCCAGCCTCCCTCCCCCTCGCTTTCTTCACCGCCGGGGCAGCCCCTGCTTGTCTCTTTCACACTCTCGCTGACGCATGGGCCCCACCTGTCGGCGTCCCTTTCATCTCTCTCTCCCGCCAGCCCACTCCAATGCACATTGAATCCCCTCCTTTCGGTCTTTTCCCTCACTGCCGCGTGGGCCCCACTGGCAGCTTTCCCCTTCCTCTCACCTTTTCCCTCCTCCCAGTCGAGTCACGCCGATGGCATGAGCACGGACGCCACAGCCTCCCCCCGCACGGACTCCCAAATCACCGGAAAAAACGGATCCCAGCTTCTTGCGCCGCACGAAGCTTCGCACTAAAAAGCTCCTCCAACCCTAGCCTACCCTCCTCCTCCCGATTTCAAGCCGCGCGCTGCCGCCGCCATTTCCACGATGAGCACCATCGCCGCGCGCGATTCCGCCGCTCCACGCCACTATCTTCCTTCCTAGCTAGTCGCTTTGCTTCTCAGAAACCCGACGAGCCCCCGACCTTCCCCGTAGTGAAGTAGCACTGTGAAGACGCAACCTCGGTGAGATCCCAGTAGGCTTCCCCCGCCTAACTCGACGTTCCGCCGTTCTCGTTCGGTTTCTTCTGAGCTGACCCCACCATCACGTTTACCTCCCTCTAGAACATGCCTCGGACACGAAGATGCGGAGAGAACATCGCCCGTCGCCGTCCCCGCCGAGATCCGACGAGGTTCGCCGCCTCTCAGCGTTGTTCTGACCCCGTCACTTGACTTATTCTCGCGTTGATTCTTCTGGTGTGTTTTACTTGCTCCAGAAGGCGCTTCAAACAAGTCAAACGCAAGGAAATACCCTCGTCGACGCCGTTCCTCCGGAGGCCGACAAGGTTCGCCGCCCCTCCTCGTCGCCTAGGCTTTGCCACTCTCGTTTTTTCTATCTAACCCACTGGGCGTGTTCGCTTGGTCTCCTAGAAGTTCTCGGGCAGAAGGAGCGAGAAGCTATGCCGCCGTGTCGCCCTCACCACGAAGCTCGAAGCCTCCCGACGCCCCTCACCGTTGAGACCACGTCCCCAAGCCTTCCCGGACCACGAAACATCTCGTGGTGAGTTCCCCGTGGCCTCCTCTCTCGTTTGCTTTGTTTCCCGTTGTATTGGTAGGCTGTAGCGTAAGGTGGTGTAGCTCCGGCGAGCTCGGGGCCGCACCCATAGCGACGACGCCGTGGCTGCCTGTGACGCCCGAGCTTGGCCAGGAAGAAGATCCCCCCCCCCAACCGTTAGATCGTGAATCAGTGGCCAAGATTAGATCTGTGTAACCCTTCGTGGAAATAAAATACGAGCCACTCAAAACAAATCCAACGGTCCAAATTAGAAGCCCCTTTGTACCCCTTCGTGAAAAAATTTAATCTTGTGCATCCATTTAAAATCTGACGACCCTCATTAGATCTGAGTGTATCCCTTCACTCTTTTGCGCCCACATCCTGGAACCTTTCAAATAATTGCATTCCGCCCCTGGTTTTCATAGAAATGCCCCTGGACTGTTTGATAATCATGTTTTAATTAATAAAATGACACCCAAACCCCTGTAGTTTACTGTTTTAGCATTCTAACCCCTAATTAAGGACGTAGATAGAATTATATGCATGCAAGTCTTAAATTTGAATCCTATGTTAGGAAGTTTACTTAGATTTACATATTATTATTTGTCGCTTGGTTTGGATGATATGATCAGGATTTGGGTATGTGTTCATGCTTAGCCGTGCTGTCATTAGTTGGGTGGTAATAATAAATTGATATAATACTACTATTATCATTTATTGGATAGTTATGGTATATATAGGAATCTCGCAGGCAGGATGTTTTGGTGGGCACGTGTGCACGACCTCGGGCTAGTGTTGGTGTTTGCGTTGATTCTAAGGACCAGTTCTTGGCGTTGCAATTCCAGACATTTCTGTGCCATCACAAGTCTGGTATGGAACGACCTAGCTGAATAATTAGGTGACCCTTTTCGATGGGTATGGGCAATGTTCAGTTCGGGGAACAAGTTCATGGTTTACTGCTCTGGGATCCGCAAGACTCAAGAGGGGACTGCTACGGCGGATGATGTACTCCAGTATGTTGTGGTATGCGAAACTTTAGAGTGTTCGTACTTGTTGGGAGACCCTTTGTAAAGGCTTCGTTGTGACTTTCTAGCCGCACACCTAAGGTAGTGTGCAACATGACTGGCTCTCACTAGCATAAAGAAGACTTTAGTCCACCCGTAGACAGAGGACAGAACCACAACTTGTGGGTAAAGTGGTACAAACTCTGCAGAGTATAAAACTATCTGGATACCCGTGCTCACGGTCATGAGTGCGCTTGGAAAGCTCAACCTTGATTAGTTGGGACTGAATGGTTTCGTTGGTAGCCGAGTGGAGGGAACCCGGTGAGTTGATAGTCGGGTGGTTTAACCCGATGAGTTTGGTGGACAGGGGTGTAACCCGTGAGTTGGCCTCCAGGTGGGTATAATCTGGATAGATGGTGGATCAGATGGATGTAAACCGACGGTTTGTGCTATTACTGGCTATAAGGATCATTCACATAGTAAATACAATGTTAAGATAAACTTAAGGAATAGGGTGTTGCATAGAGGCTTAACCCGTGTCAATCTTTCTATTTGCTTAGCCATGCATGTCATAATTTTCTCACTTGCGGAGTACATTAAGCACTCACACTTGCTTGTTTCTTCTTTTCTTTGTACATGATATGTTGTTCAGGTAAAAGATGATCAAGCGAAGATGGAGTTTAGAATGTCGTGTTGCTGCCAGTCGATTGTTTGTGGCTTGCATTGCTTGTTTTACCTCTTCCGCTGTTGTTCGTAATTGTTTTAAAGTAATAATTGTTGTTTTATTCTATATAGAACTGTTTATCACATTTTTGTCATGCATATATAATCAAACTGATTCTGACATACACGCATATTTTTATCTGTTTATTTTATGTAAAATGAATTGTGACAGAACATGAGAAACGAGGACGACATTGCAGTGAAATCCCTTCATTGAAACTACCAACACGTCATTCCTAGCCCTGTATTACTCTTCACCAGCAGTACCCTGCTGTCATAAACTTTATGAAAACGAGAAAAACAGAGGTTGTCCCTGTCAGAAGAATGCAAGGCATCTCGACAGCAGCCATGGTTGTTCTATTTATTACTGTATTCAGACAACAGTAAAAACAAAGTTAGGTAGGTCACCTCTCGAGGATGAACTTGCCTTCCTTGTACCTCTGGCTCTTGTCATACGCGGCCAACTAATAAGGCAATGGAAAAGAAAACGCACGTCCTTATTAACCAGGCTAATAACCGCTCGATGAACTAGTGTAGTAAGCAACAACAGGAGAAGGGATGGAATGGAATCGTACGTATTTCCATCCGAGGATTGATCCGCAGGCGACACAGAAGATGTCGCAGACGGAGTGCAGGCCGGTGGTCATCATCCGGTCTTGTTTGTCTCCAACATTCACGTTCACGCTATATAATACAGTAATTCCTCAAGCAATCAGGAAATGAAGATGAGACTTTGCAGAAATCTCACTTGGTAAGGTAAGAGTGCATACAGGTTGTCGAAGAGGTAGGCCTTGCCGTGCTTGCAGCGGAACAACTGTGGTCGTTGTTTGGATTGGAGGTGAGATCACAAATTCACAAGGGAAGGAACAAACAATCATACAACCAAGGATAGTAGAGGAGGAAAGGAGGGGGGACCTAACCTTGGAGATGAGGTCCGTGGCGTAGGCGAGGTGGGTGTCGCAGTGCTCGCATCGGTAGATGATCTCTCCCGTCGCCGGCAGGGTCACCAGGAACAGCCGCCCCATCCTCCCTCTACTTTTCCTTGACGGGGGCAGAGACGAATCAATCCGATCCGAGGAGGATGATGGATGGATCGATGGATCAATTGATCGATCTCCGACGAGGATGGATGCCTCTCTTCTCCTCTTCTCCTTTTGGTGATGGGTGGAAACGGAATGGGGAAAAATCCTCTCCTCTCCTCTCCTCTCCTCTCCTCTGCTCTTGGTAATGTGGAATGAACTGCGGAGAGAGAGAGCAAGCTGGGCCTCTCTTGGGCTGGGCCGGCTCGGCCTTTTGCTACACCATGCATTTCCTTCTCGTTTTTAAAACAAAAAAAAACATAAATAAAACGGATCGATATTTTTGAAATCTGTTGTTTTTAATAACAAAAACGAACAGTCCGTACAGATGAACACGGTCACATTTACTGATGAATCTGCAAATTCTAGCTACTGGAGTAGTATTGGAGTATATCTGCTACAGATACAAGTACACATGCTATGCTGCTGCTGAAGATTGAAGAAGAAGAGGAGGAAGAACTACAATGGCATGAACTCCTCGTCGATGACCTTGTAGTGCTTCTTGGCGTCGTACTGCTGCACGATGAGCACGGAGGCGGTGGTGGAGAAGTCGGAGGACGCCAGGATGTCGCCGACGGGGCCCAGCTCCAGGCACTCGGCCCACTCGTCCAGCCCCTCCGTCAGCACCGAGTTCCGGTCCCGCCCGCGCCCCACCACGAACAGCCGGTACTCCGGCTGCAGCGCGCGGAGCACGGCCACCAGCTCCGCGCCGTCGCCCACGTGCTTCTCCAGGTACCCCACGCCGCCGCCCACCTGCTTCCGGTAGAACTCGGCGAAGAACTTGTCGTCCACCTGCATCTGCGCCTCCTCCTGCCCCGCCGACTGCATTATGCGCCGGCTCTTGCCGCTCTCGAACAGGCTCGTCCGGGCCTTGGCGCGCGCCTGCGCCGTCGCGTTCTGCACCACGCGCAGCGCCGTCAGCCGCACGCCCGAGTGCTTGGACATCATCGCCGCCAGCGTCAGGGCCTCGCGGTCGTCGGCGCCGCCGATGAACACCACCACCACCGCGCACTGCTGCCCGGCCGACCTGTTGTGCTTCGTCCCGAGGCCGCGGTCCACCACCACGCCCACCGAGCACGGCGCCAGCTGCAGCACCTTCTGGTTCACCAGCCGGAACCCGTGGTGCCCGCCGTCCATGCTCCCGTCCACGCGCTGCGCCTTGTGGAACGGCAGCAGCACCAGCGCCGCCATCGCGTCCTCCGCGCAGATGCAGATGTCGCCGTGCATGTCCGGGAACGACGACAGCGCCAGCAGCCGCCGCACCTTCACGCCCTCCGCCTGGTACGCGTCCAGCGCCTCGCCGATCAGCTTCCGCATCTCCGACACCTCCTCGTCCACCACCGTCACGCCGTCGAAGCCCCCGCCCTTCACGATCGCCGCCGCCGTCTGGTCCGTCAGCTGCACCATGTCCACGGCGTACACGGCCAGCTCGCCGCGGCCGCCGCCCCACCGCAGGAACTCCAGCAGGTGGGACAGCGTGGGAACGTCCTGGGGCCCGTGCAGCCCCACCACGAGGCGCAGCTCCGTGGACGGGTCGTGGTGCTGCAGCCCCATGAGGCGCCACTGCACGCTCCGCCGCGCCCACGACGCGATGCCCATCCCCACCAGGGGCGTCACCGCCACGTTCAGGACCACCATGAAGATGACGGCCATGAACGACTTGTCCGTGATGATCCCGGCGTCGAACGCCGCCTGCGCGCAGTAGATGTGGAAGTAGCCCTTGACGTTGAGGAGCATGCCCAGCGCCAGCGCCTCCAGCCAGCCCATCCCCCCGAGCAGCCCCGCCGCGGCGCTGCCCACCAGCTTGCCGGCCGTGCCCATCACGGTCACGAACAGGACCTTCCACCACGGGAAGGGCAGCTCCATGACGTAGGCGCGGAAGCCCTCGTCCCGCTTCAGCTCCGACGCCTCGATGTCGTCCGTGGTCTGCCGCAGCGACAGGCACACGTGGCCGACGTAGAGCGGCAGCACGAAGGAGCTGAGCACGAAGTTGATCTTGCTCACCAGCAGGCGCGACACCCTGCCCTCGCTGGGGAACGCCAGCCCCACCAGGAACGCCGCCATGTTCACGTCGAGCCGGAGCGCCGAGCTCAGCCAGCAGAGCGCCGCCGCCACCAGCGCCACCAGCGACAGGTCGAAGCCGCGCATGCGCCGGCCCTCGGGGTTGCGCCCGCCCACCCACTCGGCCATGGCCCTGGACACGAACGCCGACACGATGACCACCACCAGGACAGCCGCCGTGAGCACCGGCTGCATGGCGCCCCCCTCGGCGCCGGAGTCGCGCCAGATCATGCTGCCGACGGCGATGAGCGTGGTGGTGACCATGTCGGAGACGACGCCGGCGCCCACGGCGAGGCGTCCGACGGCGGTCTTGGCGATCTTGAGGTCGGTGGTGAGGCGGGTGAGGACGGGGGAGGCGGTGTTGGCGAGCACGGCGGCGAGGCCGAGGAAGGCTCGGAGGGAGCGCTCGTGGACGACGCCGGAGGTGGCGTGCATGAGCGGGGCGTGGAACAGCGTGACGAGGACGGAGGTGGAGAGGATGCCGGCGTAGGCGACCACGGCGTCGGCGGAGGGGGAGTCGAGGAGCGTGGAGGGGTCCATCTCGACGCCGAGCGCGAAGAGGTAGGGCGCGAAGACGAAGCCGCCGATCTTGCCGAACACGAGGTTGATGGCGTTGGTGAGGGACAGCACCCGGAACTGAGCGAGGACGATGCCCAGCTGCGCGTACGTACGTGTCATCATCATGCATGCATGGTTACGAGAGGAGGTCGAGGAGGAGGATGAGATCGAGGAGGACACTAGGTAGCTTATTACGAGGAGATCGGAGAAGACGCGGGGCTGGTAGACGTTGCGGAGCACCGCGTAGAGGACCTTGCTGGTGACGAGGATGATGCCGAACTCGAACAGGATGGTGTTGTAGTTGGCCGACAGGACGCTGCTCGTCATGGAGCAATCCATGGCACCGTTTCTTCCTCGCGATCGATTTCAATTCGTCACAGGATCGCATGCATGAATAATTGGAGGTTCCTTCAGCTCAGCGACGAACAATGCAAGGAACAGGGGAGGGAGGCGTCTCTGGCCCAGAGCATTTTGTGAAACTTAATTAGAGACCTAGAACGACAGGCAATCGATCAGCAGATCGTGTTGTTGCTAAACATAGGCCGGATGATACCGATGTTTAATTTAGGAAAGGTATTCTCACTGGTCAGTCAAACAAGTTATTATAAGGATGAACAAGTTATAATAAGGATTTTCGTTAATTTTTGGAAAATTAATATAGCTAGTTGGAAGCCGGCAGGCTCTCAGCTGCATGCAGACGGGCGTGGTTGTTGCCATCTTCAGCTGCATCCTATTCCTTCCGCAGCGCTCTCTCGTTCCTTGTTCTTGGTGGACTCGATATATCGGCGCTCACCTGTACAACAAAATTGGTGTGTATGTTTGGAGCAGACCTGCAAGTGCAAGATGAGAGGGGACATCGGCATAAATTCTCTTTCGAGTTTTTCATCTTGTTGAAGTGATAAGATTCAGTGTCGTCAGGTTCAGTACCATACTGGTATGCTCTGCAACGTAAGGCTGTTGCATGAGTGACAAATCATCCTCTATTTATCGCGCAGCTGTGGCTGTGGTAGGTGTATCCGTACCAGGGAATAGAGCTTGATCTGATCTGAATCTGACTACTAGCAAGCAGCAGTCCCAGACCGGCACAAGAATCGATCGACCTACCTGTTTTACGCAGTTAGGTTGACCAGACTCGACTGAATCTTTTTATCAGTTAATTTCTTGGTTACTGCTACGTATTCTGTCTGTTAGAAAAGTGTACTAGAAACCAAAGACTTTGAACCTTTTTCCTATATGTGCATGCGAGTTGATTGAACGTGCGTTAAACCTAGCTAGCTATAAACGAGTAATTTTGGCAGTGATAGATGCACCGACACCGTCGAGTGAATTAACTGTACTCGTCGTATCTGTGTTCACGATAGGTACGTGAAGAAGTGTAGCTTATTAGGCTGCTCATTCTTAACTGACCGACCAAACCGAAGCTGTCGGTCGGCTCTCCCTCGCTTCTTCTTCCTCCTCGGCTCCCCCTTCCCTCTCCAACTAAAGTGCAATACTGTACTTGCTGGGCTGTGATCCAATGCGATGCATTTACTTCCCTCACCGCCTCCCATCACCGCTTGCACCACCTTAATTCCACCTGCGTGATGTACAGTCTACTCCCCTATATAACAAGCTATCGGCCCTTGCATTGCAGCGACAGCGAGTAGGAGTAGCTTCCTCCATCTGACTATAGATCGATCGTAGCCATAGCCTCACCTCACCTCACCAAGCGACATGGCTGCTCCTCGCACGGCCGCGGCAATGGCGTGCTGCAGCCTGGTCATCGTCCTGCTGCTGGCTCTAGCACCAGCTGATGAGGCCAGCAGGGACGTGCCTGCGGTAAAGACGGTCGCCACGACTGACACTAACAATAAGATGAGTAAGAAGACCCGGCCAGCTGCCGTTGTCTCATCAGGAGTAGGAGCAGGCGTCCACGACCGGAAGACCTTCTTCGGCAGCGGCCCGGGAGGAGGCTTCGGCAAAGGCGTCGGGGGCTTCGCCGGGATCGGCGGAGCTGTCGGTGGCGCGCTCGGAGGCCTCGCGGGTGGCGTCGGCGGGATTGGCGGTGTGGGTGGTGTCGGTGGACTTGGTGGAGCTGGCGGTGGCCTCGGTGGTCTAGGCGGTGGCGGCCTCGGTGGTCTTGGCGGCGGTAGCGGACTTGGCGGACTTGGTGGTGGCGGTGGCCTGGGCGGGCTCGGTGGCGGAGGCAGTGGACTGGGCGGCGGCGGTAGCGGGCTCGGTGGCGGAAGCGGTGGTGGACTTGGCGGTGGCAGCGGTAGCGGTCTTGGTGGCGGTAGCGGTGGACCGGGCGGCGGCGGCTATCATGGTGCCGACGGCTGCCTTAACCCTTGATGCATGCATGCATGACGGATGGGCCTAGCTAGGCTAAGCTTAATCCGTCATCTGGTTGTTGTACGTCGTCAGTAGTGTGTGTGATGCATGCAGTTAATTAGAGATCCATCCAGGATTAAGCTAGTAAGTAGTCCATATATCGATGTTAGGGCAGTGTCAAGTTGTTTGTAATGTGTGGTTTAGTACCACGTGTATGCATGTTCAGAAATAATAAGGCAGCTAGCAGCTCCTTAGCTAGCTGCATGCTAATTTTAATTTGTTCTTCTTGCTGCATATGCATGTCGATCTGCGTCTTCATTCCCTGGATTGGCTTTTCCTTATACGAAATGTCAACACTACAAAAGCTCTGAACAAGGCCCCAGTTCAGAACTCTACAGTAGCACAAACCCCAACTGAGTGTAATCAGACTCTGACAATGTGTACGCTAGCTCTAAACCAACTTCCTACCAGCTCCAGCACTGCTAGATCACTTGCATTTGCCATGGCAAATTGACAGGACTATAATGAGGATCAGTGCAGCAATGATACCCAGGACAATCAGCTTCATCTTCATGTTCTGCAACCACATCTTGCGCCGCACCCGTGTACCCTGCTGCCTGAAATCAGCAGCCTGAAAACAAAAAGATCATAATATATCACAGTTCTTTTCTGACGAACGGCAGTATGCAAGTGGCGCCACTACTGACGTTGGATAGAAACCAAGAAAACTCGCAGTTAATACAGACCTGGTCGTGCAGCTGCTCTGTTCTTGTGACGAGCCCGTCGATTTGTTCCCCACGATCAATGACCTGAAACGAAGTGTTTTTTCTTCTTCTTTTATTAGAATTCAGTACTGCGTTTCTCTCAACATTGCAAGCAAATTTGTGGCGCTTATGTGAATGAATTGTCTTTACCTTGTCGATGTTTTCCATCATGATGCCTTTCACTTCAGAGACCTGAGCTTTCACTTTGGACAGCCTGCTCACCTCCTCTGGGTGATCCATGCAGTACTGCATCTGCTCTCTAAGCCTTGGTCTGTATTGCCAGTTCCCCAAGCAGAGGAAAAAGTGCAGTTACTTGCAGATGCAGAAAACAAGAAGTGTTTTTTTTTTCTTCAAGAAATTAAATACTTGAATCCTGTTACTTGAGGATGAAATGAAGTACCCGAAATCTCGGCTGAGACTGTTGACTGTAGCCGTGGCTGCTTTCCCTCCAGCATATCTCTTGTTAAAATCCTCCTTGATCATCTCCATGAAGGCAAGAGGAATCTGCCGGCCAGCAGATTCAGTGGCTACAACGCAGTAGGCTGCAATTTTGATACATGATCGAGTTTCAATTATTAGCATCTCCAATTATCCAAAGAAAAAAACGTTTGATGTGATTTGGTCCAACAGGAACAGTTTATTCTTCCATGTCAAACCCGGGGGAGTTGTTGGCCGGATATCGCCCCCAGACTTTTATTAAAATATGAAGAAAATAAGCACATGGAAACGAAGAAAAAGAAGAACACAGATGAAGCATGTAGCAGACATATGTGCCTAGATAACAGTTTTGAGGAACGAAATTACTACTCCCTCCTTCCCTAAATAAATGTTGTTAGGACATGATATTGCAGTTCACTTTTAGTTGTATGTTTAGTCCGAAACGACATTTAAAATGGGAAAGAGGGAGTATTAGGGAGATTGAGAGAGAGAGAGAATAGGTGGTACCGTATCCATCGTTGACGAGGAAGTTGAAGGTGTGTCCGTCGCAGGTGTAGGTGAAGCGGTTGTTCCCCGCCGGCAGCCTGTGCAGGCACTGCGCCGCGATGTCCCGGAAGTTGCCGGTGTAGGACGTGTGCTCCGCCACCACCACCGTGCCCCGCGCCACCATCGCGTATATCAAGGTCGACGTCGTCGCAGCTGGCCCCTGCTGCGCCATCTCCGGCCGGCGACGACCTGAGACTGAGAGGAGGCAAAGGAGGAGCCTTCCTTTCCTTCTTGTTAACGTTTCTCGCCTTGCTGCTGCCAAGCCAAGGAATGGCGGTCTATACTATACGTATGTGAGAACGACCAAAAAAAAAATACTAGATTAGTCTAATAAGAACGCGATGTCGTAGTTGAAACGAAATGTCTTTGTGGAACTTGTGCTTGTCAAAGGAAGGGTTGTTGTACTGGTCTTCTATTCACTCCGTTCTCAAATCGAAATTCAGTTTAAAATTGAAGTAAATTTATTATTCTAGTGACAACAATGAACAACTAGGAAGTAGTAGATGTTAAGCTATGCGGTCCATCCATTGATCAGGACTGTTATCAGGAAGGTATAACTTGGTCTCTTTAGCCGGCGGCAACATGAGACAATTCATTCATCTAACTAAGCTGACTTGTGCACGTTCAACCTGATAATTAAAGAAGACGGATTCATTACTTACTGATGAACATTCATTCATTCTCCTCGCTGTAGACAAAGTGGAGGATGGCCCCAAAGGCGTGGGCTTTCATGTCGAGGATCCAGCGTGGCCGCCAGCCGAACTGCCGATGAACACGGCGCGGAAGAACGGCGAGCAGGCGTTTCTGCGCTTGGAACTCACGCGCTCTGCGAATCGCCAGTGACGAGGCGGACGCAGCCATCGCGGGCGGCCACGACGAGCAGCCATCGAGTCAAGAGGTGAGCGCCGCCGCCAGCAGCGTGGGGGAGGGGAGTCACGTCTAGTGGCTAGGCGTGGGTTTTGGGCCGTGACATCCCTCCCTCCCAACCCGGGTCAGCCCGATGGATTTCTTCAACCATAAGGGCTTGTTTGGAAGCCCATAATCCTTCCGTGATTCTGGCCCATTCTCTGGTCTAAAAAACCTCGGGCCAAAACTCCTCCGTGATCTACTTGGCAACGAAATTTCCCAACCAAATCCACGGGGCTAGCTACTCAGGGCAGGAAAACCCGAATCGCTCCAGAAAATAATGAACGTACTTCAGCAGCTTGACAAGCAACAAAAACCAACATATTGCAATTTAGAAACAAGATGAACTTCATCAGCAACATGGTTGAAATAAAGCTACATTCTATGTATAGTGACTAAATCATTTTTTTTTCAACACCAGGTCCATATACCTGGCTTACTGATACAGCAGGCTCTACTTATGTGGTCGTGCACCAACAAAAACATGGTTCAAGTTATAGAAACTGCCTATTGCGGTATTGCCTAACCTAACAAAATGCCCAACTATAGTCAAGACAACCATGTATGGCCAGCCAGTGCCAGTCCATGACCCGAGTAAGAGACATAACACTACTTGCACTGCCTCGGGTGGAACTTCTCCTCCGACAGCAGCACCGTGATCAGCTTCTGCAACCGCACAGCACCACGGCCAGGCTGAAGAAGACTGGTGTTTCCGATGACAGAACAAGGGTCACTCCCGTTCTCTCGCGTTCCTGCACACCAACCTCCAGGAGTTGGCATGTCCGGGGTACGGGACAGGATCTCCTTGTCTATACTGTCTAGCACCGGGTCATCTGCGTGGAACTTCCGAGCAAATGGTGCATTGCTCGCAACCATCCTGTCCAAATCCTCAACCGTGAGATAGTGCGGGTGCTGTTTCGGAGGGTTGTCCCATGAGATGTAGTGCAGGTCATGGTTCACGGTGGTGTTCTTGTATTCCTCAGCGTTGCAGACCACAGTGTGGAAGTAACCTTCTGGCGAGGAGATGAAATTGGCATAGTACATGAGTACAGTGCGAGGTAGGTTGTCCCAGCCCCACACGCAGTATTCCACAAAGGACCTTGATAGCGCCATCCAAGCAGAACCTGCAAGTAACACGATCTTCAGATTCCACTTTATACTAAGCGAAACAAATTTATAAAAGCAAGGCTCATAGTAGTAATAAAGTTACTGAATATATCATATAAGCTACAGAAAGAAACACACATTAAACTAGTGGTTGATTCCATAAAAGCTAGATTTGGGCTTTCTTGAGATGATGTCCCCAGCCTTCACTTTCTTTTAAATTCCCCACTACACGATTCACTTCAATAAAAAGTGTAGTTATCACTTTTTTGTCTAATAGACATTTTTGTTGGCTCTGATGAATAAGAGCTCTTCAAATATCTTCTTTAGTAATTACATACATGCATATACGTACACAAGAAAGTTACTGGTGCTATGATTTTGCATACCGGTTATACAAGACTGTCTCTGCTTCTTTACATCTTTCAGTTATCTGGTTATATATGTTTTCTAAATGTTGAGTGCTTGGACACTAAAGGAAACTGTTAGCAACCTCGGAGTATAGATCGAAGGATCAGGGAATCGAGAGGAAGAAGAACCCCGAAATAGAGAAGAACAGCGGAACCAGAGAAAAAATACAGAGGAAGACAATGACAATAATATTGATTCTATTTATGTCCCCCTTCTCATCCACTCTGACTCCCTTTAGTACCTGGGCTCAAGACCACACCCGCACACATGTGGACCCCACGCTACAGACTCACGCACGCCAGGCCTACGGCTCCTAACATTCCCCCTTCTTGAGAACCTGCTTGCCCTCAAGCAGGGTCATAGAACCACCTCGCTTCCCCTGCATTGGACACTCGCCGCCTTCGCACCTGGGTTCAGCTAGGCAGAAGGTGTTGCACCGTGCACGCAACACGTCCCACGGCTGGTCTGCTGGCTTGCCAAAGCATGCACACATGAAGCCGTTGGGAGGTGCTGGTATGCCCATAACCGTGGACCTCAGTTCTATCCTTGTGTTGCGATCAGTCCCAAATACTGTCAGATGAGGCCTCCTCCCAATAGCATCCTCGCGAAATAAATCATCTGGGAACTGTGCTCTAGAGTCACACAGACGGAGTATATGAGCATCCAGCTCCGAACAGGTGCTCACTTCAGGTTGATAGTGAATATCTGTTGCACCCAATCCTTCGAGTTTATCACTCACAGGAACCTCGGTAAGTTTGCTTCCCAGACCTTCCTTGTTTTGCGATGCCTTGGTCTCACTGAAGTAGCCAGAAGCTCCATAATTTTCCTGCATCTGATTATCCAACAAGGCAAGGTATTGCACAATAGACACATCATCTCGAATATGTGCTTTCCTCAATCCATCCAACCCTGTGGGATTCTTAACAGCTTTCGGAAGAGCATTGTCACCGAAGGGACCATAAGTGTCAATAGTGAGGCCAGTGGCAATCGTGCATAGCATACCAAAAGCAGCATCTGCCTTATTGTACATTGCAGCAATAGGAAAACTGACATAGATAGTGAACTTGACTGGAAGGGCCAACCAGCTGATTAGTGCAATACCTATGGTCATCAAAGTAGTGGAGATGACAAGCTGCTTCTTAAGTGCAGTTTCGATTTCATCTTCAGCCTTGACCTCAAAGAAATTGGTTGCAAACAGTGTCGAGATCAAGCAGACGATGATACCAACAGAGCTAGCCATTAGTGGGTAGCATATCCTAGTGAAATCATGTTTGATTCCAAAAGATAAAATAGATGCAACAACAAGGGCAGCTTCAGCTTCTATGATTCCTCCTTCACCGCACAACAGTACTGATGTCATCAAACCTAAGAAGCCAAAACCTTGAGCCAAGAAGTCATTCTGCACATCTCCATTATAATTTCTGCAAGCCCAGACATAGCCTCCTTCACTCTTGAGAGCATAGGACACCACGTCAGCAATAAGACAATGTTCATACCATATTCCAGCAGCTGCAAATTTGGATTTCCAGTCAGCCTCATAAACACCGAGGAAGATGTCCTGAAACCTGCCATCACATTTCTTCAGGATTGTGTTTTTGGAGGTAAGGTAGAGCGGCCATTTCTCCTCGTAAGCCATAGTCATAGAAGCCTCAGTCAAAGCTCTAATCAACTCATCAGTGTTGTACAGAGACAAGGCAGCTCCAGCATTAGTGAGATTAAACACCTCCAGATCAATCCGTTCTTACTTCCCCTCAAAAACTAGATTGCGCCTGCCAGGTCCCTTAGGGCCCATAGTGACCTTGATTACATCAGCCAACTCCTGAACACCCATCAACATAAGAGCACAGGCTTTAATACCCCAACAGATGTCCTTGGCGGCATAGTTCTTGCTCCAGGTCAGTCTGCTGCCAAACGTATTCCTCTCAGCCGTTTCATCAAACAGGCTGCGTGCGAGTTCTGACTTGCCAAGCGCCTCGAGCAGAAGGAGATGTAGAGGTCGTCCAGCTTGAGCACGCAGAAAAACTCGGCCCGCGCTTGCTGCAGCGGTGCCATCGTTGCTCTGCTTCTTCTTCATGGCCGCGGTCATTTCCTCGAACAGGTTGCGGGCGAGCGGTGATGGCGGCCATGGTGGTGGAGTCACATCAAGCTCTGGCTCGTCGCGCAGGTAGCCGTGCACGACATGGACCGCGTTCCTGTCGACACCATGTGGCCCCTGACCGAGCAGGGCAGTGGTGAGAGTCGGGTCGGCACTGCGCTTCACCGGGTTGTAACAGAGGGTGTGCTCGTCGGCAAAGAGGACGCCGATGGCCTGGAACGGCGGGGTGACGCGGTCGGAAGCAATGGATGGCTGGTGCTGCTTGTCACCAATCGCGTGGATGAGGCCGTGCACGGGAGCCTTCAACGACATCACCCATATCTCGTGCTCACCACCGTGCTGGCGTAGCTCCGGTTGGTTGCAGATGAGGATGGAGTAGTCCACGGGGAGTTGATCCACCACAACGCAGCGCGAAACCCCCAGAATAGGCGAAGGGGCATCACGGCCGACGAAGACCACCAAGATGGGAGGGCCGCGCGAGATCTGGTGTGGAAGCGCGTTGCGGACGAAGGAGTCGAAGCAGGGGTTGGGGAAGATGATGTTCTTGCCGTGCTTCGTGACAGCGGTGCTCTTGAGCTCCTCGCCGAGGATGATTTTGAGGCCACTGCTAGGAACGATGCGAGCCTCCGCGGATGCGACTTCGGTGTTGGACTCCTCGATGGCGGCTGGGAGCTCAACGGTTGCAGTGTCCAACATCTCGAGGTCCTTGTCGCTCTCGTCCTCCTGCAGCGTGGTGAGGAAGCCGGATTGGATCTGCTCGCCGAAGAAGGAGGTCGCGGCGTTGGTCTTGAGCTCTTGGACGGTGACGGGGTTCACGAACTCCATCTCGTCGGTGGATGGGACCATCACGTTGGCGTCGACGAGAATATCAGATGGCGTCGCGCACCCCTCGACGGTTGCCTCCGGGTCGACGTCCGCGTGGATCGCGATGTCGGTGGAAGGAGGAAGCGAGGTTGCTTGATGTGGGTCGATATCGTCTATGAGGATCTCTTCCGCCGCTGGAGCCGAAGTGGGGGCTGGAATCAGGACGGACGGCAGCAGGGTGGTGAAGATGAAGCGGTCGAAGTCGAAATCCGCGAACACGGGCACGTCCTCCGGTTTGCGGCTCTTCGTCTGCCCGTCGAAGACCGCAACGTAAGAGAGGTCCGAGAACATCGTGTCAGCGGCGGGCGACGACCCGACAAAGGTGATGGCTCTCTGCTCGACAGCCTTGGTCACGGTGATGTCGTCGACCGCCTCGCAGGGATCGGAGACGAGAAGGCGGGCGTCGATGACCTCCGGATCTGCGGTCGCAGCGAGGATCACGGTATCCTCGATGGCTTCCACCGGCTTGGTCTCCGCCATGGCGAAGCGCGCGCGGGACTAGGATACTGTCGCCTCGCAGCGTAGCTCCGGTCGGGGCTCTCAGCTTGGCGATGTGCTTACCCATGGTGGCGTTGATCCTGGTGAACCCTCTGTCGAGCGCCTCGAGTATCGGCTGCATGATCTCCTCGAGCAGCAGCTGCGTGCTGGATTCCATCTCGCTCTGATACCAAATTTTAGCAACCTCGGAGTATAGATCGAAGGATCAGGGAATCGAGAGGAAGAAGAACCCCGAAATAGAGAAGAACAGCGGAACCAGAGAAAGAATACAGAGGAAGACGATGACAATAATATTGATTCTGTTCATGTCCCCCTTCTCATCCACTCTGACTCCCTTTAGTACCTGGGCTCAAGACCACACCCGCACACATGTGGACCCCACGCTACAGACTCACGCACACCAGGCCTACGGCTCCTAACAGAAACTAAATTTTTTATGGCAACTGGCAAGTTCATTAACACAGTTTCTGAATTAAACCAAGGCTTTCAGATTGATGATAGCCAACATATGTACGAAAATACTCTTAGCCTGAGATGACTCTTTCTTTCCAAAATAAGATCTCATCTTTATACCAAATGCCTTATAATGCAAAGGTCTAAAAATTGCAGCGATAAACAACAAAAGTAAACAGAATCCAAATGTTCGCTACAGATTACACAAAATTAAACCTAAAAGAGTTAATTTTACCAACAAGTGTTACATAATAGTAATGAAATAACTGCAAGAAAACGCCACATCAGTCAGGCAATATCAGTTAGAAACAATCGATAGCATTGAAGGCAGTATGCAGTAGTGTATGTACCAGTGAAGAGCTTAAAGGCTGTCGGGACGCTCCTCCGCTGCGGTATCCAGAACACATCGGCCTTCTTCTTCATGTAGAGCCCCGGGTCAATGATCACCGGCTTGGCCCTCTGAAACCTTCACACGATCAGAAATAACAGGGCAGGCATTGCATTGCCCTCCGTCAGCAAGACAACAACCATGGTGGTCAGTGAACAATCATCAACGACAGTGAAGGTAGGATAGGAAGCACCATACTCCTTCCATCCGATGTCACTAGTGTGGTCGATGAAGTTGAGATCCCGCGGAAGTTTGGAGAAGACATGTATTAGATCTGCAGCGAGAT
This sequence comes from Tuctoria greenei, assembly GCA_036927565.1. Classification (NCBI taxonomy): domain Eukaryota; kingdom Viridiplantae; phylum Streptophyta; class Magnoliopsida; order Poales; family Poaceae; genus Tuctoria; species Tuctoria greenei. The sequence goes on along the minus strand of JAYESD010000009.1, from coordinate 182,054,879 downwards.
TATTCCTATGAATAAATAAAAAGTAAATAGTAATAATATATTTGCTGTCCCTGGTGAAGAATCGAGCGGGTAATCCGAGGCGGAGAGGTTGATGAACCAATCCCAATCGGAGGCGGCGGCGTCGCCCCACAACAAGGCAGCGGCGGCGTGGAGGGTGCTGGCGACCATGGTGGGCCCGCGGTAGGTGATGAGGTTGGCCCGCTCGACGACGCGCACGTTTCCGACGGAGGCGATGACTGGGTGGTGCGCAACGAGCCAAGAGGCGAGCTCCTTCCGGTCGGATTCCGGCGCCTCGGCATCCAGGTGCAGGATGTAGCGGTTCCTGGGGTGGTAGAGCGCGAGGAGGACGCGGCGGAGCGCCGCGGCGTCCCTCGCGGATCCGGAGATGAGGAAGGCAATGCGGGGGAGCGAAGCGGCGGAGGACGGGCGGGAAGGGGCGAGCTTGTGCTCCACGAAGAGGCTCCGAGAAGGCGAGGGGGCGGAGGGGAAGGGGAGAGGGAAAGGGAAGGTGGCGAAAGCAACGAGGAGGAGGAGCGAGAGCGCAGAGCCGATGGCCAGGGGAAGCAGCCATCGGCGGTCGACGGCGGAGGGAGCGATAGGCTTCATTGCCGGCGACGGCAGCAGAACAGTATGACTGTATGAGTAGTTTCTACTTTAGTGGGGCAGCTCCGTCGTCCATCCAATCCACCCACGCCACGACGAGTGTAGCTAAACCGTCATCGTTTTTTCAGTGCACAGGTCGTCATCCTTTCATTTGCCGGCCAACCTGCTACGTACTCCCTCCATCCCTAAAAGATGTCGTTTTTAACACTAAATTTAGTGTTAAAAACGACATCCTTTTAGGGATAAAGGGAGTACTCCTTTTTTTTAAAAAAAAGGTATTATCGTTAGAACAGTAATTTTAATTTAAGAATAAACTACGAACAGAAAGAATAGTGTCATCGGATTCTAAGCAAAATTCGAAACAAAAAAAGATACAAAACAAAAAATAGTGACAGGACGGTACTTAGGTTACTCGTGACAAAACAAAAAAGATACAAATTCAGTGCACGAAACAACATCTACGAAGCTTACGCAAAATCGATCGGTGTGCTGATCGAGCATAGCCACCATCCAAAAAATGGCAGCTTAAAAGCACCACCGACCATTCTCGGCCTTGCTTTGCTGAAACGAAACAGCAAGCGGCTGTTCAGAGCCCGTGTCGTCCTCCTCGTTTATACGTATCATCTTCATTCACACCAGGAGAACATATATTCTCTTCGAACAATCGACACCCGAACATAGATAGCATCATGAAGCACACCTTCTTCCTCCTCGCGCTGCTTGTTGCCGCCGCCGCCGCACAGTCCGAGGACCTCCGCAGCGAGGGAGCTCATGAGACGCCGTGGTGCCAGGAGGAGAAAAGGCAATCGATTGACGCGTGCAGGGCCTACCTGATGAAGCAGTGCACGGCGTCGACGATGCCCATCATCACCTGGCCCTGGAAATGGCGAAGGGGCAGCTGCCGGGCGCTCAAACAGCGGTGCTGCAACCAGCTGGAGCAGGTGCCACAGACCTGCCGGTGCAAGGCCATACGCAGCACGGTCCGGGAGATGCACATGCAGGAGGAGGGCTCCAACCAACAAGGAGCAGGCCACGGCCACCAGAAGATGATGAGCAAGGTGAAGCAGGCGGCAAAGTCCCTGCCCTCCGTCTGCAACCTGTACCCAAGCTACTGCAACATCCCCACCACCACCGATGGGGCCTGCTACTGCCGCTAGTTACTTCAAGCATATATATCAACCTGTGATTAGTTGTCATCGTCGAATGATATATCAATAAAGTCTCATGCATGTTTCCCTTGCAAAACACCTGAATTCGAGATACACATCTGACCCTCATCAAACAGTCGTGCGATGTCACAAGATTCCCTTCCCCCCTCCCCTGTTCTATGTACTAGTGTGTGGTGCAAGTGGAACGTGTCAGGATTGATCATCCATCCTTGCAAAGGAGGATCCTATCTTACCAAAACAACCCAAAACATAAGAACAACAGACAGCAACAGAACCCTCATCTGCTTGCCCGTTCCCATTGCTGCTGGTGCCTTCGACGAAGGACCAGCAGGAGGTGTCACAGCTTTCTCTGTTGGACAGGTATAGTCACAGAGGCTTGGCCTCACGACACGGTACACGCCTTTGCTCGCCAAGACATAGATGTCCTTGCTGTTGTCCTCACCGAAGGAGTATATGTAGCCAAGCGACGGTAGAGGGCTCCCAGCAGCGGCGTCACAGGGTATTGGAGAGTCCTTGGAGCAGCCGAAGGAAATCTGAGTGGAGGTGTAGTTCCCGCTGCGATCCGGGGTCTCTGTGCCAGTCCACATTGCCGAAGCATATAGGTCGGCGTACAGGTACCTGAATAAGTACACAGGAACAGAATGTCAATGAAATCAGCTGCTGCACAAAAAAGTATAGAGGTATCAAAGATGGTACGTACCTTCCATACAAGCAAGGATCAGTGGACCCTCGATACACGTATCCGCCCATGATCGAAGCGGATCCAATGTTCTTGTTGACATCAGTGTGGTTATACCCCATTACAGGAGGAATGGCGTTTATGGAGCTCAGCGATGTATTCCCTCCAGGTGCCCATGGTGGATGGTAAACAAATGGGCCCTCATACGCACGCCATCCGTAGTTTCCACCTTTGGAGATCAAATTTACCTCTTCATATTGATCCTACATGATTACGGTACAAAAAAGTAAGAAATTTGCCTTTAATAAATGAGAAGTACACACATGTTCATTCCTCAATTAAAGATGATTATAGAAGACCAAAAATAAAACTTCCTGAGCGAGCACACATGGCAATCAAACTTGTAAAGCAATTCAAATTTATGATCTTGAATAGTACCTGACCAACATCTCCGCAGTAGAAGTAGGAAGGTCTCTCCGAATCAAAGCTGCATCTCCACGGGTTTCTAAGACCCAATGCCCAAATTTCTGGTTCTAAGTCGCCACCACCGGCATACGGATTGTCTTTTGGAATAGAGTAATTTCCCCATAAACTTTTGTTATTGATTTCACTCTCCCCTGAAATGAGAAAAAAATATTTGTGAAAAGCCTAAAGAGCAAAAATTTCAGATCTGGTACATGATGTTGCTCCTTACATAGGTATTGCAATTGTTTATTCATACATAAATAAGATCAGTTCTGTCGGTACCCTAAAAACCATACACCCCCTGAGGTTACAAAGATCTCAAGGGAAGGACATCTACTCAAATTGAAGACCCTCAGGGGGCCCACCTGTCAGACATAATCGGACCTGCTTCTCCAACATGGTTAACCCCTAGGTTGCCACGTGTACTGTCAGACCGGAGCTATTACCCGCAAGGGTGAAGCTCCGGGCTAGGTACTGAAACGGCACCTCCGGATTTAACCCCTGACCGAGAGAAGCTCCGGACCTGACACGTGCCAGGCCACCCCGGAGCTTCCCGCTTCCCACAAGCAAGCTCCGGAGCTGCCACGTGTCCATACGTCGGAGCTGGCCACTTCAAACCCCCGGGAGATATTGTAACGGCTCCGGATCTCCAAAGGACAGCCGCGGACTTCAAGACCCGATTAATTGTCATTAATTCCACGTTAATGACACTTAATCGGACGATCTTAACACCTGTAACGGCACTGTCGGAGCCGTTACAGGGTTATTAACAACAATTAATCTCGTGTATCAATACTAGTAGCCGCCAGGGCCACATGTCGGGTCAGGCTGACTTGTAACGGTTTGTCCTTGTACTATAAAAGGACAAACCGACGATACACGTAGAGAGGACTCCCGAACGCTCTGAAGCTCACAAGTTAATACAACACACACACACACCCGTGGAGTAGGGTATTACGCTCAGGCGGCCCGAACCACGTAAACCACTGTGTCACTCGTGTCCACTCGCGTTTCACCTTCTTGAGTCTCCGCGCGCCCAAACCGAACTACAAACTCCTCCAACACTTTCATAGTGTCAGGAGATCTGCCGACTCCAACAGTCGACAGTTGGCGCGCCAGGTAGGGGCGCCTGAGATCTTCAAGAATGGTGAATTCTGCGGCTGGATCATCCAACGGGCAACCTGCTGCTCAGGCTGTCGGAGGCAATCCCTCCAACATGCAGCCACCGGCAGGAGCCTCAGCACCAGCAGGAGTCACACTCCCACCACCACCATCTTCTCCGGCAAGACATGCCGGACAACATGATGGTGCACCGGCGTCACATTCTGCGCCGGCAAGTCGTGACAACCCAGAACACGCGCTCCATGCAGCGCGTGCTCTTCTCCAGCGACCACCACCTCCGGATGCATCTCAAGGTGCCATGGAGCAATGGAGGGCTGATGTTGAGCATTTGGTCGCAGCAGCGGCCGAACGCCTCAACAACCAGGGTCCACCTCCTTCAGGGCAGGCCCCGTCGCAGCGACGGACGTTGTCTGGAAGTGTACGTCGATGACATCGTGGTCAAAGTCAAGAACAAGGAGTCCCTCTTGGACACCTTGCAGGCTGTCTTCGATAAGCTGCGGGCCACCCGCACGAAGCTAAACCCAGACAAGTGCGTCTTCGGGGTTAGTTCTGGAAAGCTCCTTGGTTTCCTGGTAAGTCACCGGGGCATAGAGGCTAATCCGGCGAAGATAAAAGCCATTGAAGACATGCGGCCACCAACCCGCATCAAAGACGTCCAAAAATTAACTGGATGTCTAGCAGCCCTCAGCCGGTTCATTTCAAGACTGGCGGAAAGGGCACTTCCCTTCTTCAAGTTACTGAGGAAGTCCGGACCATTCCAATGGTCTGAAGAAGCAGAGAAGGCATTCCAGGAGCTGAAACAGTTCCTCACCACCCTACCAGTCTTGGTAGCTCCGAACCCTGGTGAGCCTTTATTGCTTTACATTTCAGCTGCTGACGAAGTCGTCAGTATGGTTCTGGTTGCGGAGAGACCGGAACTACCCAATACTCAAGAATCCAGACCCCTTCGGGAGGGTCCGGAGGTTCCTGAAAGCGGGTCTGGGTCCCAGCTCCCAGACTTGAACCCACAAGAAGCCACTTCAGAGGACCCTGATCCCCCCGAGAGGATCCAGGTCATTCCTGAAGAAGCTCCGGGTTCCTCCACCCAGAACCCGGAGGTCCCCGAAGAGAGTCTGGACCCCTCCGAGAGGGTCCGGATCAATGAAGAGGAAGCTCCGGACCCCTCCGGGAGGGTCCGGGCCATTCAACGCCCGGTATACTTCATCAGTGAAGTGTTACATGATGCCAAGACTCGATACCTAGAGGTGCATAAACTGCTTTATGCAGTTCTTATTGCCTCAAGGAAGCTTCGACACTATTTCCAAGCTCACAAAGTCTCGGTGGTGACCTCATATCCACTTCGAGCGATCCTACATAATCCCAATTCAACTGGGAATATTGCAAAGTGGGCAGCGGAATTGGCTGAATTCGACCTTGAATTCATTCCAAGACAAGCAATCAAGAGTCAAGTGTTGGCAGATTTCGTGGCAGAATAGACTCCCTCTCCATTAAACCCTGGGGGCCCCAGCGAGCAGAAGACGGAACCTCAAGTTCCAGCCTTCACTAAGCCTCACTGGACCCTTTACTTCGACGGCTCCATGCTGAAGCAGGGAGCCGGAGCTGGAATCCTTCTCCTCGCACCAACCGGGGAGAAGGTGAAATATATGGTACACCTTGACTTCAAGGCAACCAACAACATGGCGGAGTACGAAACACTCATCTATGGATTAAAGGTGGCACTATCATATGGTGTCAAGCAATTGCTGGTCAAAGGAGATTCACAACTTGTCATCAAGCAGGTGAAGGGTGAATGCTCCTGCAATAATCTCCAGCTGACTGCTTACCTCCTTGAAGTCCAGAGGCTTCAGAAGGACTTCGAAGTCCTAGACCTTCACCATGTTCAGCGTGCTCACAACGCTGAAGCTGACGAACTCTCGACCAAGGCGTCAACTGGAGCTCCGGCTCCTGACGGAACCTTTGTCCGGAGGTTGTCAAAACCCACAGTTCAGCCTGCCGAACTGAATGAAGGGGGCGAGATCAGCATCCCGAAGCTGACGGTCCCGATGGCCCTGTTACCATGGCAGCCATCAAGGGTCGTAGGTGCTGCCGGAAGCTCCGGGCAACCCAGCACGCAAGACTCAAATGCTCAAGTTAGTTCCGATGCATGGATCTCGGAGATCCGGAGCTACTTGAAAGACAACATCCTTCCTGACGATGATGTATCCGCTGACCGGGTAGTCAGATTGGCTAAAAGATACACGTTGGTAGAAGGGGATCTCTACCGGCGCGGTGCCAACGGCATCCTAATGCGGTGCATCACAAGGGAAGAAGGCTGCGAACTCCTCGCAGAAATCCATGGAGGCGAGTGTGGGAACCACGCATCTTCCCGCACGCTGGTCGGAAAAGCCTTTCGGCACGGCTTCTACTGGCCTACAGCGCTCCAGGATGCCACTGAGCTAGTGAAGAAATGCAAAGCATGCCAATTTCATGCAAAGCAAATTCATACACCTGCTCAGTCCTTACAAATGATACCTCCTACATGGCCTTTCGCTGTGTGGGGGATGGACATCTTGGGACCCTTCCCAAGAGCCGTCGGAGGTTACAAGTTCCTGTACGTCGCCATCGACAAGTTCACCAAGTGGTCGGAAGCTACTCCTGTTGTGACGATCAACAAACAATCTGCAATCAATTTTCTACAATCTATCGTGAGCAGATTCGGAGTCCCAAATAAGATCATCACTGATAATGGGACTCAGTTCACAAGCTCCGCATTTCAAGGATATTGCGAAGACCTCGGCATACAAGTTTGCTACGCTTCTGTAGCTCATCCTGCCAGCAATGGACAAGCCGAGAGAGCAAACGCAGAGATCCTTAAAGGACTCAAAACACGCACTTATGAGCGTTTGAAAAAGCACGGAGCCAATTGGATCGAAGAGCTTCCGCCCACTCTATGGGCCAACAGGACTTCTCCAAGTCGGGCAACCGGAGAAACACCCTTCTTCCTGGTGTACGGAGCAGAAGCGATCCTTCCTCCGGAAATCACCTTGGATTCCCTCCGGGTCCGGACCTTCGACGAAGCCGCGCAGGACCAGCTCCGGCGCGAAGACCTAGACCTCCTTGAGGAGGGAAGGTGCCAAGCAGCTGTTCGGAACGCCCGATACCGCCAAGCTCTACGGCGTTATCACCAGCGGCATGTACACAACCGACAGCTCGAGGAAGGCGATCTGGTGCTACGGAGAATACTATCCAGAGAAGGGCAAAACAAACTTTCCCCCAGCTGGGAAGGGCCCTTCCGAGTGATCAAAGTATCCCGTCCCGGAAGCGTTCGCTTGGCTACTGAGGATGGGACACCTCTCCCAAATCCTTGGAACATCGAGCACCTTCGTAAGTTTTACACTTAATTCCACGGAGGTGAGTCTTAAGTAACTTGAAATGTATGTTATAGAGTCATTGTACAGAGTCGGGTAGTTCCTCCGGGAGAGCAGCCAGACCTTTCCCGAAAGGTTTGAAAAGCTCATGCAACACTTGATACAGTCTCCGGACTAGAAGTGTGGCTAACTACCCTGGGTCAAACGAGAAACCAAACACACTTAGCCTGGTTCCGTACCCTAAGAGTGTACTTGTTTCCCCTGTACCCCGGACCTATAATGAAAGACATCTTCATGTGAAATAGACTCCACGTGCATTCATTTTTGCATAGGCTCGACATTTTTATTTTTCTCTTTCTTGTCTATAACAGAAACGTGCAATTCTTAAGAAATTCTAGTTTGACCGGTTTACGTACGACTCGAGTCGAATTGTCGGATTTTTTAGATTTAAATATCGTTTGTGGTCAACTCGCCTGAAAGCCGCCAAGCCATTCTAGGGCCGGAGTGCGCTATCGACTTAGCCTGGTCAAGCACCCTAAGTACGCCACTCTACCTACATCCCGGCAGGCCAAAGTAAGGTGGGTCCATGGACAATTGGATCTAAAAGAAAAAACAATTCATCCAGTCGTACTAAAAATCGTGTTCAACTTAAAATTCTCTTGAGAACCGTAAGCCGCGACGAAGTTATAGATAAGGAACGAATTTTACTATTTTTCTTGGCTTAAGTGTGCAGGAAAAATGAACCCTATGTTGATGGAGAAAAACCGGAGCTAGCCAAGCTCCGACTCCCACCAGGGCGTCAACCGTCAACGTTGACTTAAAGATGGTGAAAAGACCCCACCACGGGGACAGCCGCCACGGCGGCGGAGGATCTTCCTTCCTGAGGACGGGGAACTGGGGGGGAGGTGGCAAGCCCGACGGACCTTCCGTCAGCATGTCGCAGCTTTCTCTTCCGGCTCTCCGGCTCCTCCGCCAGCTCCTTGCCCTTGCCGATGACCTCAGCTCTTGGCTGAGAGACAGGGGCGGAGCCGCCTTCGGACAACCCGGGAATCGCCAGCCGAGCAGTTGACCTTCTCTCGACGACGCCAAGGTCGTCAAGCGCGGGCATCTTCCGCCGGAGCTCCCTGCTGAACTCAACTTCCACGTTCAGGGGGAGGAAAGCCGGCGGCGGAGTCAAGTACTCTCCGTCAACATCGATGCCGTGCTGGAATTTCTTGAGGTGAAACTCCAAGGACTTCCCCACCATGCTGGACTTCAACCCGGTCTCAACCCGGTCCTCGTCCATCACGCTGTTGAGGGCCCAGGCGAGCTTCTCCCTCCTCTTCAGCGGCGCCCACCTGTTGGACAAGAAGTTGCAGAACACCGCCTGGGGAGTCAATCCTCCCTCCACACATTGGCGGATCCTGGTCAGGACGGGGTCGAAAGCTGCCGCCAGCACCGGAACTTCGCTCTACACTGACGTGTCAATGCCGGGCAGACCGTCTGGCAACTCCAACCGCTCATGTTCCTCCACCCGGACAACTACCCAATCTTTCTTCCAGTCATCCCACTTCCCGGAAGGGAATGACCGGAGGTACTTGAACGGGCACTTCTTGCGCTTCACAAAGTAGTAGAAGCCAAGGTACTCGTCGCTTCGGCCGGTGGTTTGGACGGTGAAGAAGGTTCGGAAGAGCTCGATGCAGGGAGGGATGCCCACCCACATCTCGCAGAAGTGGACAAAGATGGACACAAGAAGAATGGAGTGAGGGCCAAGGTGGTATAGCTGCAGACCATAGAAGTCCAGCAGCATCAAGAAGAAAGAAGAAAACGGTGGGATCAGCCCCACCATGGCGTACGATGAAAAATACACCATCTCGCCGGAGTGCTCCTTTTTAAAGGGAAGCTCTCCGCCGGCGCGGACCGAACGGTTGAAGAAGTCCGACGACCACCCCATGAGGGCTCGGACCTTCTTCAGATCGCTTTCCGTCTTCAAACGACTCTCACGCAGACCCAACTCCATCGCCGCACAGTTAGGCAAGAGAAGAGGAGCAAAGTACAAGTCGGGAGTTTGAGCGCAAGAACAGATGGGAAGCGTAAAGAACTCCCGACGGTGCGCTTTCCTTCTTAAGTAAGCTCTCGCAACGCTTGGATGGAAACTGCAGGAGAGTCAAGGATACTACTCAAGAATTCAACCCTACCGATGACAAGAGGGCCCGGGACCACCCTGACGATCAAGTCGAGGTTCTTACCCAGGTGAACGGTTGTCATCACGAGGCGGGAAACCCAAAGGCGGCGGACTGACAAGGCGCGCGGAACCGATACGGTTTTCGTATCGGGAACCGGCGACCTTCAATTGCGAGAGATCCGCACGTCAAAGATCTTATCTGCCGCCTGAGGTGCGCCACGCGTCGGGACTTAACCGTAAAGCCCCGCCAAAGGCACCTCCGAAGACCCTTGAAGACCCAGTTCAAGAGTCGCAAGTGTGGACCCACCTCCGGCGGAATGACTTCACCCCGTTGGCCTTCCCCGGAGGTAGGTCCAGGGGGCCACTGTCGGTACCCTAAAAACCATACACCCCCTGAGGTTACAAAGATCTCAAAGGAAGGACATCTACTCAAATTGAAGACCCTCGGGGGGCCCACCTGTCAGACATAACCGGACCTGCTTCTCCAACATGGTTAACCCCTAGGTTGCCACGTGTACTGTCAGACCGGAGCTATTACCCGCAAGGGTGAAGCTCCGGGCTAGGTACTGAAACGGCACCTCCGGATTTAACCCCTGACCGAGAGAAGCTCCGGACCTGACACGTGCCAGGCCACCCCGGAGCTTCCCGCTTCCCACAAGCAAGCTCCGGAGCTGCCACGTGTCCATACGTCGGAGCTGGCCACTTCAAACCCCCGGGAGACATTGTAACGGCTCCGGATCTCCAAAGGACAGCCGCGGACTTCAAGACCCGATTAATTGTCATTAATTCCACGTTAATGACACTTAATCGGACGATCTTAACACCTGTAACGGCACTGTTGGAGCCGTTACAGGGTTATTAACAACAATTAATCTCGTGTATCAATACTAGTAACCGCCAGGGCCACATGTCGGGTCAGGCTGACTTGTAACGGTTTGTCCTTGTACTATAAAAGGACAAACCGACGATACACGTAGAGAGGACTCCCGAACGCTCTGAAGCTCACAAGTTAATACAACACACACACCCGTGGAGTAGGGTATTACGCTCAGGCGGCCCGAACCACGTAAACCACTGTGTCACTCGTGTCCACTCGCGTTTCACCTTCTTGAGTCTCCGCGCGCCCAAACCGAACTACAAACTCCTCCAACACTTTCATAGTGTCAGGAGATCTGCCGACTCCAACAGTCGACAAGTTCGAAGTTTATCTATCAAAGTATTTTTTATTGGTACAAATCGGTACAACAAACCAGATTTTGTAGACTTGTTTGAATTGGCAGACATGAATTAGCCGAGTGACACATGATGACAAGATTTTATAAGCATGAGGTTACGAAGATAACAAAGAAACCTCCAATATAAAATGATAGCATGTAATGCTGCCACTATGAGGTTCCTGAAGAAGATTCCTCGTCACCATCTAGCATCTTGGACAAATCCCTTCTCTGGACAAGGAAAGACTTAAATAATTCGCTTAGTTGTTTGTGCTCATGTAGTACTCCCTCCATCCCAAAATACTTGCCAGTCTTTAGTTCAAAAATGAACTAGAGAGTGACAAGTATTTTGTGATGGAGGGAGTAGCTAACACTACAGGACCAAAAGAGATACATCATTGCTGTAATCTCGTAGGAAGGTGCTGGTTGGTGGTTAGGACCAGGGAGTCCTATTTTGTTCTTTAAATAATACTGATGGAAAAATTTTATTAACGAAAATAATATGAGGAAAAATAAGAGCAATCTATGAAGCTGTGAACATGGGGATCAAACTGACTAAACTTATCGTATTCATTTTCAGTGAATAAAAAATAATGACAAAATATTTTTCACTTTGAAGATGTCAAGAAATAGCAAAAAGGACTGTGAAACTTACTTGGTGCATTGTCAACATCAAGCCTCATAATTTTTCCCAAAAGTGAATTTCTGTTCTGAGCGAAATTAAAAGGGTCACCCTTTCCTCCCCCATCCCCCATCATGAGGTACAGGTATCCATCGGTAGGACCAAAGAGCACCTGACCTCCATGTTGAGATGTGTAAGGTAGTCCCATCGTAAAAATCCTTTTGACTTCAGAGGGATCAGCAGATGTTACCTAACAAGAAGGGAACATTTAAAGAAGAATGTGAATGAATGAACGAGGCCAAGACTATCAAGAAATGAATGAAGGAGCATATGGAGATGAGCAACCTCAGAAATGTTTGATGAAGAACCACTTTTGGCTGAATACTCTGATATAACAACTTGATACTGGCACGGTTGGGCACCATTACCAGTACCAAGCTTTGATGGATCACAACTGACATCAGAATTGCAGGAGCATCGCCCGGTGCAGCTGGGTGACTTTGTCCTATCACAGTTGTAAGATGCAAAGAAGCGGCCATTGGTCGCGAAATCTGGATGAAACGCCATACCCATCAACCCGAACGCCGAATCAAAGTGAACCTGGTCAGTCAGATCGACGAACGGGATCGCTTCTTCAAACCGCAGAACATCACGAGATCCTTGCTCAGGGACAGTTGCCAGCCATATCTTCCCAGCTTGGGTACCTAAGAAGATTCTGTTGGAACCATCAGGGTGAGGAGCCATGTTAAGGTAGGAACCATTATCAAGCCTCTCCAGGCATATCCCTCTAGGAGAGGGTGAAGAAGGTTTGGCGGTATTGAAGGAAACCGCGTTGTTGCCACTGAGGCATGCTGATCGGCCATCAGGCGCACCACCGAACGATGCGCAGAAGTCAGTTTCTGATTGCCAGGAATCTGTGAGCATGGACGACGACGAAGTTGGAAGTGCTGTGCTGCTGCCTTGCAGTAGAGGAGGCTGACGAAAGGGAGAGTTCCTTATTTTCACATCATTGCAAGTTTCCCAGACCTCTTTACAGTAATCCTGTGTAGTAGCCTCCTTGGATTGAGCAGAAGCTGCTGAAGCTGTAGAGTTGCAGAGGAACGGAACAGTCCGAATCTTTGGCGCGGTGTTGAACAAGTCAGCAGAATATGGGCTGCATTTCTGAAAGTGGAGACAGTTGCGGTCATGTAAAAATTTTCTTTTTTAAAAATAAATAAATAAATTATGGAGAGTTGTTCAGCTACTTGGAAAGATGATGCATTGCCGAGAACTTGTATACAACTGTCAAGTCGTTTTGCAACTAATATATATTTTTACCGGAGGTTAACCTTATACTAACAATGAGTGTAACTCAACAATTTCTGAACTTCTGTTCGTCTGCCCAAACGGGGGGGGGGGGGGGGGGGGGGGGGGGGGGGGGGGTTAAGAACAGAAGAATTTCTTCTGTGGACATTGTTGCTATTTGCAGAGGATTGTGACAAGTTGAGTAGCAGCAAGAAAGATTGAACCTTTTGGGCATATATATAGTTTCCCTTTCCCCAACAGGCAACAGGTTGGTGCAAAGTTAATAGTAAGAGAAGAAACTGAAATGGAACCTCATAGAAGGCGAATCGAGGCAGGCAAAGCGTCGAGCACGTGAACAGCCCGTGCGGTGGCGCAGCGTGCATATAGGAACAAGAAGGGGAATGGGGAGACAAAGGGAAGCAGAGAACGTACCGCGCAGAGGACGGACTTGAGTACGGCGGCGCAAGCAGCAGCGTGGGAGACGTTCATGGCGTCGAACTGCTTGCTGAGCGCGGCGTCAGCGTCGGCGTCGCAGCAGCTGGTGGTGCCGGCGGAGTAGGAGGCGCAGAATTTGAGCGTCGTGTTGAGCACCACCGGCGCCCCTGCAATTGAAGGGTAGCGGAAGCATAATTAAGCGGGGTGGGTGGCTCAGTTGAGCGGGAGGGAATCGAGTGTAGTGGAGTGGAGCGAAGGGGACTGACTGCCGTCTGTGCATAGCGGGAAGGCGCGGGAGGCAGGTAGGAGGAGGAAGGTCAGGCTGAGGAGGAGCGCGCCGCAGACGGAGATGGCGGCCCGGAGCCGCATGGTGGCGCTCGGTCCAGGTCGCTCGATCGGCGGGAGATGTGCCCTCTACTGTCCTCTACTCTGCTCCGCTCTCATGTGCTAGTAGAAGATAAGAGGGAGAGATGGTCAGTCAACTTGGAGAGCAGAGTCGTACTGTAGTACCACTCTCCAAGTGGGGGTTGGTGGGAGCATCACAGACAGCGGCACCACCGGCGACCGCCCCGCCGCAGGGAAGATGATGACATGATTAGCAATTGTCGATGATCTACCTCTGTGCGGGTGGTGTGCATCGTCTGATTGGCTCCTGGCAGAGGACACAAACTCAGCCAAGTTGTCAATGCAATACGTGTAATACTACTGTGTATTGGATCTGCTCCTATCGTGGATTGATGGATGAATGGGGAACCAGTCCATTATGAGGGGAGAAAAGGATAGAGGCTATATTTCTTTCTTTCTTTTGGAACGATAAAAGGATCCAAGATTACTCCAAAATTGAATTTTTTTTTTTTTGCTGTGGATAACTTGTGAGCAAGACTCCCATACTATACCAACTAAACTAATAAGTTATTTGTCTAAACTGCTAATTTGATTTTATTTAACATAGACGCGAAGTTTAAAATCTGGACTCCGAACCTATAAATTTGAAACTTGAATTTGAATTATCATATTTTTTCCAAGTAAAAAATTTCGAAATCAGAAAATAAACTTTAAACTCGAGATTTTGAATTTAAGTTTGAACTTTAAATTTTGAATTCTAAATTTAAATTCAATCTTTTGAATTGAATTTCAAACTTTCAATTTCGAGTTTTGAAATCTGAAATTAAATTTAGAAACTTAAATTCAAAATCAAAATTTGAAATTCAATATCATATTTCGAAATAAAATAAATGTAGAAGTAGAATTTAATATTTCCATAAAAATATTTGACACGTCAGCCAATCGCTAGAGTCTGAACGGTTAGGTTGTTATTTTGGCAAAAAAAATATTTGCGGACTATTGATATTAAATTATTAAAAAAGGATGTTAAAATACTAAAAATCCCAAAATTGAGCATCTGCTTCTTGCAAATTTGTAGAAGTCTCAAACTCAAATTTATAGGTTCAAAGTCTAGATTTCAAATTCCACGTCTATGTTAATAAAATAAAATTAGCAGCATAGAGAAATAACTTGTCTAGTTCAATTAGTACAGTGTGTGAGTCTTGTTCATGAGGTTGTGAGTTTGATTCTCAACGGATGCATCATTTTTATCGAATTAAATAACACAATGATGTAGCACTTATGTGGCTGCCATGTCAGCCAGGTGCTGACGCCAATCGGCTAGAGTGTGAACGGTTAAGTTGTCATTTTGGAAAAAAAAAATATTTGTAGACCATTGATATTGAATTATTAACTCAAGTCGTGCCAATTAACCCAATTGCGGCGTACTGCTCCCTCTCCCTCGCAAAGGAGGTGACAGTGATCGGCCAAGACAAGAGTGAATGATGGGTGTGTTTCTAAAGAACGTGTGATGCACACCCGACCAGTGATTCAAACAAAGTAAGTACTGTATGCATTACTCAGCTCAAATCAATCTGACCAGAAGAAGGCTGATGCAGAAGAAAGGATTCTATTCTGTATATCCAGGTTATACAGGAGCCATCGTGGCAGCCAGAATGGTTGCTGACTGAGCCCAAAGACCTCGGACAGAATCAGGGCCCGCTGGCTCCCATAACACGGTCCGATGATGCTGAGAGACCCCTGGAGGAGATAACGACCCATGCTCGTGATATGATAAGCAGTAGGACCTGCTCGCGCGTGCAGCATTGGATTTGAAGACAGCGGTGGTGGATAGATGTTCCAGGCTGCTTGCTGTTGAAGAAGTGATCGATGTGAAGACGAGAGAGGGAGTGGATACAAGTCCAGTTAGACTATCTCCAACAGATAGCTTAACATAGATCTCAAGCCCTATTTGGGTATTAAAACAACCTCCAACAGATAGTCTATACGCATAGCCCATTCAATGCGTTCACCTCTCCGTATCCCAAAGATGGGAGCCGCACAGACGAAGCCTATCCCGAATCGTTTCCTTCTTCCTCGCGCCGCACCCCGTCTCCTCTGCTGCTTGTCTTCTTCCTCCTCTGCTCGCCACCCGAGCACCGGCCATCCCTGCCGTATCTAACGTCTCCTCTGCTCGCCACCCGAGCATCGACCATCCCTGCCGCATCTAGCGTTGCCGCATCGAGCAGCGCGAGCCTCAAGGCGGAGACGAACCCGACGAAGAGCCCGACCAGGAACGTCACGAGGTAGTGGGTGAAGTTTCCAACCTGTATCCATTCCATTTTCGTCAACCGTCAGATCTTTGAACACGCCAGAGAATTGAGCCACCTGATGTGGCGAGGCAGGAGGACAAGTGATGATTGGGATGGGTCACCTTCTCGCCAATGGCGCCCTGGACAAGGAGTGTGTCGGTGGAGACGCTGAAGACGATGTCGTCGGTATGCGCGTCTGTGTCGAAGAAGCCCATGTTGGCCTCCAAGTACCGCCGCCGCAACGCGCCTACCCGGCACTCGCCGGTGTACATCCAGCACGCAATCTCTGCACGGAAACAGAGCACAAGATAAGGCCACGACGTTGCAAGACCAGGGAGAAGAACACACAGAGGGGCGGTGGCGTGTAGCAGAGTAGGGTGAGGCACCCACCTAGGTACAACGAGGCACAAACCAGAAGCCTGTCGACGACGAGGAGGCCGAGCCCCGGGCAGAGCACATGCTTCTACTATGGGGCGGCGACGAGGCAACAGTGGGCAAGCAAAGTCACGGCTGTACGGAGGGGAGCGGGAGCACATCACGTTCGCTGGGTGAGGATTTCAGGGGGGGAAGCAGACGAGCAAAGCAAGGAGAAAGGGAGGGCGTCGATTATGGATGGCGCGACACAACTGTCTGTACCGTGCGTATCGGATACCTCTTGGAACTGCAAAAAGTGCAAAGGAACTCCTCCACCTATCTGGGTTGAAGATCTCCAAAGGACCCACATATCACTCTGGTTAGTCCTAGTGCCGCCAAGTGTATCATAAATCTGGAGCTACATTTCATACATGGGAAAACTCTGGACTAGATATCTGTGTGGCACCCCCGGACCTAACCTCCGAAAGAGGGAAACTTGGTACCAACACGTGTACAATAACACCGGACCTACTCGTCTAAGACGGTAAGCTCCGGAGCTACCACGCGTCCAACCGCCGAACCTTCAACCTCAACAGACAGATTGGTGGACCTCCAACGGCTCGGACCTTCAAGACTCCAAGACCTGATTATGTGTCATTAATGCTATCTTAATGACACACGATCGGATGACCATTAATACCAGTAACACCACTATAAAGACGCGATACCACACTATTAAGGGGAATTAAGTACATTAATTGTGTATTAAGCATCAGTAACCGACAGGACCACATGTCGGGCCAGGCTGATGGTGTAATGGTCAGTCCTTATACTATAAAAGGATTGGCCAAACGATACACATAGGACTCTGGACGCTGTAGGATTCCATACACTCTGGACTCTGAAGGATTCCAAACACTCTGGTCTCTCATACAGAAGCGCTCTGACGCTCGATACAACAACAACACACACCTGTGGAGCAGGGTATTACGCTCAGACGGTTCAAACCAAGTAAATCCTCGTGTCAAATCACCATCTTGTTCTAAATTTTCGCGCACCCCAACCGAATTACAAAACTCCGCGAGCTGCCAACGGTAGTACCGAGAGAATTGGTGGAAGAAGACTCCGACAGCAACCGAGGAGGGAGGCGAGGTGGAGCCGCGACCGCGAGCGAGAGGAGGCCGACGGCATGGGACGGGCGGAGTGCGACCTCGAGGTAGTAGCAGGTGGCCTAGGTGGCGCTGCCGGAGGAGGATGTGGGCGCGCAGCTCGCCGCGGATGTCGAATAGGTGAAAAGATTTCCTGTCGTAAATGGTTGCATCTACCTATTTTAGAATCACTGTTGGAAATGTATTAAAATAGGATACACAACTGTACAAATATGCTCTGAGGTAGCCTAAACAACTCTTTTATTTGGATTTTATTGTTGGAGATAGCCTTAGCAGCAATTGATGATGCCGCTTAATTTGTACGGTAGTAGTGCCTAATAACAACCCGCCAAAGAATCGACGTCAGTCCAACGCACCCAGACCAGTAGTAGACCCGACACGCATTTATTGCCATTTGTCACACATAGTCATTGATAAGCAAGGAGACAGCGATTGCTAACCTCCCCACCCCAGCGCGTTCTTTCTTTCCCCACACCCCAAAATGCTAGTACTACTTTAATTTCTTCTTCATCACATCCCAATCATCCACACCCCCGACCCCAAGAAAAATTCATTCTCCATCATCAACCCCAAGGATCGATCGACCCGGCCGGCCGGCGCAACGACAGCAGAGATGGGCGACGGCGGCGACGATGATCGGCAGATCAAGAGCGAGAACAAGAGCAGCATGACGGCGGAGATTGACCCTGTGCTGCACTCGCTTGGCTTCGAGATCGGGGAGCTCTCTCCGTCGCAGCTGACCGGACGGCTCCCCGTGACGGACAAGTGCTGCCAGCCTTTCAAAGTGCTCCACGGCGGCGTGTCGGCCCTGGTGGCGGAGGCCCTGGCCAGCATGGGCGCGCACATGGCCTCGGGGTACCGCCGCGTCGCCGGCGTCAGCCTCAGCATCAACCACTTCCGCAGCGCCGCCGTCGGGGACGTGGTCGTCGTACGCGCCAAGCCCGTGCACGTCGGACGATCAACCCAGGTACTACTACTGTAGCATTTATTCCCCCGAACAAGTTACTTCCTCCTTTCTCAAAAGATTGTCACCTTCTAGTTCATTTTTGTATTAGAAGATGACAATCTTTTAAGAAAGGAGGGAGTACTTTAATTTCTTTCCCGAGCCCTGAAGAACTGAACTGTAGGAAGAAGAGAGAATAATGAATTATGAACTGCACAGGTGTGGGAGGTGAAGCTGTGGAAGCAGGGGGAGACGAATAAGGGGGGGCCTCAGCAGCAGATGATTTCGGAGTCGAGGGTGACGCTGCTCTGCAACCTGCCGGTGCCGGAACACCTCGCCCACGCCGGCGACGCGCTCATAAAGTACTCCACCACCACAACAACAACAACCAGGAAGAGCAGGCTGTAGAAACGAGAGGTGGTTAATCCATTCCAGATTTCCAGGCTACTGCCCATCATACCAAATTACCAATACAATACAATCCATCAGTAACCATGCAGCACAGAGATGACAGTCCATCTCTCTGCCTGCCTTTGTACTACAGTATACAGTACCTATTATCGAATCGAACAATTGCAGCGTGTGCTCTGATTTCGCTCTTCAGCTCCGTACGTGTCACTCTCTGCTTTTGGAATGAGCAATCATCATTTTCATTTTCACGGATTTGAGTAGTGGTCTTCCAACGCACGCACCCATGGCCGGCGTTTTCCATCCACTTTTGGAGTTGGAAGCTTCCGTTCCGTTCGATGGATGGGCATGCAGCTTCACATTCACTTGATGACGAAGCAGGCAGGCGAGGCGACGCACCTGGTCAATGGTGATGACATGGCGCCTTCCAAATAAAACAAAAACTAAAGGACACGATTTATTAACGTTGCCGTCCCTCTTTTCTTTTTATAGTTGTAACTTGGTCCAGATTTTTTTTTAAAAAAAAAAACGTTGCCTGATTAATCATGAGATGAGAGTAACAGAGAGATGCGCAGTCAGTATCCAATCCCAGGGAAGAAGAACAATCTAACAATCGAGAAGAAGATGCTGGTGCGTTTCGATTCATTTTATTTCTGATGTCACATCAATCGATCGATCGAGGAGGAGGAGGTGATGCATGGTCGGGAGCTCAACACGTTGTGTGTCTGTCTCCGAGCGATTAACCACACTCGAACTCGACAGAGAATAATTACTGTATTCCGTTCCTTCTTCCTTCCTTGGGTTGCCTTGCCTTGCGTAGGAAGTTGCAGCCGGCATCGGTTTTACTGTAGTATTTTATTTATTTACTGTATTTGTTTATTCGGAGCGAAAAGTCCTCGGACCGTTCCCATACCCTTCGTTCCACCTTCCTCCTCCTACTACTGCTCCCGCCGCCCGATTCCACTTCCAACCCCGCCCGCCGCCACCTCCTCCTCTTTCCGTCTCACCCTCACCTACTACCGCGTTGCGTCGCATCCCCCTCCCTCCCTCCTCCTTGCCCCCAGGACGGAGGACGGAGGAGAGAGGCTGCCGTGGACGGAGGACAGATCCACCATAACCAGGTTGACTTGTTCCCTTCCTTTCTCCGTGCGGTAAGCAATCCATCGATCCCTTTCTCCCAAGGCATGGATCCTTCGTTTCGTGTTAGTATCTTCTACTCTAGTAGGCTACGACCTGCGAATTGCAAATCCGAATCTGTTCCCCTCTCGTGTTAGTTAGTATCTTGTACTGTAGTACGCTAGGATTTCAGTATTCGGCCCTCAAAAACACCTTTTTTTTTTTGCTTTCACAACAATTCTGACTTGTAAGCCGATGTAGCTTCATTTTATTTTATTGGCAATCAAGTCCTAGTATAGAGTCTGCTAAATTACAGGGATCTTGTTTCTCAATGTACTCCCTTCGTCTCTAAATACTTTTTTTTTACTCGGAATCATATTCCACTTCCATTCCCGCATAGCAAAAACAGAGATCCAGGTTTAATGATCATACAGGATGGGTAGAAGACTCTATCCTATTCTATAGCAAAGAGCTCCTACCTTCCCCAAAATGATTTTTACTTCCCTCAGGATAGTCTACCAAATTTCCACAGCCATTTTTGAGACAGGGAAAACAAAATGCAACCGATCACTACTAACGATAGCTAAAAAACGTCAGGCATATCATGTCGCCCACATCAGAGAATAGACAACATACAGAATGCAACCGTCTCTAAATACTTGTCGTCTTCTAGTACAAAAAGAATAAGAAGAAGACAAGTATTTAGGAACCGAGGGAGTACTTAACTAGTATGGAGCTATTCCGTGGAGACGCAAACGGATTCTCCCTCTCCTAACCTACATTTTTTTTTACTTCAGTATAGTATAGAAGAGTCTATTTGACAACGCTATTTCTTATACTGCGTTTATCCTTGTTTATGTTTTATCTTAGGGGCCTCCATAACTTGGTTGTGTAAGCCTTTACTAGACTTTTGTTGTACATATTGTAGTGGTCTGATTATCTTGGCACTTCTAGTTTTGATATATAGCTATAGCTAGCAGTACTCCTGTGTATTGACTTGCATCAATCTTTTCTTCTAGGTCTACCATCATCGAGGGGGCACATGGAGTTTGGTGGTGGCTAGAAATTCAAAACTGAACATTGATATTGTTGCAAATTCTGACTGACTTGTTTTATTATCAGTATGTCCCCTCTCTTATTGCCCGTCCTCGGCACCCCATTGCTATCTATCCCTACTTCTGCTAATACATCACATCCTAGCTTCATTTCCTTAACCACAATACTAAAGTTCTCTTTATAACAAATAGAATGCACTTAATTTTGCAGTTCATGTTGAGGACAAAACAACTTGGCACACTAACACAGTGTGCACGATCCTTCTATCTTAATGGGTCAAGGAGCACTGATGGAGCTGCATGCACATGCTCTGAGGATGATACTTCTGTTCCACAAAGACAGACTGCAAGTGGTATTGGACACAAGTATCAACCGGCCCAGGGAGCTTTTGTGAAGACTACTCAGCCTCCAGTAGAGCATGCTGTTGGATCAGTTGGCTGTGTTACTGGCTACCCTGCTCCAGCACTTCAAGCCGTTCCCTCCACCTCTTCTTCTCCAGAAAAGGCATCCACATCTATTTACAGAGGCGGTCATCCTCGTAATAATCACCGGGTTCTGGGAAGTGATTCTGCGCAGCCCTCTAATAAGCAGGCTGTCAGAAGCACTTCTCAGTCTGGAATTGGAGGAGCTGGCGTGTATCCTGTTGCGGTTAATTCCAGATCCACATCTAATAATGGAAGCACTAACCAGGCTCCGCATATGGCTACTAATCATTCTTGTCAACCATTATCAGATAACCGTTCCTCTAATAACAAGACACATAATCGTACCTTTCCGAAGGCAAAGGTGCCTTATAACCCATCCGCGGAAAATGATTTTGGGAATGGGGTTCCTAGAACTGGCTATGCAAAGCCAAAGCAGAGTTTCTCAGAGCCTTCTGTTATGGTTTCTGGTTCACCATCACAAATGAGGAATCAAGGAAATCATGTTCGGAACAGTGTAAATTATCATTCTAATAGATTCAATTCAGACGCCAGACAGGATGAAGTTCAAACCTGGAGCCTGTCAGCTCGGAATGGTTTTAGCGGCTCTGGCAACAAATCTCAGGTTGCTACAGGAGCAATAAGAGCCCCTTGCGGCGGTGGACCTCAATCTAACTTGAGATCGCTGAAGTCACTGCGGGTAGTTGAACAGTACTACCACACACTGCAGCAAATGAAGTGGGGTCCAATGACGGAACATGTTCTGGATGGTCTTCACTGCAAGATAGATGCATTTCAGGCTAATCAAGTGCTCAAGCTGCTGCATGACCATACTGTCGCTCTTGGTTTCTTTCACTGGTTAAAGCGGCAACCTGGGTTCAAGCATGATGGTCATACCTACACAACCATGATAGGCATCCTTGGACAAGCCAGGCAATTCGACACACTGAGGAAACTACTTGATGAGATGAGCAGAGCCCACTGCAAACCAACTGTGGTAACATACAACAGAATAATACATGCATATGGTCGTGCAAATTATCTAAGGGAGGCTGTTAAAGTATTTGAGGAAATGCAGGAAGCTGGTTATGAGCCTGATCGGGTTACATACTGTACATTGATTGATATCCATGCTAAAGCAGGGTACCTGGATGTTGCTATGGATTTATATGGCAGGATGCAAGAAGTAGGACTGTCACCTGATACTTTCACCTACAGTGCCATGGTTAATTGCCTCGGAAAAGGTGGTCAACTGGCAGCGGCTTATAAGCTTTTCTGCGAGATGATTGAAAATGGGTGCACACCGAATCTTGTCACTTACAACATTATGATTGCACTGCAGGCCAAAGCAAGAAACTATGAAAATGTCGTTAAGCTGTACAAGGACATGCAAGTTGCTGGATTTCGTCCTGACAAAATAACATACAGCATTGTTATGGAAGTTCTTGGTCATTGCGGTCATCTGGATGAGGCTGAGGCTGTATTTATTGAGATGAGGCGTGATTGGGCTCCTGATGAACCTGTATATGGTCTTTTGGTGGACCTTTGGGGCAAAGCTGGCAATGTTGACAAGGCACTTGGGTGGTACCATGCAATGCTGCAAGATGGTTTGCAGCCCAACGTGCCCACCTGTAATTCCCTCTTGAGTGCTTTTCTAAAGATGCGCAGGTTTCAAGATGCCTACAGTATGCTTCAGAACATGCTTGGTCAGGGACTTGCGCCGTCTCTGCAGACTTATACCTTGCTGCTCAGCTGCTGCACCGAGGCTCATTCACATATGGACTTATGCTGCCAACTCATGGCAATCACTGGACATCCGGCTCACATGTTCTTGCTGTATTTGCCTGATGCAGAACCTGGTGGCCAGAACATTAGGGATCATGCTGGGTATTTCTTGGACATGATGCACAGCGAGGACAGAGAGAGTAAGAGGGGTTTAATG
Organism: Tuctoria greenei; assembly: GCA_036927565.1. NCBI lineage: Eukaryota > Viridiplantae > Streptophyta > Magnoliopsida > Poales > Poaceae > Tuctoria > Tuctoria greenei. The sequence continues at coordinate 182,031,729 of JAYESD010000009.1, read as the reverse complement.
GATGCTGTCATAGATTTCTTACACAAGTCCGGTCTCAAGGAGGAAGCAGGCTTTATATGGGAGGTTGCTGCCGAGAAGAATGTGTACCCGGATTCTCTGAGGGAGAAGGGCTCGTCATATTGGCTCATCAACCTTCACCTAATGTCTGAGGGTACCGCAGTTACTGCGTTGTCCAGGATACTCGCGTGGTTCCACAGGCAGATTATGACAATGGGCACTGGCCCTGAAAGAATTGACATTGTGACCGGCTGGGGCAGGAGGAGCAGGGTAACTGGATCCTCACTAGTTAGACAGTCCATTCAGAAGCTTCTGAACCTGTTCGAGTTCCCATTCTTCACCACTCGTGGAAATACTGGCTGCTTCGTTGGATGCGGGGAGCCACTCAATAAATGGTTGCACAATCCTTATGTTGAACGCATGCATTTGCTGTAGTGGTGGCTAGTGAAGTTACTGGTAAGAAATAAAGTGCCTATTTAACAGGTGCATTTTTTGTGTGGAAGAATCAACCTGGATAAAGATCAGGCACCCCAGCGTAGTTTGGTCCATTCATTAAGAGTGTAATAATAGTCAGGTTTAGTAGGGTAGTTAAATCAAATGTTTATGCCCTGAAACTATTTATTGTCTGGATTAGCAAGTGATAATTAATTATTGCATATTGCAGCACTTGAGTTGATCCGGATTCTCTGTTGAGTGACAGGTTAACAGCTGGTGTTGCATAGTGTAAACATAAAAGGTTGTTGGGAGAGGCGTAGGATCCGATGAGCATGGCCGGCCCAGGCCCAGGCCCAACCAAAAATCGCCTTCTTTCTTCTTGACCCGGAAGAAAGGGGCGGCTTTGACGGATATGAAAACCCATGGCCATGGGATCCCCGCTGCTCCGTTATCTACCACCGTCCCTCTTGCCTTGCCTTTGCCGCCGCCGGGCCGGGGTCGTCTCGTCCTCCCATCATCCGCTTCACTTCATGGGCACAGAGACGGCGGACCGCACCTTCCTGGTCGACCACACTACGACTCCACTACAAGCTCCTCCGGCGAACGCGTGTGACATCCACGCCCTCGCCTTCCAAAAGGTAGCTAGGTGTCCATGCCTCTTCCTCCTCCTGTCTGTTTCGTCGCCGGCTTCCAAGATGGATGGAGATCGATGACATTGTTGTCCGTTCCTGTTGCAGTGCATCCGCAGCAACGAGAGCGACATCAGCAAGTGCCAGTTTTACGTCCATCTCCTCAACGACTGCCGCCGCCGCCGTCGAGATCGAGACCTGCGACGGAGCATCATCATTCTGCACGCACCAGACTTGCATTAATTTTACATATATCCCATGTCTGTCTTTTCACAGAGTTTTGCTCCACTCTCTCAACATCTCATCCTCCACTAGTGACTGCGGAGGAGGGGTAGATGATTTTTAGGGCTTGTGTAGCAGCAGCCATATGCGCAGTATCGTACTGTGTATTGGGTCTGCCCTATCTGTATCCCAATTTATACGTACTTCCTCCGATTTCAAATATTTATTATTCATTTTTGAATTAACAAGTAACAACATGTAATCCTTTTAGAGCTACCATTTTTTTGTTTGCCGAAAAAAAAAAGAATAGTCTTTTCCATGTTCATTATGTAATGGATCAATACGGCTGAAAGGTACAGCCATATGCGTCTTTACCTGACGGAGTCACGGGGCACAAAAAGATTGTCTCGTCCCAGGCATGTGCACCACGACCAAACCTCAACCAAAGTCCTCCTATAAAACTTCTACTAATCAATTTGTCCTCTTCTTCCACTCGCGATTTGATTAGCAGCAAGTTGGCACTATATACAGTTCCGATCAACGAACCTCTCAACAAAATCCATACTATTGCTTATTAGTAACTCACATACGTACGCCATCGCCACTGCCCCCGAAGCAAAGCAAGAATCCAAGAGCCATGGCAGCGGCCTTCGCGGCGCAGGTGCTACGCGGGCGCTGGTTCATGGCGTACGGTTCAGGACGATGCCGAGCGGGAGGAGAAGCATGACGAACACGACGGCGGCGCTGACGCAGTACTCGGCGCGGGTGAACCGGAACTGCTTCTGGAGCACGATGACGACCAGGAGGTACGCGGCGAGTGCGAGCGACACGTACAGGAAGGCCCAGAACGCGCGGTACTCCCGGCGCGCCGCGGCAGGCGGGCGCGGCGCCTTTATGATCCGGATGGTGCCGAGGAAGGCGACCGAGATGGCGGCCGGGAGCCAACCGACGAGGAGGATGAGCGGCTTGCTGTCGCCACCGCCGCCGGGGCCGTAGAAGGCGAGGTAGAGCTGGGTGAAGATGGCGCCGCTGAGGCCTACGAAGCCCTTGAGCAAGCCGAGCATGACGCCGCGGCTCTCCGGGAAGTTCTTGACGCAGGTGACGAGCGCGCCAGTGTTGGCGAACGCCTGAGAGTTGGCGCCGACGGCGATGTAGAGGCAGACGAGCCAGAGAGGCGTCCTGCTGCCGTGGAGGACCTTGCCGGTGACGGAGAGGTAGAGCATGAGGTAGCCGCCGAGGTTCATGGCGGCGCCGACTGCGAGGACGAACCAGGGCGGAGTGACCTCGGCGATGAGACCCGCATGGATGCCGATGTTGGCGCCAACGTCCTTGAAGAATCCGACGGTGTTGAGCTGCTCCTGCGTGTACCCGAGAGTGGACTTGATGTCCTTGGAGTAGATGGCGAAGATGTAGGTGGCGCCGGCGGCGGACATGATGAGGAAGGAGCCGTACGCCATGAACCAGCGCCCGCGCAGCACCTGCGCCGCGAAGGCCGCCGCCATGGCTCTTTGGGCGGGCAGCGGCGTTGGTACTTGGGTGATTGACTGACGCGCGCGGAGCTAATCAGCTGGTTCGATCGGTGACGAAGCATGAACTAATATCCACCCCCTTTTACTACTACTACTAGTTTGCTGCTGATGCTGCATTAGGACTGCATTTAGAGCACGATATTGAGGTATGAAATGGAGACGATGACACTGACAGCTACGTAGTATAGGCTATCCCGAGTATTAGTATAGAGCAAGTGGAGCGGTAGAAGATGCATGGTCAGCCAATCCAAACTGGACTGTGATGGCACTGAGTGAGTGGTTATCCAAGACTGCCATGGAATGGATATGGGTACGAACCGAAACATGCATGTGAGCTGCTGCAACGCCCGTCGATTGGTGGTATCCCAAATGACAAGGATGCTCAGCTCGGTCCTCGATCGTGGCCTCTCTGTCGTCTTCCCCTCTACTCTACTCTACTCTACCCACCGCCCGTGGTCTCGAGGGGTGTCAGCCATGGCTGCTGTTGCAGCAGTTGGAATAAGGAACAAGGAAGATGAACGAAACGGTGATCCACCAAACCTGGGCCATCTGTTTTTGGGCCGCACTTTCTGTTTGGGCCGATAACTTGGTTCCACAATTGCACCGCGAAAACAAAGGGGCATGAATCGTCGCTCGCATGACCCGGGATCTGGATCGTCGCCGTCGGCAACAACCACCATATTTTCGACTACACGCGCCGGAGTTCGGCGATCGAGGTGACGCCGTTCACCCACCGGTACCCCGACGCACGTCATAGTGCTCCGTCGACCGCACGCAGCTGACGCCGTGGCTCTTCATCACCTCATCACGGTTGCCGTGGTACGTACTCATAGTGGTTAATCTTCCAGTACATCTACGTGGAGGGTGAGTCCATGCTGCGCGTGCAGTTCCAGAACATGGTCATCTATCAGGATTCAGGAGAAGCAAGTTCATCTAAACAAACAGATCGAAAAAATGATTTCCCTCACCAACAGGGGAAAACGATGATTTGACTGGACCTGATCTGAATTCAACCAACCTTTACGATCCTTCTTTTGTTTCCATCACTGTCAAGTGAAATTTCGCAGAGAATAAAGATATGAACAGGAAAAAGTTTACAGAGATATCATAAAATATATCCTTTTTCTGCTACCTTGCTATCGTCTTTTTTCCTATACAAAGATATGTACAGGAAAAAGGGAACAGAATTGCATTGGAAGTTGCCACAAAGTCCACTCTCCTCCTCGAGATGAGAGAGATGCTCTGTGACAGTGACACTCAGAGCTACTCCCTCCGTCCCCATGAACTTGTCGCTTTGTAGTTCAAAAATGAACTACAAAGCGACAAGTTTATGGGGACGGAGGGAGTACATACTAGCCTCTTGCAAAGATGCCTGACCAAGAACATTCATTCATTCGTTCATTCAGAGTCAGAGGACTTGATTACAGGCTCAGTTCATTTCATTCTCGAGAACGTTCAATTCAGTGTTTGCGCTAGCTTGCTGTTCATTTAGAGCAGGCGGCGACATGACATCTCCATCCATGAGATACTAGATGCGTTGAAGGAATACGTATATGATTTTGCACGACTCGTCTTGTGAACCTCAACTTTTGTACTACTAGCATCAAACTAAAAGGTGGAGCTGAATTGAATCGCTGGATAAAGTAGAGGTCTGTATGCCACAAAATCTCCTTTCGATCATGTCAATTGGTCCTTCTTCAAGATCCTTGCCGCACTACTGAATTGAAGTAGTAGGCCAGTTCATTGTTCGTCAGAATTGAAGCAGATCGATGATTAGTAGCTCCTCGTGCAATGGAAACAAGCATCTCGTTCTCGTCGGCGTGAGCGATGATTGGTCAAATTGGCCGGCGGCCTGCTCTATGCCTACTATGCTCTGCCCACACTCGACTGACACGAAGGCGACGCTTTTGTTTTGTCCGGTCTCCGACGTTGATTTCAAGGTCAACTTTGAGGTCCTTAATCAGATAGTAAGTGTATTAGTACTACTGGCACGCTAATCATCTCCATGTTAATCGGATCGAGGACTCTCCCTACCATCATTGACGGATGTACTTCAAAACTGATTTTAAAGTCAAAACTTCCGAGTAGTATATATCTAGTCTGTTTGGTACTCCAGGGGAGTCCTAACGGAGTAAGCAGCATGCATGATTCGTAGGATATTCCCCACAAATTGTGGCTCAGTTTAAGTTTAACAACAACCAAAAAGAAAAGAAAAAAGATCAGTATCTAACCTCGCAAGGAAATGAACCGATCTATTTAAACCACCTACCTGTTTCTGAGGACTCCGTTGCATCGCCACCCAACTCTCTCTCTGTGTTCTGTTCTGTTTCGCGAGTTGTTGGAAACACAGGGGGGCTAGGCGAGAGGGTAGACGTGATGATGTTGGGGGCTCGCCGGCGCCTGGTCCTCCTCGCACTCGCGACGGTGCTCCTGGTAGTCGCCGATGGTGCCGGCGGCGTGACGAGCTCGTACCGGCGGAAGCCGGAGGCGACCGTGGACATGCCGCTGGACGCGGACGTGTTCCGCGTGCCGCCGGGGTACAATGCTCCCCAGCAGGTGCACATCACGCTGGGGGACCAGACGGGCACGGCCATGATCGTGTCGTGGGTGACGGAGAACGAGCCCGGCACCAGCACGGTCGCGTACGGCGCCGCGCCGGAGAAGATGGACATGCGGGCGCAGGGCACGCACACGCGCTACGACTACTTCAACTACACCTCCGGGTTCATCCACCACTGCACGCTCAAGAACCTCGACCACAGCACCAAGTACTACTACGCCATGGGGTTCGGCCACACGGTGAGGACCTTCTGGTTCACCACGCCGCCCAAGCCGGGGCCGGATGTGCCCTTCAAGTTCGGCATCATTGGCGACCTTGGTCAGACGTTCGACTCCAACATCACGCTGTCTCACTACGAGCAGAACGGCGGCGACGCCGTGCTGTTCGCGGGCGACCTGTCGTACGCCGACGACTACCCTCTGCACGACAACCGGCGGTGGGACACGTGGGCGCGGTTCGTGGAGCGCAGCGTGGCGTACCAGCCGTGGATCTGGACGGCCGGCAACCACGAGATGGACTTCGCGCCGGAGATCGGCGAGGAGAAGCCGTTCAAGCCGTTCACGCACCGGTACCCGACCCCGTACAGGGCGAGCGGCAGCACGGAGCCGTTCTGGTACTCGGTGAAGATGGGGTCGGCGCACGTCATCGTGCTCGCCTCCTACTCGGCGTACGGCAAGTACACGCCGCAGTGGACGTGGCTGCAGGACGAGCTGAAGCGCGTGGACCGGGACACGACGCCGTGGCTGCTGGTGCTGGTGCACTCGCCCTGGTACAACAGCAACGGCTACCACTACATGGAGGGCGAGACGATGCGCGTGCAGTTCGAGCAGTGGATCGTGGACGCCAGGGCCGACCTCGTCCTCGCCGGCCACGTCCACGCCTACGAGCGCAGCCACCGCGTCTCCAACGTCGCCTACGACGTCGTCAACGGCAAGGCCACGCCCGTCCGGAACGAGGCGGCGCCGGTCTACGTCACCATCGGAGACGGCGGCAACATCGAGGGCGTCGCCGACAACTTCACGCAGCCGCAGCCGAGCTACTCGGCGTTCCGGGAGGCCAGCTTCGGCCACGCCACGCTGGAGATCACCAACCGGACGCACGCCTACTACGCCTGGCACCGCAACCAGGACGGCGCCAAGGTGGTCGCCGACGGCGTCTGGCTCACCAACAGGTACCACATGCCAACCGAAGACGCCAAAAACTGAATCAATCGATGTCCTCGATCGGTTCTTCTATTCTGACAACCCAGTCGTTCCTGTTCTTCAAGTTCAAGTGTTGGCCGCATGATCAAGTGTTGGAGTATCTCTTTGGATGTTAGTGCTACTCGTTTACTTACGCAAATCGAACAAACAATCATGTGATGTGACTGAGCGACGATTGGTAACTACGTATTTTTTTGGAGTCGAGCGATGATTACAACTACCACTATAACCAAGTGTACGTACGAACATGTCCGACGAAGCATAACGTTTTTTTCTGTAATGCTCTGTTGTCTTGTACTCGGCCCGCTAACTAGGCCCAAAAGATGGGCCTCCCATACGATCTCGTGGGCCTACAAAACATTACTGCAATTTTTTTAACATAATCCCTTCACTGTGGCACATCAGTCGCTAGTACTACCTCCTAATTTTATTAATTGTTGTTTCGATCAATGAAATGAAATAAACTAAAAACAACTAGACGAAGGTGTTGGAACGACAAATAAAACGACCCAAGGAGAGTAATATGCATGTGAGTATGTGGTAAGGCTTACAGAACCCCTTTGCTGATTAAACTATAATATAGTAACTATATTTAAAATCTTACATATGAATTGGGCTCGTGAGAATTATCCATCTAAGTTCAATTTAACTCAACGTAAGTGTTGCATTTATGATTAATTATTATTTCAACCGTCTCAGTAAACAACTAGTTGGCTATAATGACCGCAAGAAAATCAAAATCATTATTTCATAGAGTGTTCATAGGCGTGTGTTTATACACATACTCTCTCCGTTCTCAATTATTTATCGCAGATTAGTTCAAAAACGAATGATAAATATTTGAAAACAAAAAGAGTATATAAATATATGTATTTTTTAAAAAATATATGAGTCAGACTTATGTGGAGTGATGAGCCAAACAATTATATAGGAGTACTCTATACATAGAGAGAGAGAGAGAAAAAATATATAAAAGAAAGAATGGAAGCATCCAACTCAAGTCGAAAGTCGAAAGTGAGAAAATAAAGAAGGGGGAACAGCCGACTGGTCTGCGCTTGGCCTTCGCCTTCCCCGTCCCTTCAATAATCCGATTCCCTTTCTTCCTCGAGAACCCAGTTCCCCGCCATGACGAGTTCTTCCTCTCCTTCCCGGAAGGTACGCAACCCTAGTCCCTTCTTCCACCGATCCATCAGATTCGCCGCCCGGAGAGAGGCAAGCGGCCGTTTTCGTGCTCAATTCGGCTATAATCCGCCCCCTTTTTTCGTGCGTGCAGGCGCTGAGCAAGATCGCTTGCAATCGGCTGCAGAAGGAGCTCGCCGAGTGGCAGCTCAGCCCCCTAGCGGGATTCAAGCACAAGGTCTCCGATAACCTCCAAAGGTGCCGCCTTCCTTTCTGACCGCATCGCCGCCAATTCCTCTCCTCACGTCTTTCTTCTTATTTTATGTAATTATTATTATTATGGAATTTTGGTTCTGGTCGAGGAACGGCATGTTTCAATCTTTCAGAGACGGGTTTAATTACCCCTTCCCTTTCGCTCGCCGATCTTGATCTGTTGGTATTCTCGTAACTGCTTTGTCACAGTGGTTACCTTGCGGAGTTGGATTGGGATTACTTGCCTGATAGAATATTTCTCTCCGCATGAGTGAACAGGTGGGTAATCGAGGTCACTGGAGCGCCAGGAACCCTCTATGCTGGCGAGACGTACCAGTTGCAGGTCGACTTCCCCGAGCATTATCCCATGGAGGCACCTCAGGTCGCCGTTTTCACAAATATTATTCCCCACCTTAGTTCTTCTCATCTCTTCTATTCTAGCTCTTTCGGTTCATTTGTTTGGATGATAACTCTGTCTTCTGCTTGCAGGTCATTTTTCTCAATCCTGCACCGATGCATCCACACATTTACAGCAACGGGCACATCTGCTTAGGTAAAGATCTCGTGGAGAAGATCTGTTTATAGCATCATCTTTGATGATTTTGCTTAGCTACATGGCTATGGCCTTGTGGAAATGTTCTTTGCCTGACCTTATCTTCCAACTAGCTGTTAGTTAGGTGCTAAGATTCCATTTGTGACCAGAAAGTTGCCAGCTTAACCAATTATGCTTTAATAGTTACTCCCTCAGTCCCGGAAAGTTTGTCGCTTTGTAGTTCATTTTTGAACTACAAAGCGACAAACTTTCCGGGACGGAGGGAGTATATAGTTGGCATGGGACTGAGATGCCTCAACACCTTTTCCTTATATTGTATACTCTTGATTGATTGTTGTATTGCCAAATGCATGACATCCCTGAGATGCCTATGTTCTGGTTGTTGGTGGCTAGGCCAGTTATCCTTTTTTCTTGCTTTTAATTTTATAACTGCCCACAATGCATCAGCTAATCCTCCTTGGCATAATGTTTAACAGTCTTCAGATGAGCTATTATTCCTTTTTTTTCCATGTTAGTGTTGTGCCAACTGTTTATGATAGAACAATTGTTGCTAGGCATCCTTTTCATTTATCCTTTGAGTTATAGAAATTTCTTTTGTTGGTTATTTTCTGAAAAGTATTCCATCTTGTTGACGCATTAACTTCAAAACAAGAAGGGAAAAAGATCTTTTATTAGTGGCCATGTGTGTGCGCATAATAAAAGCATGTCTTATTTTCATGCCAGTTGACTTTCTGTCATATTTAACTTTTTTTTCTTGATTGCAGTTAAAACTTAAAAAATTGATGACAATCACCAATTGTTTTAAAACATTCTTCATGAAATACTTTAATAATGATTAGAGTATGAACTTGGATAGGAACTTCTCTGTTGCTATGCAGAAATAGGCAGAATGTTGCAGTAGAAAATGCATTAGGACGAGCATGCTTTGTTTGTAGACACACGCAAATGTTGGAAAGTTGATGATGGACCAAACATCTTATTTTTGATATATAGTTGAATGAAAGCATGCTTGTTCGAATTTACTCTTGCACTGTTCTGCATCTAAAATACTAGATCTCATTTTCCTCATTACTTACATTCTATGGATCAGCGTATACATTAGGGTTGCGAACCAGTAATTTTTCATAGCTTACGATATGGAGCACACCAAGTAGCCATGTTAAAAAGGTTGTATTTGACATTATCATTAATATATCACATGTAATCATAATGTATTCACATGGGTTGTGCCCTTGCTCTATGCATATATTATTTCAGAGAATCCCAAGTCAATGGGAACATGCATGATATACACATATACTATTTCAAATTGCCACATGCAAAAGGAGAACACTTGATGTGAAATTAGATATGAGAGGTTCAGTGATGGACTTGTTTATTTGTTAGTAGTAATACTGTTCTTTCTGTGCTGAATCTGCCATTTTGTTATCTCATTTCCTATAGAAATTGTAACTGCCAAACCCAATGCAAAAGTTTATTGTTGGCACCCCTATAAATAAGATGTTGGATACTTGGATCTCAAGTCTCCCATCTTAATGTCATGTATATCTTCAGCTCACCATTCTATCGCTTGCCCAACATTGCAGTCATGAATGCAATTTTATATGGTTATGCCATTTTTATTGCCGCCTTCCATACTCTTTGGATGATCCTTGCTATCCATGTGTATCTAATGTATCATGGGAACAGAATCTGTGAGCTCTAGCATGTTGTCCAGTGACCAGTAGTAGAATATCTTTGTTTGTAATCTATCTGGCTCGGTTGATAACGTAGAAAACTTCGCCAAATGCACCAAACATCCATATTTTTGTTTGTGAAAACTATACCCACCGCCTTGTTTGAGATGTTGTGACAAACTCAGATTTTTTTACCCTGAATTTACACATTATAGAAGAGTGAGATTAAGAATAAAAAAAATCTCACACCCGTATTTATTATTTTAGTATCGGTTTATCAAGATCTCACCAGTATTTGAATTAATTTGGCAATTTCTGGTATGAAATATGTAATCTCCTGGAGGCATATCTGGGACCGTGAATCAAAAGAGAGTATTGTTCATGGAGCTCTGATGGCAACGAGCTATGATTTGATGCATTGTTCATTGGCTCGTATGATGTAATGACTGCTACCCTTGTCTGCAGATATATTGTATGACTCCTGGTCACCAGCTATGACTGTGAGTTCTGTCTGTATCAGTATCCTGTCTATGTTGTCTAGTTCGACAGCAAAGGTACACTTACCTCGCTTGATTTATCAAAAACTTCTTTCAGGACTTGTGTAGTTTGCATCCAACTTTTTGTACATTCTATTTGTTGCAGCAACGCCCGCAAGACAATGACCGCTATGTTAGGAACTGTCGCAACGGAAGGTCACCGAAGGAGACAAGGTGGTGGTTCCATGACGACAAAGTTTAACGTGCATTGGTCGTGTATCGTGTTGCCTGCCAGCCTCTCTTCCAAGGGGATATAGAGATGATTTAGGCTTATTCTAAGCACCTCTCTATTGGACTGCAAAAGCTTACCTTGCTGTGGTGGTATGTAAATGAATTGTACGCGTGCCAGGTCAGAATGTATCATCACCATCAAATATACTTACCTATAGAATAAGCAACGTGTACCGAGTCAAATCAATGAAAATAAGCTCAAAAGGAATGCAAGGTTTAACTATCGTTTGCTAAAATTTTGCCTTCCTGCCTGTCTGCAGTATGCCTGTGGACTTGCTGATCATTGTGACACTGCTCCTGTGATAGTTTCTCACATGAATTATCTTTGTCCTTATGCACTTGTTAGAATAAGAATGAAATTTATAATCTGAAACTGAGTTTTGCAATAGATTCTGTCCCAAGATACATTTTGTAGAAATATACTAATCTAGTGTAACGGATGCTAGTAAAAGTATTGTATCATTTATGGCTACCAGGCTAGCAGATGCCTGCTCTATATCACAGCTGCTTCAATTTCTATTTTTATTTTTATTTTGAGACCGTATCACGGCTGCTTCATTTCTTGCTATAGAAACGGAATAATGCTCCAGTTTTGCGGAGGAAAATTTGAAGCCAAAAACATTGATCAACTATGTTAGTTGAACGCAAAAATGTGGTATGCGGATCAATACATCCAGGTCCGTCTAGACTCTAGAGGGCCCTGGCCAGCATCAACAATTCTTGCTCGGCAGCTCATTCCACTATGAAAGCTCCTTCTTCTAAAAAATACTCCCTCTGTTCCCATGCTTCATAGTTAAAAAATGAACTATAAAACATTTGAACTACAAAGGACAAGTTCATTGAAAAAGAGGGAGTATTAATTCGATCACACCAAGAGCTGCGATACAAATCAGCACAGGCTTCACTTGTTAAAAGGGTTGCCTCGATATTCTGCGCTAAAGAGTAAATAATATCTGACATTTCGTTGTTAGAGAACGTGATCCGTGTGTATTGTTACGTTGGACTGATCAGGCAAGCAGCGGGTCAAGCAAGCAGTCAAGCATGGCGGCCGGCGGCGCGGGCGAGGTGCGGCACTGGAACGCGGACGTCAACGGCATCTCCCTCCACGTAGCCGAGCAGGGCCCCGCCGCTGGACCGGCGGTACTCCTCCTCCACGGCTTCCCGGAGCTCTGGCTCTCATGGCGCCACCAGATGGCCGCACTCTCCGTGCGCGGCTTCCGCGCGCTCGCCCCCGACCTCCGTGGCTACGGCGGCTCCAGCACTCCCAGCGACCCTGCCGCGTACTCCATCTTCCACATCGTCGGCGACATCGTCGCGCTCCTCGACCACCTCCGCCTCCCAAAGGTGACGCCTTTTTTTTGCATCTCACGGTTTCTTTCTCTTGTCTGCATCATCACTTTGAGTGATTTGACTTGTTGTGTGGTTGGCACTATCGATCCTTAGGTGTTCGTCGTGGGGCACGACTGGGGCGCGCAGGCGGCGTGGCACCTGTGCCTGTTCCGGCCGGATCGGGTGCGCGCCGTGGTCGCCCTGGCGGTACCGTTCTTCCCTCGGTTCCCTCGCCCTATGACAGAGTTCTTTGCGGTGCGGGGCGATGGCTTCTATATCACACAGTTTCAGGTGATCCTCTAATACATGTTTCTAGCATTCATTGATTCTTCTTCGTGTCAATTGACCCTGTGGAACGGAAACTCTTGCCTGTACATTGCTTCAAAGAACCGCATAGGTTTTGGAGCAAACGATGACTTAGAGTGGCCAGCAAGTTTGCATTCCGTTAATCTGTACAGAAATTAATTCCATATACCTTGCCTTCATCTGGTTAAGACTAGAAGGTTTATATCAAGGTCAGGAGATGGGGGATACCTAGAATTCCGAATGATATTTTTCTGTTTCCTGTCCACTAAAATGATGACCAAATACAGCTTTAATTTTGCGATAAGCTCCAAGTTGCTATGCATCACTTCTAACTGAAATCTTTTGGACACAGGACGAGACAGCCTGGTGCAGCAGACTCCATGTTGTTCTAATGCTCTATATTTAGCACTATCACTTATTCCCAAATTTATGTCTGCAGGAGCCTGGAAGAGCTGAAAAGGCGTTTGCTCGCCATGATACTGCAACTGTCCTAAAGAAGTTCTATTCCATTGAATTTGACGACTTCACTGCTCCTCCTGGAGTAGAGATCATTGACTTTCTCGAGGCGCCTTCGTCTCCACTACCCTGGATCACCGAGGAAGAGCTAGGCCAGTATGCGGAAAAGTTTGAAAAATCTGGGTTCACTGGACCTCTCAACTACTACCGCATGATGGAGATGTAAACTTCCTTTCACTGTGTCCCGTTTATGCAATCCTTATTTTCAATTTAGCTCTTCAGCAATGCATGGTAAATGCAGGAACTGGAGGCTTATGGCTCCCTGGAACGGTACAAAAATCACAGTGCCAGCAAAGTTCATTGCTGGCGATAAGGACATCGGTGTCCAGTCCTTTGGAGTTGAGCAGTACATCAAGGGTGCGGGATTCAAGTCCGTTGTTCCTAATCTGGAGATTTGCATCATTGATGGTCACCATTTCATACAGCAAGAACAGGCTGATAAAGTGAACTATGAGATACTTTCCTACCTCGACAGCTTTATTAGGGAGGAGGCATCAGCATGATGTTATTAGTCCCAGTCAAGCCTGGCCAGAAAGATGGAGCCTGTGAGTTTCTTGCCTTGAGATTTCTGAACCGGAAATTGTGAAGCTTATAGAGCTCAAAATAATTTAGGGGCAGCCATTTGTTGGCTTGCTTGGAGTAATAAAAGGAACATTAAAAATACTTGCAGTCGTTTGGTTACCCTAATCTCTACCGATCAAGAGAGGCATGCAGGTGATTGAACACCATAGCCGTCCTCTGCAGGATGCACGAACGGAGATCCACGAATGCTTGCTTCGTCAAGCACTCAAGCAGGGATAGGACGTCACAGCCGCAATGGCAATCATGACAGTTAAGTAGTGTTATCTGTTTATGGTTAGTTGAAATCTGCTGACCTCAATCAAATCGTATGGTCTGTATCAATTATCATCAGCATACAGGTGCCACATTTTCGGACTTCAAAAACTGACCAGATGGGCTGTTAAGCTCTCAGCCCTAGGGTGATCCAAAGCTTGACCATCTCCTCCCTCTTCCCTTTCCCTTTTTGCTGGGAAAGAAAGATGAAGCTTAAGCTGTGGTGCAACTAGATTCTTTCCAATTATTGAGACCAACAAACACAGACCATCATAAGTTCATAATCATCTCGTAGCCACCTTAGTTAGCAGACATCATAATATATAAGGCTCCTAAACAATAGTATATAGGAAGTTGACAATAATAAAATGACAACTGAAAAGCATGGGGGCAAATCAGGATTGCCCAATTGCCCATGTCCAGACAGTGCCAGTTTTCTACAGTAGTTGGTGTGCCTGCTGTGGATGGGATTATTGGGTTCGCAATGATCTCCTCGATCACAAAAATAAAAATAAAAAGTAGAGGAACTCATCTTTTTGTGGCCCATGCTATGCGCTTTTAACATTTGTAGTATCAAGCATTCTTGTACGAGCTCATAAATTAGCAGTAGTACTTGATTTCAGTCTAAACTGTTCTGCTGTCTGCTCAACTCCCTCGATCGATACAGCATTAAAGATAGATAGCATAATTTTCACAAGGAAGGGGAACTAGAGAGTTAATATAAGCCCCGGCCTCCAACCACCAACTACCTTTGCATTCGCGTGCTGCAACTAATTTGAAACGCCACCACTAGTACAGTACAAGTGAGGGGTCATTATCGTGCACGAATTTGTTAATCAGATCCCGCCTCTAGAATCACCAATGCTGACGAGCCTACAGTACTATAGTACGCTCTGCTGCTTATCCTGCTGCAGGATAACTTGTTTAACCTTCCTGCTTAATTATCCTGAGGCCACACATGTACTCCTTTCGTCTCTAAAAATTTGTTGTTTTTTAGTTCATTTTTAAATTACAAAGCGATAAACTTTCAGAACAGATAGAGTACACATTTAATCTATCCTGAAAATAAAATCAATAGCACATGTGGTGTGCAGAATCACGATTTCTTGACTTCCTCCGATTCATTAAACAGTGCTGATGTAATCTTCTGATCGAGGATGAGTCCTTTTTGTCGCGATACAATCGACAAAAGTCTTTTCCAAGCTCATTCGCATATATTTTTTTTGGTCAAAACCGGCCCTGCAAACTTTATTGTCTACTGATTCGTAGCAAAGATGCAAAAAGATTGTTACACCGATCACTGACAAATGGACAATGTAAACCCTAATAATCTAGTAGCTGGCTAGTATCCAAACAAATTACTACAAATGAGAGAAGCGTAGCACGATCACAGCCTTCCCAATAGATACTCTGCTTGTAGCTTTTGACAGATAACTGTCACCTAACCATCTACAGCAGAATACAATAAATAAAATATAATTGATGGCCGGCTTTGCAACTCTTCTCACCCGCTTCCCGATACCATAATCATGCATTTGAATGTGTTCGATATGTTCCTATGCGATGCTGGCCTGTGCCTGAACTTGTTGAAAGAAGCTACACATGACATGCCTGCATCTGCCTACATATATCGTCAGGGTAATCTGGATCCATTGATGGTACTGTACCAATTGGGACCCGTGAACCAGCCAGCATCTCTGCCTCAGCAAACTTTTTCCTCCGCCCTTGCCTGCCAGTACCAGGTTTTGGAGGCACATGCTGCAATTCTGCTCCCAAGTCAGATTGCAATTGATCCTACTACTACTGTACTGTAGTGCCTTCAATGTTGCGATGAACAGACCAAAGCTGCAACGTTGCGATAGTGCATCTCCATCCTCTGTGCTCTGATGGTCCTGAAAAAGGCCTGGAGAGAGGACATAAATAACACCCCAGGTTTCCTGTTACCCTGAATAAACTTTGTTTGTGGCAGGCATCAATCTGTAGTTTTCATTTTTTTTTTTGAATTCTCCGAAGAACTGAAGCGTAATAAGAGCCAAGTGCATCATAATTAGGTTGATATTCAAGCCAGGCCACACAAAGAACAGCTATAATTAGATCAACTGAAATTGTGGCGTTTAAATGCCCATTGGATCCTCCTTCCCTTTTTTTCCATAAGGAAAAGAAAAAAACTCAGTGGATCAAGGCTGAATTGAGGTGTCATTGTTGAATGTAAAACTCATAGAAATGGAACTATTGTAGGTGCCACCAGTGGTATTGTGTGCAATGGAACTATGCTGAAACCACATGTGTGCAATGACCAGCAAAATAATTGCTCCAAAAGCCTATGGGTTATGGGGTTACTCTTCTCATAGCAGTAGCCACAGATAGATGGCCAAGCTATTGTGGCAAACTTGTTGAGCAGTAAATGGTGCCAGGGCAACACAACAGTGGCATCTTCTCCTCCTTGGTGTATGTACCTGCAACACAAGCAGGCCTATAATCTCTCCCAATATATAGGGTTCCTGTCATCCTGGCACTGAACAAACAAGGAAGCTCTCACCAATGTAAAACTGCTACCTCTCCTTGTTTGTCCGGCCTATGACTGATAGGAAGGAGTAGTGATAGTATGAACCAAGGAAGGGTAGTTCTGCTCCCTGTCGGTCGGCTGCTTGATGGTTCAGTCGTTCGATCGCGTTTACATGCATCTATCGCCGTCGTCGGCGCAACGAATGAAAACCTGTTCCTGGATCAGGGAAACATGTCATCATGCATGGTCTCTATCCGAACACACACAAGCAAGTTTTCTTCGTAACTTTTTTTTGTTCCAAAAATAATGCTGCATCCGCTGGCGACCGATAGAGACGCCGAATTGTTAGGTCGATTTCGTCCATGATTGACGCATACTGATACAGGCACCATGATATGATAAGCACCAGTAGCTAGCTGTTCTTTCCAACGCCTGAAAACTGGGCAGCTAGCTTATGGATAGAATGTACAGTAGTTGACGCTAATCATGAGTCGTCGACCAAAAGGCCACAATTAAGTCCTTCATCATCAGGCTTCGTCCAGCTTCGATCTCCCCTGTCACAAATATATTTTTTAGACGACGGCGACAATGTCTAAGCATAGCAACGTGCTTTTCGCAAAGGGGAACAAAATCTGCGGATTAATTTAGCAAGTGTTGATGCCGATAAAAGTTGTTGGAACGAATTGATGAAGTAGTCCCTATCAATTATTGTTTGAGGAAAATCAAACTGCAGTAAGTACTGTACTCATCAGCTGCAGCACATATTTGGATTTCGGGGGCCGAGACACTCGCTCATCTCTAGCAGTTACACAGTTCGTCGAGATAGGTAGAAAGGTTCAAAAACCAAACAGGTGGTGTATAGTTTGGATATTCCCTCACCTAGAGCTGCCAAGATGAAGTAAACAACACAAATATTCCCTTGTAGTTAATAATAAAAAGCTAGCAAATAAAAGAACAAACGATCTTGCTTGTACGGCACAAACACTCGAGTGTTTGTTTAGTCAGCATTTGACAAGACACGTTTGTCCAGGTGGTGCCTAAAATAGGGGCACAATATATCAGAGCATTGTTTAGCGGTTTCTGATCCTCTCCGGTCTGCAACCGCACGCCATCAATATTTTATTGATATATAGTATATAACTGTTGGTAGTTTGGATGATGACGACACGGTTGAGACGAATATTAATTTATAGGATCATGATGGTGATCTCATCTAGTTGGGTTTACTAGTCAATTTAAGTTAATCATCTGTGGACTTTGGATTTTATCGAACGATTTTTAATGCATATGCATGTTGTCTGTATATATCGTTTGTTGCGCATCATATCGCTGTAGTCGTTTGCACAGCATGAATATGGAACGAGCTAGAAATATATAAGTCCACGTGGCACGTCTTGGACACCTAAGGATGTTTTTGGTTGGGAGTCAAAGTGGGATGGGATGGATCCATCCCAGTTTTTAGGGATGGGATGGTCCCGTTTTCTGTTTGTCTAGAGGGATGGGACGATCTCAGTTTCTTGTTTGTTTTGTGGGATGGTGTGGGACGGAATGGTTCCGTCTCTTGTTTGAATGAAAGGATGGGACAGAGACATGTGAGTATGAATACTTCTGGAAGGCTGCACGCTTGTCTCCACGGAGGTGGGATGGATCCGTCCTCATGTTTTCGGTGGGATGGTTCCATCCCACATCTGGTTGGAATATTCTCTTTTGAGGGATGACTTCATCCCACATGTCTCCAAACCAAACAACAGAAAAGTGGGATCGTCCCGTCCCGTCCCACTATATCCCTCGAACCAAACACACCCTAATTAATTCAAAGAGAAGCTTCTTCTGTGATTATTGAAAGCAATCAGAGAGGAAAGAAGACGCATATAATAATATACCGACAAATGCGTTTATAAGCAAGCAGGAACAGCCCCCGGCCCACACTAAATTCAAGGACCATGACAGCAACTGCTACGACTCGCCTACCATTGTGTGGCTAATAATAACAATTCATCAACGCACGTCACTGCAATATCAGCATCAGCTTATCATCTTTTAAACAAAGAGCTGTAGTGAAACTGTAGTTTTCTACTGTCTAACAATTAGACACCATACCATACATAAGATTTGCCATCCTGATTTAGGGCCCGTTTGGATGGATGAAACGTTTCTGATTCTGGGTAGAATCACTTGAAACTGATCCAAATGGCAAAAAAGAGAAACGTTTCAGGGGAGAAACACTTTGAAGTGATTCACTTTTTTGAACTGTGGAAGAGAAACACCTGAAAAGGTGTTCCACACCTTGGAACACTTTGGTCAATCGTAACTCGGGTCTAAGTTCTAAAAAAATTACGAAGATTTGCCACCACCTTAGAATGCTTCAGATTAGTGGCCAAAATTTTTTATCTTCGTTTTTTTTTCTTAACTCGTCAATGTGGTAATACAAACAAAATAAAGACTTACAGGAACCAAATATCAGCCATGATATGTTACAACGTTCTCACTAGGGGTCAACATTACGACCGGAGGCTATCTTTTTTTTTGTATTATCAACGTCATTACATAATCACAAACATAAATGAAGAATAACCACAAACCAGCCAGGGTTAAATGGGTCAATTCAGCATTTCTCTCCTCTCTCCTGAAACTGAAACAGATATGCTAGCCAAACAGTTTCTAAAGTGATTCTATTCCAGAGTCTGAAACCGTTTCTGCATTGGAACTGAAATGTTTCTGATTCCGTGTGAATCTGGAGCCGTACGAAACAGGGCCTTAAAGTCTAAGACAAAAGGCAAGGCTGGATTATTGAATTATTTCAGGTCCACAACCCACTGGTTGTTCGGAGAGGCCGGTCGTCCATCCCTAACCACAAGACCCACTCCCAACCTCGATGTGTGCACAGCAAGCCCCATCCGTCTCTTTGATTTGAAGAGAGCTTAATTACCAAGTTAATAACCATTAGCGTTAGGGATCGAGTAGTACTTACTTACTTACTTAGCTGAGCAGCTCTGCAATTTGGTGTATAGAAAGAAACTCAGGAGGAAGGAGGTTCGGTTGGATTCGATTTGGGGTTGTTGGTGGACCCGTGCCATCGCGTAAGCTCGTGGACCACACGAACCACCCGAGGAGGAGGAGGAATGGCTGTGACTGTGAGTGACCCACCATTACTAATTGTTTTTGGTTCTCCCATTGCATAGTCGACGATGTCACACGTGACGAATCGCCTTGCCTCCATGTCTTTGTCGTCGAACGATTCCATGATTCTGCAAATCTCGCCCGTCATCAGCTAGCTGGCTGGCATCAAACCAGAAAAAGCCAACTGCACTAGCTCCACCCCAAATTATCTGCAATGGTGATGATGGTGCAAGGTACGTAAAAACGACGATAGATTCTCATCTGAGTTTCCGAACAGAGGCTGAAATTTTCACCTGCACCGTTCGTCCTATTTTGTTGTATTTTTTAACAGAAGTATAATACTATAATGGTGCACAGGAGTAGTGGATGTGTAGCCGCATTGCATAGGCTTTGTCGTAAAGAAACCAACTCGACCGACGGACAAGTAGCCGCGCCGAAGCCTCCCGGGCGGCTGTGGTGGTTACACCAGCAAATAACTCCAAGTTGCAGCAAGCAGTATACGTATAGCCCTGCTCAGCACAACAGCTAGTTGAGTTGATAAAAGAAGGGGAAAACAACAAGTTCTTTTGGAGGCTCAAATTGTTGTTCCATATTTGGTGCTGTTGTTAGTGGGTGGTGCGAGCTTCGTTTTTAGCAGGCAACACGGAGGAGCAGAGGAGAGAAGAGAGAGAGGGGAGAAGAGGAGCTCAGTTAGCCGAGCAGCAGGTGCAGGAAGAGGAAGGGCTCCCTTTCTCTTTTTTTTTTTTCTTTTTCTTTTTCTTTTTGGAATTGTTTTAATTTAATATTGGGATCCGATTTTGTCCCCATACTGGGAGGATCGATTATCCTTCTCTCAACCCTTCCGGCCTTCCCTTCCATCTCCATCTTAGGCTTAGCCGACGAGCCTGAACAAGATCACCTTCGCTCAATCCCTGCCTGCTCGGCTGCTCCCTCCATCTGCTAAGGTCTTACTTCTTCCTTTCTTCCCTTGCACCATCCCTAGCTTCTACTGAAACTGCAAAAACTGGTCGCTTCGGTGGTGGGGTTCCTCTGAATTCCTAAACTGCTCTCGGTTTCTCGGATTAGTATAGAGTACAGGGTGCTGCTTCCTCTGTGTGAATTTCGATAATTTTTGAGTCCCAAATAATCGCCTTTTGTGGATTTTGGTTGGGTACGGAGGACGATGAGGTGGTCTTGCGCTGGCGTTGGTTTTTTCTTGTAGAATCGGAAGTTCGGGAGAAAATTAGATGGCCTTTTTGACCTTGAGGTGCCATGCGCTCACCAAAGTTCGTCCCTTTCTTGCTGTACCGACTACGGATGCTTGCAAACCCCTTCCACTCGATTCAGAAATCAGAACTGACGGCTGCTTCTTTCAATTCTGTGCTTCTTACCTCATCCTCGACCTGCCAACCAACTCATTTTTTTGCTGTCCTAAAACCTATCTATAGACTAGAAAGAATTTTTTCAGTCGTAAACTAAGCAGTTCCATCTCTTTTTTGCAGATTGTCAGAAAAAATAGCTTTTCTCCTATCAGTTACACGCCAGTGAAGCATATTTGATGAGTCCCATTCTATTGGTTGAATAAGGTAACCACTGAAAAACAATTATCTTAGAGTCATTCATCCAGAATCCACCAAATTATTCATGAAATTCTCCTTTTCATAATACTTGGAAAGATATTGGTGCAATTATCTGATTTTGGTTTCTCATGTTGTGTGATTGGTTATCTTGGCATATTTCAAAAGGAATTCACAAGCATATATTCTTGTTTATCATGATAATGGACGAGGTGCACTAAGCCGAAAACTTTCTTGATCCAATCTGAAAGTGGAAGGACCACCTGTGCCTCCAGCAAGCCAATTTTCTTGTAATATTTTCTCTTCATATTTTCTCACTTCTCGAGCAAAGTCTGCAGAATTATGTATCCTTATCAGGCAGGGGTTCAAGTGAAAATTCAGCACGGACGTCAATTTTGATATCTGAACTGTGATTAACCTCTTAGTACTTACGTGTCCCTGCAAAACTTTTTTCTTAAACCTTTTGGCAAAGGGTCTGTTGAATTTTTTTCATTGAACTGCTTTACGATCACTTGTAGTTCTCCTTCATGACACTGGCATGTCATTTGGAATTACTGAAAGAAAAACCTTACCAGTCTTGAGTTTTGCTGAAGCTTATCTGACCCACTTCCCTCTACTGCAGGCGAGCTGTAAAAGTTTCAATCTTGTGCTGAAACTTAATTCTTGGATTCAATAGCCAAGCTTGTTCTGCATACTTATACCTGTTGCAGTAATCTTGATCAGTAAGTGGCAAAATTGTGAGATGGCTACTTATTACTCAAGCCCTGGTAGTGAAAGAGATTCGCAGAACATGTACTCGAGAGACCCGGGCAGTGCATCATATCCTATGCCCTCGGCTCTAGGAAACTTGCTTTATCTAAACAATCCCTCCTCTGGACCATATACGGAGTTCAGCAGCATCCTCCAACCTCAGCAGAATTGCATGGACATGCCCGACCCTGGTCATTCTTCAGTGATATCCCAAGACTCATCTGCAAGGGAGTTTGACATGCTTGGTTCCCACCAGGGACAACACACCTTCAATTCTGTCAAAGATATGAAAGACGAGATGTTGATGCATATGATGGATGAATCACAAAGTAGCACCGCGAATCTCATCCACGATGTTGCCCACAATGGTGAACACCTTGAGTTTGGTGTTCTGAACAACCACAGCTCATCGAATGTTCCCTCTGTGCAAGGCCAAGGTCTATCTCTGAGCCTCAACACACAAATCCTGGCACCTTCCTTACCATACTGGTCGGTCAAGCCGGATATGTTGTCGCCCCATTCTTACCATGACAGTATTCGAGTCGATGACATCCGAATGAAGAGTATGCAGTCTGAGGCCTCACGTGCAATCCGTAACTCAAGGTATCTGAAGGCGGCACAGGAACTGCTAGATGAAGTTGTGAACGTTTGGAAGAATATTAAGGAGAAAGCTCAGAAAGAGCAAGGTGATGCCGGAAGGACAGATGGCAAGGAGGCTGAGGGAGGACCGAAAAGTGAGGGTGTGTCTTCTAATCCGAAGGAATCTGCTGCCAGTGCAGCACCTGAGCTTTCTACTGCTGAGAAGCAAGAGCTTCTGAACAAAATGGCAAAACTGATGGCAATGTTGGATGAGGTGGGTGACCCTGTTTTTATAGTATCATATGTTATTCCACTGGAATAAAACTTCAACATCAATTAGTTTTTACTAGTAATCGATTAATGTGTCAAAAGTGATGCGTCTGATATTTCAGGTCCAGTTAGCAAACACAGTGTCATAACTTGGTGATGTTAGCAAATTGATTCATAAATCTCACTAAGATTGAAAAATCTTGTCTCCTGTAATCAATATAGTTTTAGATTTTGGTAGAACCTTTATTTTATTTAACTTCGAGGAAACACATTTCAGGTCGATCGGAAATACAAGCACTATTACCATCAGATGCAAAGTGTGGTTTCATCTTTTGATGTGGTAGCGGGGCCTGGAGCTGCCAAGCCTTACACTGCAGTTGCTCTTCAGACAATCTCACGACATTTCCGGTGCCTGAAGGACGCTATCAATGATCAGATCAATGTCATCAGGAAGAAGCTTGGTGAGGAGGAAAGTACATCTGGCAAGGAGGGAAAATTAACTCGTCTAAGGTACATCGACCAACAGCTGCGGCAGCAGCGAGCTTTCCAACAGTACGGCATGATACCACAAAATGCTTGGAGGCCACAGAGAGGACTACCTGAAAACTCTGTTACTATTCTTCGTGCTTGGCTCTTTGAACATTTCCTTCACCCGTAAGTCGCTTCCTCTGTTCACCTTTTATTCAATAATCTCTTTCCTTTTTGCTGGTCAGGATGTAATCCTTTGATTCTTGTTCTCATCATTCTTTACGATGTTTTTGCAGATACCCAAAAGACTCTGAAAAACTGATGCTAGCAAGGCAAACAGGCTTAACAAGGAGCCAGGTAATTTTGTAACTCGTATCATGTATTCAAATTCACATGTACATATTAGCTGATATGATTATGCGGGTTGTGCACCTCAAGTCTGTATGTGAATAGCCTGAGGCTGTTCGCAACATCGTCCTTCATGTATCTGAAGAAGTTTCTGTCCCAAATTTCTTCTGTTATCAATCTATGTTGCTTAGTGCTCCATATGAGCTATTTGTGATTATTCAAAAGGTCCTATCTTTTGACTGCTTCATGTCTCTCCAGATTTCAAATTGGTTCATCAATGCCCGTGTCCGCCTTTGGAAACCAATGATTGAGGACATGTACAAAGAAGAGATTGGTGATATAGAGCAAGACTCCAACTCTTCCTCAGACAACGCGTCAAGAAGCAAAGGCAAACTGTCATCGTCTGAAGACAAGGAAGACCTGAAAAGTTCTACACCTAGAGTTTATGAGGCTAGCCAGCTGAGCGAGTCGAGAGTCAGCATAGGGACTGTGCACATTGGTGGAGCACCTGTTGGGTTTCAGAACGAGGGCAACCCTGATGACAGTTTCATGAACCTGATGCTGAAGGGCCAGAGATCAAACGAGGCAGACGGTGGTGGCCTCCTCCTCCATAATGCCGTCCCTCATAACCAAGATGAGAACGCACGGTTCATGGCCTACCACATGGCAGAGCTTGGGAGATACGGGAACGGCAATGTATCGCTTACGCTGGGCTTGCAGCACTCGAGCAGCAATCTCTCAGCTCCTATTGGTCAACAGAGCTTCGTCCCCGGTGTCGGGGATGGTAACATCTACAACACGACAGCTCCTCTTGGAGTCAGCATTGCATCTTCAGATTACGAATCGACGATGAATCATATGGATCAACGACAACGTTTTGAGCAGTCACCTCTTTTGCATGATTTTGTGGCCTGAATGCTCACATGCCTCAGGGCCATGGGCAAGAAGGATTTGTAACACACATACACACATACTGGGTCAATAACATGCCTAAAAGAGGATTGGGGGTTGTAGCATGTAGTCTCAATTTGATACATACTGGAGGTATAGCAGGAAATGTAATATAGTGTAGGTGGTGGGGGTAAAGGATCTTGTATAAAGATATAAGCACATTACATGATACATGTAAAAGATTGTGATTTGGGCATCATAATGTAAAGCAATGTTTACTTGGGGTCCATTTACAAACCTGTATCCTGTACTCCCTCTGTTTCATCAAAATGAAGGACGCTGCTTATTTTCTTTTGCTTTTGTTGTGGAATACAGTAACATAAAAATATCAGAGGCCACATCAATCATCGCATCGGAGCGGAGATGGATGGATTACCTGGGGTGGTCCGTCTGGTCGTTAAGGCCAAAGCTCTCTCTCTCTCTGTCCAGGTGGCGATGCATCCAAGACACGCCATCATCATCATCATGTATCTCTCCTTGATAGAAACAAACCGGAGCAGTCTCCCTGTCCTTGTTTTGTTATGTTAGAAGGGAAACAGGAGCAGAGAAAGAGAGGCGCCCGGTTGCCAGCATTGACCGGCACGTGTTGCGTCGCCTCGGCCGCCACCACCTCACCTCTTCATTCTCTCAGCTCAGCTTAGCTGTTCTTCCTTGCACCATCCACGTCTCTGCCTGCGCTGCGCACACGTCTATATATACACACACCTCATCTTAATCTCATCCATCTCTTCATCCATCAGCTAGCCTAGGTGAAGAGCATAATATTGGACATGCGGCCCTATGAGGCGGCGCTCCGTGCCGTCCAGAAGCCGCCAGCCAAGCCATGGCGCGGCGCGGGCACCGCCACTGGCACTGGCAGTGGCACAGTCGCCGCGCCGCCCCCTCCTCCCCTCAAGGTGTACCGCGTGGAGCCCCGGGAGTTCCGGGACCTCGTGCAGAGGCTCACCGGGGCGCCGCCTCCCACGATGGTGCCCGTGCAGAGGCTCACTACCAGCGCGCCGAGGCACCAGCTGATACCGCCGGCGGTGTCCAGCAGCAATGAGCAGCAGCAGCAGCAGCTTTATGCTTCGGCGCCGTGGTTCTCGTTCCCCATGGCGCCGGGGATGGATTAATGTAGCGGCGGCCAACAATCGTCCTTCGTGTCCTGGGTTAGTTGGTGTTGCGTTCCGATGATGCCGGGATGGATCACGATCACGACATGGATGGTGGTGACTGGTGGGCGTCTTCTTCGATTCTACGCAGCAGCATCGTTTACGTTTACTATAGCATAGCAGCATTCCTGTACGTACTGTTTTTATTACTAGTGGCGCCGGCGGCGCCGCCGTAGAATGATCGACATGTAATGATGCACCCATGTAATTAATGAAGTTTGTAACTCCTCGCTCCATGTAAAGTCGATTGTGGTGCCGTGTCATCTCCGTAGTTTGTAAATCCTCCATCATATGCATGGTAATGAAGTCAGTTGGTCAGCGCGCATGGTTTGCACCCGTAACTCCTGATATCAATCCTCATGCCCATGCTCCTTAATAAATTGGCAGTGCTCTGCTCAATGGTGTCGGAACTATGTCTTAAAATAAATGTCTGCCTCGTTACATGTGGATCAAACAACGGTTGCGTGGGTTGGATTCAATTCAAACTCATTGACTGATGCAGTCGACGGGTGGAGGTGATGGGTATATTCGTCAGTAGGAAGCGGTGCACTTGTACTTGCAGTCGACGCATCATGGAGGTGATCATCGGTATTCGTCAGCTGCAGGAGGCAGTGCACTTGTACTTACAGTCAACGGTGCACGACCGTCCACCGCCGCCAGCGCCGTTGCCGTTGTCGGCGCGGCTGCACCTGTAGGAGCAGAAGAAGCACTTGTCCTGGGTCTGTCTGTATCTGGGAATTTACTAGCAGGTGGCGTTCTGCACCATGCATGCTCTTGCTCTGCTTCGCGCACGGGAGAGAGATCTAATCTGACGACGAGGGTGCCACGTACCTGCTGCTAGTAGCCAACAATATAATGGCATCAATCGTCTTTTTGTCTCGAGGGAGGGACCCATGCGACGCGATATATGCATCTTTATTTATTTATTTAAATTTATTTATTCGCTCGGCCGCCAACCTTTGCCGATTCGATTCGTTCCATGGGTCGCAGTTGCCAACATTTTAAGAGGAGGCGTAGCCAAACCCGATCCATCCGTCCATCGGCTCGTCGAGTGACACGGAGCTCGCCTGCCGATCATGCCAACCCTCACCGCCTCCTCCTCCTCACCGCGGTGCGCGTCCTTCCCTTGTCGCCACGGCGGCACTAGAACGCGTACGCGCGGGCAAGGCTGCGGCCGGCCGCTGGGCCGCGCGGCCGGTGTGATCGGCGGCGGCATCGCGGCCGCGTTCTTGGTGTCCCTGGAGCGGTGCTCGTGCGTCGTGGTCCGAACCAAGGAGGACGACGACGAGGACGAGGCGACGACGTCGAGCGGCGCGAGGAGGTTGGACAGCAACCATAGTGTACATATTCATCTTCAAACCGTGTACGTTAATGTTAGGCTGTAACATTAACGTACACTCTACGGAGAGCTTATCATGCATGAACAGTCATTTATAACAGCCGATTGTAAGCCTTGATTAGTTCTGAACTCCCTTGGAACACTTAAGCCCATCATTCCTGCTAATCTGCTTAACAAGGACCACCTCCCTCCATGTGCCTTCACTGTCTGCGCTTTGTTCCTTTTTTCGTCATCTGCTGCTGCATCAACCACACTGCTTCTCCAATGGTTGGACACCTGGCCCAATAATCCCATGCATCGCAGGTTCATCGTCCCTGTCTAACAAAACAAGCAACTCAGATTTCAGATTTCCAAGCTAGCTAGATTCCCGGCAAAAAAGGCAGCTTTTTTATTTTTTTATCACCGAAGTCGTGAGGCACACCATGTTCAGCCTGCTGTCTAGATCCCATCTCATGGTCCCATCGATCGTGCGCCCATGATCCAATGTAATGCATGCGTGCCATCTGTCCCGGCAGCAACCGCTAGCTTAACTAACATAACTCCCTCCTTAAATTGGCCGCTAATCAGTACTAGAGCTAATCAAAACTGCATGCCTCTGATCAATCATTTCCTTTTGTTATCAAGCAACTCTGTACGCTCAATCTGTCTTTCTGCTGACTCTTTGCTCTCTGTCGTGCCGCCCACTTGTTGCTCATCAAGCATAAAGGTCGATCGCAGCTTTAACTAGGATTATAGGGTAGTGAACAGAACAGTAGGACGATGTAGCTAGTGTTCTGCTTTTCAAGACTGCTCGCATGCGACTATATATATATATCCCCCCGGTCATGTTTTGCTGTCGCTTCAGACCAGGAAAATGATCTAGATTCAACTATACTTTACTTTTGAAAAGTCAAGAAAATAAGAGTACAATTGCAGGCAAGCATCCTTCCTTGTGCCTGAAGGTTTCGGTCTGCCTCTAATAGCATTGGCTGTTAACAGTGGCCTTCACTTACATTCACACTGTTAACGTGAAAGTTTTGTCTATGCATTTTCTCATCAGGGGTTATTAGCAGTGGCTTTTCAAAAGTTTATCTGGAAATAAATGGAAAGATTACTTGCTTGCCGACACCGAAATATTCCATTTTGATGAGAGTATTTTTTTTTTTCTGTAGCTAGCAAGCCAGTTCACTTTAATTAGGTGGTGATGCCGTTCTAGTGGCTGAGCACATTCGATTTGATACTGACCAGAGATGCATATTTCGTAGTACTACTGCTGCATGACCAAGCAGAATATATACTACAGCGTCTCTTTAATCCACGAATTTGGTTTGTGGGTGGCTGCACTCTCAGCTTAAAAATCTAGAAAGCTTCTCAATCAAATTCCTGGTCGTCGTTGATCGTCTTCATTATCTAAAAGAAAAAAAGTCAAATTCTTGCTCGTGCATATAACATGCATGTATGCATGCAACGCATACACTGTAGGTTAAGCAAGGATATATACATGCCTATACTGCAACTACAACTAACTTGTCTGCCTATATATGACTATAAGATCACTGATGATACTGTATATATTTCTTTTATAGGAAAGAACACTGTTGATATAAAAATCGAATCTCAAGAGCCAGATGAAGAAGGTTCTCATGTATCTAGATGTTCCTTAGCGACTAAGGTTATGAGCCTAGCTTCTCCCCATTAGGTTGAGCTATAGTCAGCAGTTGTTCTTCTACCTTGGTCGTACCAACCCACCCACCATGCAAGTCACTCTCGCTAAAAAGTTTCCAAAGCTACTAAAGTTTCAACTTGTTTGCCAATGTTTCACATTTATTCTCATCCAGATGTATTATTCTACGTATGTTCGAAACCTTTGATAGAAAAAAAATAAAATGTATGTTTTCTTGACAAAATTGACAAGTGCTATGCCGATTCATTAAAAAAGCAAAAAAACCTGTGTTTGAAATTTGACTGTTAGATTGACGACCCGAAACAACCAAACAATGACACCTTTATTTTATTTTGAATTGAATATTGGATAAGTTTTTTTTGACTGGTATAATTAATCCATTGGTTAGGTTGGTCATTGCAATTTTGTTTATTTTGGAATATGTTTATAAAGCTTCTTTAGTAAAGGAGGAAGGCTGCCACGTCGGTTACCACTATGAAATGGGGCCCACCCACGTATGGAACGCGGCTATAAATACCCCCACTCCCGCTCTTGTTCCCTCCCTTTTCCCTCTCTTACCACTTAACCTCCACCAGTAAGTCGGTAATTACCATTCTACCCCTAACAGCAAAGCCATCCATGGCCCTGCCGCTTCTCCTCTCCGACCCCGCTCTCGAGGCCTTCCTCTCCGACCTCGGCTTCGGCCTCGCGCCCGACGGACACACGCCGCCACCTGCAGCTTCTATGCTGCAGGACTCGATTATGACGACGACGACGGCGGCGGCGGTGGAGGACCGGCGGCTCCAGCGCAAGATCTCGAACCGGGAGTCCGCCCGCCGCTCCCGCGCGCGCAAGCAGCGGCACCTCGAGGAGCTCCGCGAGCGCGTCGCCCGCCTCCGCGCCGGCAACCGCGAGCTCTCAGCGCGCCTCCGCGGCCTCCAGGCGCGCACCGCGCTCGTCCGGCTCAGCAACGACCAGCTCGTCGCGGAGGGCACCGCCCTGGGCCGCCGTCTCGCGGCCGCGCAGCGCGCCATAGCGCTGCGGCAGCTCTACGCCGCCGCAGCTTCTGGCGGTGGCTTTGAGCTGCAGACACTCGCCTCGCTGATCGTGTAGAGGGGCATGCACGCACGTGCGCGCACGTGCGGATGTGTTTTGAACGAAATGATGACTTTAATCAGCACATACAGTAAGCTGAAGCTGAATGACCACTAGCTAGCTAGGTACTAGCTTGCAGTTGTTGATGAAACAAAAATGAACGACTCTGTGCATGACACGACCAGCTATTCTAAGAACGGACGGTCGGGATCGGATCGATATGCACAACCAGCTGCTGATCTACTTAAGAATTTTATTACAAACTAGTACTCTCTCTCCCCCGTTTTATTTTACTTGCCGCTCGTGAGTTCATGAGTAAGTATTTGCGTTGGGCGTTGGCATGGCCTCAATTCACGTCGCTCCATCCATTTCATGTCTATTTGCGCTGTCGAATTCGATCTGGTTTGAGAAGTTTGAGGTCGTGTGTCACTGATCAAGATGCCAGCATACATAGGAAGGAATTGGATGCTTGCCCGGCATATTTTCTACACTAAACTTTTTTTTTCATTCTGTCTCTTGAGGTGGACTACGTACTGATGAAAGCGACGAGATGATGCTTTGGAGAATTCTACAATGTTTCTAGCTAGCTTCTTTAAGTTTCGGGCGCTCAACATATCATATGTCGTTTTCAAGGCGGAACACAACGACAAGCGATGTGTTTTACGTCTCTTTCTAAATCGTACTACGTGGTTTCCATTCGCGCGCGCGCTAATGGACCCTTCAGTGTTAGCATATAGCCCTCTTCGACAGCTTTGCCATGGCTAGCTTTTTGCAAAGTGCTACTATTACTCTGATTCCGCTTAATTAATAAACCAGTGTGAGGCTGACATGGATGGCCCTGCATGCCTCCTCCAAATTAACAGTGGGGTGATGTGGGACGATTTAAGGAAGCCGTATGGTCAATTGGTCATCGCCTCACCGGTAGATGTTGAGATGTCACTGCTTAACCAATAAACTAGTTATATTGGCTTGGCCACGCACGAGTTGGATCTTACTTTAATTTGTTTCAGTTGTGTAATTTGATGATGCATGCATGATGATGATGATGTATGGAGGTAAGTGGAGCGAACGCTAGTAATTAACTCAGGACCAAGTGTTCTTACAAATTGTATGTCTACATCAGAAGATAAAAAAATGCTGTCGATCTAAATGGTAATTTTGCTCAAATTCCAAAGTAAACGGTTCCTTTCGCAGGACATTTTTCAGCTGTCTACTGGAACTGAAAGTACAGAGACTATGTAGGGTTCTGTTTGGTAGCCTGCATTAGGCCGACCAGATCCAGGTCCAGTCATCGTGTTTGGTTCACTTCCTTACGGCGGGCTGCAAGCGCTGCATCTTGTGAATGTGAAGCGCGCCAGCCATCGTCGCGCGCGGCGGCCAGCCATGGCGGCGAGCTGGATCCTGAGCTCGTCCACCACCACGTGCGCTGGAATATGGCGTCTCTGAAGAGCTTACTACAGTACGTGTAGGGAAAGTGGGACAGGACATGCATAGAGGAGGGGCAAGACGTACGGCATCACAGGCTCCCTGTTGTTGCAGCGGCAGAGAAAGCTGCATGCATGGCGGCGTAGTACATGAATGACAAGAGCAGGTTGGTGCGAGCAAGCAACCGCAACGCCGGTCGGTTGGCTCATTGGCTGGCTCCCTTAGCTTGCTTTTCAGTTGAATGAAAGAAAGGAGAGGCGATGACTGATGAGAGCAAAAATCCTGATGCAGAAACATGCACAGGAGCCTCCTGCAGCTCCCAAGTCGATTCAAATCTTCATCCGCTGCAGTTTGAAAACCACCTGCACTGCATCCCGGTATGTATGCTGCCCAGCGCTCATCGTCTTCGTTTCACTGATGGAGCTTAATTAGCTCGCTATGTGGTGGTGTCCTCGCATTGCATGGAAGGCTCTTAGTCTCAGCTGCTCATCTGCAGAAAGGCACCCAATGGATTACAGATTACTGAAGCACATGCGATGCGCTGCGATGCACGAACTCACACGCAATTCTGCTGCTACTCACGCATGCATGCCGCAGTGCTCTGTTGATGAGATTCAGAGCATGCAGGGCGAAAAAAGTTGTTGTTGTTGTCATGCCAGTGGCCTGTCTGTGTACTGCGAGAAAAAAGGGAGGAGGTGAGCCCCCATCTGTTGCCGGCTTTCTCCTTCGTCAGTAGACAATCACAGAGGTGACGGCTGAATGGCCGTACCCGCGGATGGAGAAGAAACAGAAGCGACTCGACGAGCTCGCGAAGAACGAGCAAGGCTCTCCACCCACCTGAAACCTGTTGCTGCTGCTGCTGCTCCTGCTGTGTTGTTGCATTATCGTTTGTTTGGTTTCGCCATGGAGCCTTGCGCTTGTCGCTTCTCTGACCTTTGTCTCTGCAGCAACTGCACTAACCCATAGAGCAGATCAGAGCAGAGCACCACCTCTCTAATCTCCTGTGGCGCGCTCTCCATGCTGGCCGTGGAGCAGACACCGTCACCATCACATCAAAGCCTCTTTTGCTGAGCAGCGCACTGTAGCTGTAGTGTAGCCGAACCAGTCAGCAGCAGAGACCCGTCTTCTTCCTTTCGCTTTACGTACACAAGACGAAGAAGAAGAAGAGACATGCCCAACTTTATATCCACCAAAGCTGGCCTGGTCAGTGCCCAAACTCGATGGGCTGACTGACCACTCATCACCCAGTACGTGCCCAGTTGAGCAGCGAGCTAGAGACACCACTCACTCCATCGTCGTCGTCGTCGTAGTGACTGTCTCGGTTCCTCCTCCCCGAGCTCCTCGAAAGAAAATTATGGCGACCAACTGCTACGGCCGCCGGAGGCTTCGCGAGCTGCTCCAAGAGCAGCAGGAGCCTTTCCTCGTCCACCACGGCGGCGGCGCACCACTGCAGTGCCGTTGGGTGGCCGAGGCCTGCGGTCGGCGCCTGCGCGGCCTGTGCGACTACCGCGGCGGCGTCAGAAACGGGGACGCTAAGACGACTAGGAGCATTCTGTGCGGGGCCAAGGCTGTGGTGAGGAAGGCGCTGCTTTGCGACCTCGCCGCATGCTTCTCCTGCGCCGGCGGGCGCGACAGGTTCCGACGGCTGCCGCGCTCCGTCGACGTTGGCGGCGAGGATGGTGGCGGGACGCAGCTCAGCCCGGTGTCCGTTCTGCAGCTGCGCTCCGACGAGGAATCCACCGAGCTTATTAGCCATTGTAAGCGCTCTTCACCACCATCAAGTACTCTCTTTTTGCTACGTTCATTCTCTCGTGCCACTTGACACCCATTCTGTTTCTTGCCCGTTACTACATTACAGGGGATGAGGAGGAGGACGACTCGAAGCCCTCGACTTCAGCCATCTCGCCATCATCATCATCCGGCCACCACCCCGGCGACGACTCTGCCTCTCCACGACGCTCCACCTCCTACACCCACAGCGGCGGCGCCACGGTTCACTCGATGGAAGAGGGAGACCACAGCAAGTTTCAGACAACAAAGATGATGGAGGAGGAGTCATCCATAGCGAAGACAGAGCAGCAGGCCATCATCGTGTCCGCATTCTGGGAGAGGATTGCGGCAGACATCTCCCGGATCTCGAAACTGGTGGAGGTCGAACTACTGTCCGGGTCAGCACAGGAGTGGCGCCGGCGCATCGGGAAAGAGGAGGCCCGGCGCGTCGGGGAGAGCATCGAGGCCATGATCTTCGAGGAGGTCAGGTGGGAGGCCGTGCGTGACATGCTCTGCTCTTGATGAGTCCACGCTGCTGAATTGTTTGTGAACTGGAAATGGCCGGCCGGTCTGACTTCTTCTCGATGACTTCTCACATCAGAGGATCCAGTGATGGACTTTAATTCCATGATTCGTGTCACTCGAGTATAGCTTTTGCTAAATATACCCTGTGAGATTTTAGTAAGCATCCGGTCAAACTTATAACTTAACACCAAGTAATGTAATCCTTCTTTTCTCGAGAGTTTATCGCTTTCTAGTTTAAAAATAAATAAAAAAGCGACAAACTTTCGAAAAAGGAGGGAGTAGAGGGTCAAACGAATGCTAATCGCCATGCCATCATGACCATTCCATCTCATGCAGCAAAATGGGCAAAGATATAAATTTCCTGCATGCTAGTCTATGTAGAATTCAATCCTATGTGAAGGAGAGAATAAACTCTTACACTGTTGTATTTTCGAAAAAAAAAAGTGAAGAACGGTCTCTACTTTCAGGTACGCTCTTACTTTTCATATTCTGAATTTTCCAAGATACTATAACAAGATTTCCAATTCTGGTACGACTCATCTGGCCTTGAGCCTTAACCCGTCAGACGTCTCAACCGGTTTTGCAATCGTTTCTATGAACCGCGGGAACATCGGTTGGTATGGCTTGTAATCCAAGAATTGCGTCTGATCGATGTGGCGTTCTCTTCTGACCCAGGCTCTTCATGCCCATTGGACTATTCAGAGAAACATAATCTTGCATTACTGTAATTGCTTGATGCTTGTTAGTTTGGAACTCATTCCTTCCTGTCTGCTCCATCTCATGAGTTGCAGTTTCAGTATGCAGATTTTGCATTGCACCTCGAACATTTCAGAACTGTTTTTTTTCCCGAGAGAACAACAGTGGTGGCACAAACACCAAAATCATCTCAATTTCTGACAGCTTGACACCTAGGACGAGAGAAGGGTAAAGAGAGGCATGATGCATCTCAAGATGATCCGAAACTAATTGGAAGGAGGATGACACCTTTCACAAGTAGTGATGCTACAGTACTTCCAATAACGTAAACATGTCTTCACTCTCTAACTCAAGTATAATCGAACTTGGGACGTAACCTTAAAAACCAACAAGAGCATGCAAGAGCACAAACAAAGGAAAGAGAAGATGAACTGATCGACGATTAATTAAGCATCTCTAGGATCCACCTCGGGCCGTTTAGCCAGCTTCACCATGCTCTGCTCCACGGCCGCGCTTGAGCCCTTGCAGGAGAACCCGAGCCCGGCCCACGTGAACCGCCTCCGCTCCTTGGGCTCCGCCGGCCGCGACGTCGACGTCACGCCGCCACCGTTCTTCCTCCTGCCGCTACAACCGCCACCGGTGCCGGTGCCGCTCCTGGTGCACGCCAGGTACGCGGCGAGGAACGGGTCGTCCTCCGGCCGGACGGCCCGCGCTCTCGAGAAGCTCCTCGAGCCAGGCACGGACGACGGCCGGCCCGGCGGCGGCGGAACGGATAGCCGGCGCGCCGGGGCCTTCGCCTTCCTCGGGCTCTCCGGCGGCATGTCCGCGTCCGGCTTGACCACGGTGGCCGGCAACGGTACGGCTTCCTCCTCCTGGCCCATGGACAGCAACTGCTTTACTTTGTCCTCGCGCACACGATAACTAACCAGTACTCAGCCTGTCCTATTGATATGGATGTGCTGCTCGGTAATTGAAGAAGAAGACGAACAAGTATGGAGGAGAGGAGAGGAGAGGAGAGAGGCGGAGGTTAGCAGTTAGCACAACACAAGCAATTGGCAGTAGTGGACTAGTGGTTCATGCACGCATCAATGCGTTCTCCCTTCATGCATGCCAAACGTGTGAGCAAATGGTGTTTACGCTCGACGGTTACGGTTTAGGAGTGAATTAGGACGTGCATGGAAGACTAACGGATCGATGGCTTCTTCTTTTCTTCCTGGCTACACAAGCAAATGGAATACGTATAAACGTAATTAAAGGATGTTGCCTTTTCAGCTACTATAAGTATATACTAGATGCACAAATAATCAAGTACTCCTACAAGCAGCTTGGAAAATGCATGTTTGTTAGGGTGGATGGCCTTCAACAGTGACGGCTTGACCATTCTTTCTTTTCTTTGTTTTTCGAAAATTCTTTCTTTTCTTTATCCCGATTTGGATTCTTCTTGATTATTTCCCTGTCTGGATTGCAACAAGCTTGCCTCAATTTCTACGTACGCAACTGGCTGCAGCAGCAGAAGACTTGGTTAGTATGTACGTACCTTATTAAAAAAATTGTAGAACACGGTATAAAAACATGTGAACTGTCCACGATTCAATATTATGTAATGGAAAAGTGTTCGTCTAGAACAACTTAGATTTTCAGTTAACCATGTTGGACATATTGATTTTGATTTGGATAGGGCCGGGGCCAAATGGCAGGTTGTTAATGAACCTCTTGTGACTGCGCTAAGTAACAATACATCAGTCAAAGCACAAACCACGACTTCTACACATGCAAATTGACAACACGAGCTTGGTTGAAAGATTGAGGACTGATCGAGGAGAATGCGACACGGTGAAATGTTACTGTATTTTTGTTACATGGAACGTCGTAAACTTGCAAGAAAAACAAAACATCTTGCAAAATAAGTCACGGGATTTTTGCTTTCATTTGTAAATTGTCTTTTGGGGGCACACATATTATATGTTACTCTCTCCGTTTCATTTTATTTGACGTTGGTTGTCAAATACTCTCTCTCTCCGTTTCAAAATAATTGTCATTAAGACAATCATTTGCAATTCATTTTCAGTTGTGCGTGAGTTTGTCTGAAACGACATCCCTGTCTTCAAATACTTGTCATTCATTATACTACTAGACAGTTGCTATCCAGAACTTAGTTAGGAGGTCCTTCTCACGTGTATTAGTAGATCGTATGAGAAATGCCAAACAACAACTACGCTGACCGTTAGTGGCGTCCAAAAGGAGGACACCAAATGAGCAAAGCAAGCTATAATAAAGTTGCAAACAACTGATAATTGGAAATACAATAATAGTTTTGCATGTAATTCTTCTACAATATACATGTGCAGAAGTGGAAATTATAATTAAGCGTACGTGTAAATAAAAAATGAATCCTGCAGAATCAAATAATTTGACCATTATTATGTGCATATGGTTAATTATAATCTCGAATGTATTAGTCATGCACTAGTCGTACATGAGTATTCCAATGATGTGACAAAATGCTGTAAATTCCAGTCTATGGGCTACTAGTACTTGAGGACGATGGTTTGAATATTGACTGGCCTTTTGTTCAACGAAACAGGTGACCTCACTAATGATGGAGCTTCCGTGCTAATTTCTTATTGGCACAGGTTTCTACATGTAGGTTCATCTGAAAATGACCGGATAATGGTGTGAAACTTATGCCCTTTTTTATACGGTGATTGACATACAAACAAAACCACACGATCTCCAGGTCTTGTGCTGGACGGTCGGCATTAATTGTGACTCAACAGTGTGTGCTCCATGAACAGGAAGGAGGATTCTGTTTTCAATGCACCACGCATATACCCGTCATTTATGGGCTAGTTTGCCTTCAAGATACAACTAATGGAGGAATGTTGAGAAAGTGAAAGGTGTTCATCGGCGATCCGTGGCCGCCGCCGGCGCCTCCTCGACCGCGTCTCCTGCTCCGGCGACGTCGGGAAAGAGATCGATCGCCTCCGAACGAAGACCGGTAAACTAAGGTACGCGCCCGCCGAGGACACGGCGACTCGGCGACTTCCTCGTGGATTGGAAGGGTGATTGGCACCACGTTGCCGTTTTTTCTGGTTTCGTCGTCATCATTTCGTCGGCGTGTTTTCCGTGGTTGTTTCTTCCAAATTTTCTTTGTCCTTTTTTGATTGTACGATGGTGGTATTACATGAAGTTGCTGGGGAGAAGTACAAGTATGCGGATTCTTGTGTGATTCCCAAAAATAAGCAGGGGATACAAAAGAATTCGTTGCAAATGGAACAAAGACTGATTAACCAGGGGCATTCTTGGAATCCAGAGAGGGCCGAAAATTTCATGGAGGGGCAGGTTCGGAAATTTCGTGTGTCGGATACCCTTGGTGGAAGTGTTATCCGGAACGAAGCACTAGGGTTTCATTCATATCGATCGGAGCCCCCAGCCCCCCCGATCATGCATACCAACACACAGCAAAGATTCTTCGGTCATTTTTGGGGGAAAGATAAATCCTACGCTCAAGTGGTGAAGACGCGTCTCGCGCCGTGCATCATGGTGACGAGCGGAGGGAAGAGTGATGGAGGAAAGAAGATCGAAGCTGATAGTTCGGGAAAAGCTAGATCCAAGGATGATTCTGGTGATGGTAACATCAAGCAAGATCTAAGATCTAGGGCGGTGGAAGAGCATCGATGTGATGGAAGAAATTTCGTGAGAGGCGGCAGGGGTGGAGGCAGGAACTTTGGGGGCGATGGTTACGGTGGTCGGAATTGGTTTCCAGGAGGAAGAGCTAGATCGGACTTCGGTGGCGGAAGGTGGCGGGGTCGGAGAGGAGCGGTTGATGGAAGAGGCTGGTCCAGGGGTGCCGGTAGGATGGAGTTCAACTCCTGGCACCGTGATCAAAACTGGTCGCCATGGCAAGATCAAAGACAAGGAAATACGGAGAAGAGAAAAGCTGAAGGAGAGTTTGAAGATTCTGGTAATAGCAAGCAGCATCCAGAGAAGAAACTAGCCTATTCTGCTGGAGCTGGTTCGAGTCAGATCAAAGATGATGCTATTCCTCGTGAAGTGAAAGGAAAAGACAAGGTACATATTGGCCACGATAATATCGAGGGTGTTCATCTGGAATCTATAGCAGCTCGAGGCAACAAAGTGGGTCATGAGGCTATCTATTGCTATACCAAATTGCTTAGAGATTATATTGCTCCCTTATGTGCCACTCAAGTTGAAGGTCAGAGCTTTTTTAGTATCCCAGATATTACCTTTGAGGTTAAAAGTAAAGAGAATGAGGCTATTGCTTTGATTAGTATTGTGAGTGGATCAGCCACTGCTGATCAGATCGAACAAGAGTTCAAGTCTTTCCCAGCCAATAGCAGTTTCAGTTCTTGGGACTGGTGTGCTAAGCAAGTTGATGACAAGAGTTTCACAATGCAGTTTCCTGATACAAAAAGTATTGAGGATTGGGGTCATTTTAAACTGGGATTAAGTTCTACTGATGCTCAGATAACTGTTAGCAGATGGAAGCCTACAGTTAAACCTAAAGGAAGGTTGCGGGAGGCTTGGTTTAGAGTCAAGGGTGTTCCTTATAATAAGAGAAACTTTAAGACTCTGGCTTATGTTGGTTCCTTAGTGGGATCTACTGTGGATATTGATAAAGAAAATATGAAATATGTTGAGGCAGTAAGGATTAAGGTTGCTTGTAGGGATGTTTCAAAAGTACCTGCTGTGGTGGAAGGTAGTATTCATCCTTTCATTTATGATTTCTGGTTTGAGAGAGAGGTGGAAGTTCAGGACAAACCGTTGGACAAGAATATTCCAGTACCAGTGGATGATAATGCTAATCAAAGATATAAGGTGATGAAACAGGGGACTCATGGTGGGAAGGGAAGTACAATGTCTAAGCAAGGCTCTGATGATGCTACTGAAGGAGGTGATAAGGAGTATAATGGTAACAAAGAGGTGACTCAAAAAAGGAAAGTAATGATTCTTCCACCTCTGAATGCTATTGAAAGTGAGAAAAACATGATGATGAAAGATAATATAGAAATGGATCAAAATGATGTGAATATTGAATGGAATGCAGATGAAGATGATTTACTTGGTGAGGAGGAACAAGAAATGATTATGTCTATGGTACCATATGCTCAGAAGAATCCATCTACAATGATAAGATGTGATTTTTCTAGATCAATGGAAAATATAAGTAAAATGACAGATCAGCAAACTAAGCAAGGTTGCTCTTCTGCTAAATGGATTCATCCAGACCAAATCTTGCCTATCCTTAGACAAAGTGAAAGACTGCAAGATAAAACTATGAAGAAGATGAAGGAATTTGAAGCAAAAGATGGAGTATCGCAATATGAGAAAGGTATGAATACTGACCCTAATTCATTTGCTGCTTTATCTATAGAAAATATTGCTTTAATTGCAAAGGGTATGGGAATTGTAGTATCAGATAAGGACCTAGAGACTGTTGACTTAATGAAAGATCTGGAAAATGCTAGAAAGTCTCTTAAAGATAGGGCCAACGTTAAAAATACTGATTCTGAGATAAATATGAAGGACATGGACAATAGTATTGACACTTTACTTCTAAATTGGAAAGATGAGGAAGTTAATGAAGAGGACAAAAGGAGTAAAAGGCAATATAGTAAAGTAAAAAATAAAAGTAATGTCCCTGTGGTTGAAGGATCACCTAGAAGAAGTAAAAGGTGTACACCTTCAATTTATAGAGAGATTGGGGTGCAGGTAAAGCCTGTCACCAGGAAAAAAAAAAGAAATAAAAAATAAATATGGAGGGACTTATATGGAATTGCAGGGGGGTGAGAAAAAAAAGGAAAAGTAGCATATATCAGGGATTTAATAAAAGAATATGATTTTGATGTTATTTGTCTTCAAGAGACTATGGTTAAAGAATTAAATACCAAGCTCTTGAGAATGTTAGATAAGAATAAAAAGTATTCCTGGTTTGATATACCTGCAGTTGGACAATCTGGTGGAGTTTTAACAGGAATTAAAAATGATCGTTTTGATGTTGTGTCTCATAAGGTAGGGTGTTATATTTTACAAGTAGTAGTATGGGATAAGAAGATAGAAAAGAACTGGATGATTGGAAATGTTTATGGAGCTCCTAATGATATGGGTAGAGAGGAGTTTCTTGCTGAATTGGCTGCTACTTGTGATAGGAGGTCCTTACCTTATTTTCTGGGAGGTGATTTCAATATTTTAAGAGGTGCTTATGAAAAGAATAAGAATTATACCCACAATAAGTTCTCTGATCTTTTTAATATAATCATAAATCATTATGAGCTTAGAGAACTCCAGATGTCTGGAGGTATGTTTACTTGGTCTAATAACCATGTAGACCCAACATTAGAGAAATTGGATAGGATTCTTATGAATAGTGATTGGGAAACTCTATTTCCTAAAGTTACTGTACATAAAAAGCCAAGGCAATATTCTGATCACAATCCTTTGATTGTGCATAACATGGAGAAAAATGATAAAAAGGATATATATTTCCATTTTGAACTATACTGGTTAAAGGATGGAAAGTTTTTACAAATTGTGGAAAATGTTTGGAAAGAAAAGACAAAAGACAAGGATACAATGAGTAAAGTCTTATTTAAATTGAAGAAAATTAAAAAATATATAAAAGGTTGGAACTTTTCTCAAGCTGGATATACTAAGAAGAGGAAAAAAGATATTATGTCTAAATTGGATGTTATGGAACATAAAGAAGAAAATATGTTCTTAAATAAAGAAGAGTTGGAGGAAAGAACAAATATTCAGGCGGAGTTAATGGAAATTTATGAAAAAGAGGAACTTTATTGGTTCAAGAGAAGTCATCAGAATTGGTTACTTCAAGGAGATTTAAATACAGCTTATTATCATAGAGTTGCTAATGGTAAAAAAGGAAAAATACTATTTTTTCACTCAAATATGATAATAATATAATCCAAGGAGAAAAAAATCTTTTACAACATGCAACAGAATATTATACGAATCTATTTGGTAAAGCTAAGGCTAATGCTTTTGATTTTATTAGTAATTTCTGGAATGAAGAGGATCTGATCACAGAGGAAGAAAATATAAAACTTACTTCTCCTTTTAGTGAAAGTGAAATTAAAAAAGCTTTATATAGTATGGAAAAGAATAAAGCTGTTGGTCCTGATCAGATGCCTATAGATTTTTATCAAGTTTGTTGGGATATCATTAAGGAGGATATCATTCAGCTATTTACTGACTTTTACAATGGTACTCTTCCCTTATATAGGATAAACTTTGGTATAATTACCTTGCTTCCAAAAATTAAGGAAGCAGAAAAAATCCAGCAGTATAGGCCTATTTGTTTACTAAATTGTATATACAAATGGTTTACAAAAGTTCTAAGTGCTAGATTGGAACCTATAGCGCAGAGAGTAATTAATAGATCTCAAAATGCTTTTATACCAGGGAGAAATATTGTGTCTGGTATTTTAAGTTTGCATGAAATCTTGCATGAAACAAAGAGAAATAAGAAAGAGAAAGGTGTGATTCTAAAGTTGGACTTTGAGAAAGCATATGATAAAGTAGATTGGAACTTTTTAATAAAATGTCTTGAATCTAGAGGTTTTTGTAAGTTGTGGACTCAGTGGATTAAAACTATTTTGGAAAATGGTACTTTGAGTGTCAAAGTGAATGACAACATTGGTCCTCACTTTCAGAGTTATAAGGGGGTTAGACAAGGGGACCCCCTTTCACCCCTGCTTTTCAATTTTGTTGCTGATAGTCTTACTAAAATGGTAATTAGATCTCAGGAGAGTGGGTTAATTACAGGATTAGCCTATAATATCATTCCTAGAGGTGTTGCTATATTACAGTATGCTGATGACACCATTTTATGCATTAAAGAAGACATTCATCAGGCTCAAAATCTGAAATTGTTATTGGCAATTTATGAACAAATGTCTGGATTAAAGATTAATTTTGATAAGAGTGAAATATTTGTGTTAGGTGGTGATAACAATATGACTACTACTTACACTAATATTTTTAACTGTCAACCTGGTTCATTCCCAATTAAGTATCTTGGGGTTCCAATTTCTGCAAGCAGAATTCATGTGGCAGATTGGAACAATCTTGAATCAAAAATTGCTAAGAGAATTGAGTTATGGAAAGGGAACTGTCTATCCATGACAGGAAGGATTGTGCTCATCAACTCTTGTCTTTCTAGTACTCCTATTTATCAAATGTCTATGTTCTTAATGCCAAAAACTGTGGTGGACAAAATAGACAGGAAAAGGAGAAATTTTCTCTGGCAGGGAGGTGGGGATAAAAAGAAATACCATCTTGTAAAATGGGATAAAGTTTGTAGAGGAAAAAATAAAGGGGGTATGGGTATCAAAAACCTTAGGAAGATGAATATCAGTTTAATCACAAAGTGGTGGTGGAAACTAGAAAATGAGAATGGCCTTTGGCAAGACATTGTTAAAGCTAAGTATGTCAAAGGTATGCCGACCGGTGCTATCAAGCATAGTTATAATGACTCCCCTATGTGGTCTGACTTTCTAAAAGTCCAAAAGCTTTACTGTTCAAATAGGAAATGTTGTCTGGGTAATGGGGAAAAAATTAGATTTTGGTTTGACATTTGGCTCGAGGATAAACCTCTATGCTTGTCATATCCTCTGCTATTTCAGTTTAGTGTCCAAAAGGATATGACTGTTGCCCATTGTGCATCTAATAACTGGACTATTGTTTTCTCTCCTTCCTTACCAGTTATTTTACATTCTCTATGGTACAGTCTGGCATTGAAGCTTAACATGCAGGTTATTCGAGATTGTGAAGACAGGTTTGTTTGGACAAAATCCAAATCGGGTTGTTATACAGTCAAGTCTATGTATCAAAGACTTACTTTGTCTGATAATGGCTGTAGTTTTAAAAACTTCTGGAAGTCTAAAGTACCACCTAAGTTGAAAACTTTCTTATGGTTGGTTGAGAATAAAGCTCTTCCAACAAAAGAATTGATGAAAAAAAGAAACTGGAATGGTGATTTTAGATGTAGTTTCTGTGATTCTTTTGAGACACTTGACCATATGCTTTTTACTTGTCATTCTATGAGAGTGGTATGGGATATAATAGCTGCTGTTATTGGCTCTAAAACTAGACCAGGTAATTGTACTCAATATTGGGAGTGGATTAAAAAAACCTTACCTGGAGCTAAATCGGTTTATGCGCTAGGATTAGCGGCAGTTTGTTGGGCGGCTTGGAAATTAAGAAATAGAACGTGCTTTGAGAATAAATCAATTAAACATCCATGTGATATTGTATTTTTCGCTTGCTCACTAATTAAATATTGGGCAGGATTGTTTACTAAAGAGATGCAGGGGATCATTGGAAAAGGGACTAATGCCATCATGATGGAAATGATGAAGGTGTTGGAGAGCCAGGGGATGTTCATACTCCAGGAGTCGTCAACAGAATGATATTGCCGTTTGATCAAGATAAAGCACTGAAAAACTCTGCTGGATATGAAACTAAGTCTTATTTGTAATGGTAGTCGTTGTTGGCGGGCACATAAACAAGTTAAATGTGTCAGTCAATTTATCTTGAGAACTTAATTCTGTTAGTATATTTCGGCTTATCCATTTATCCTATAGGCATATAGAGGGAATTGCTTAGGGATAATGGATAGCAGTACTTATAATTTTGGATCTCTGTTTCGAATATTTGAAATGGAGGTGGCATGGCCGAGTCAAAAAAAAAAAAAATGCACCACGCATATGTTCCCCTTGATCTCTTACAGCTAATCCTTGATCTGACTAAAACTCGGAACGGCCGTGGCCTCACGTCAAAAATTAGCAAGGGAGAGAAGCGCGCGCGCTCCGCAAGAATGGCGCCGGATCGATCTCTTGCTACAAGATGCCCGGCCAGCCATACGACGTACGCCTGCATGCCTGCCTGTCTCCAACACGACGATCCATGCATGATGATGCGTATCAGCGACGCCGCGATCATCTGGAGCTGCCTGCTCATCGCCGCGGCAAGCAAGACCATCGGCGGCGGCTATGGGGAAGAGGGGGCCGCCCAGAAGCAGGCAGCGTCCAAGGACGAATCGTCGTCGTCCTACGGCACCCCGACACCGCCGACGTCCCCTGAACAATCTTCGACGGAGCCCTTGAACGGGCTGAACGAGAAGGCCATCGACGACATCATAAAAGAGCACAACGTGTTCCGGGCCAAGGAGCACGTGCCCCCGCTCAAGTAATATTAACGTTCCAATCTACTACCCATACATGCTGACGAGCTCAAGAGAGGAATTGAATTGCCTATAACTAATATGCATGCCATGGCCAATGGGGTGCATGCATACATATATGTAGGTGGAACACGACGCTGGCCAAGTTCTCGCAGGATTACGCGGAGACGCTGAAGAAGGACTGCAAGCTGGTGCACTCGACGTCCCCGTACGGGGAGAACCTGATGCTCGGCTCCGGCGCCATCTCCTGGAAGACGACCGTCGACGAGTGGAGCGCCGAGAAGAAGAGCTACAACTACGGCGCCAACACATGCGAGGCGGGCAAGATGTGCGGCCATTACACCGCCGTCGTCTGGAAGAACACCACCACCGTCGGATGCGGACGCGTCCTCTGCGACAACAAGGACACCATGATCGTCTGCAGCTACTGGCCGCCGGGGAACTACGTCGACCAGAGGCCTTTCTGACTCTTGCTAGTGAACCTATTAATGAACATCATCTATAGTACTCCTCCGCTGGTTCATCAATACATATCCAACAACCTGAACCTAATGGCGACTGATCTACCCGGCTTGTACATATGCATGCGTGCATCAGAACATTGATCATCTTCCTTAATTAGTACTCCCTCCGTCCCCAAAAATTTGTCGCTTTGTA
This sequence comes from Tuctoria greenei, assembly GCA_036927565.1. Taxonomy (NCBI): domain Eukaryota; kingdom Viridiplantae; phylum Streptophyta; class Magnoliopsida; order Poales; family Poaceae; genus Tuctoria; species Tuctoria greenei. Next base: position 181,986,733 of record JAYESD010000009.1, on the reverse strand, counting down.
GTTCAAAAATGAACTACAAAACGACAAGTTTTCGAGGACGGAGGGAGTACTCCCACAATATGTCTAGATCAGTAGTGCTCCAATTTTCACTACTCCCACAACTTTATGTTTCATTATTTTGTACCCTGGCCATCCTGCAGGATCTATGGTCATCGTATATATGTACATCTCCATCTCCTAATTGAGATAGAAACTGCATCGATGGTGTGTTTGCATTGGTTGGGAGGACGGTGAAGCAGTGGCATGCATGACTACCTCTCCAGCAACGGTGATGAACAGCTACCTATTTCTGAGAGATCAGAGGGTGAACACGCCTATTATCCTCCTCAACGCTGCTGCCTTCTTGTTGCCTGAACCGCTTGGTCATCCATGGCGGGTCTGTACATTAGAATAGGAATCACGAAATTGAGTAGGAAGCAGTTTTTTTTTTAGCTCAGTTAGTTAGAGCACCCGGGAGGTATTGAATTCGACTCTCAACAGCCACTCAGCCACCTCCTCACATACATGGCCGGCGCCGAATATGACTTGTGCTTTTTCAACATTAGGTGAAGTTTGTATTCCTTATTTTATATGTTTTATGTAGCTATACTTAAGTTTTGAAGAACTTTTTAAAGGTAACAAATTCTCACGTGAAATAAAGGGGTTAGCCTTCGATTTTATCAAAACACGTTTTTCCTTCAAATGAATGACCGTAAATTTATTTTTCTTCGAGATCAAACTTGTATTCCTTATTGTATATGTCTTACGTAGCCATACTTAAGTTTTGTAGAATGTTTTGAAGTCGTCAAATTTTCGTGTGAAATCAAAGAGTTAGCCTTTCATTTTACTCAAAACACGATTTTTCTTCAAAAGAATGACCGAAAATTCATTTCTCTTCGAGATCGAGCTTGTATTTCTCGTGGTATATGTCTTATGTACCCATACTAAGTTTTGGGAAAGTTTCGAAAGTATCAAATTTTCATGTGAAATCAAAGGGTTAGACTTCGATTTTACTGAAAATACAATTTTATTCAAAAAATGACCGTAAATTTATTTTTCTTTAAGATCGAGCATTTATTCCTTGTTATTTTTGTCTTATATAGACATACTTAAATTTTGGGAGAGTTTCGAATATATCAAATTTTCGCGTGAACTCAATAGGGATTAGTCTTCGATTTTATTGAAAATACGTTTTTTTTCTTCAAAAGAATGATCGTAAATTCATTTTTATTCGAGCTTGAGGTTGTATTGCTTGTTGTATATAACTTACATAGTCATATCTAAGTTTTGGAAAAGTTTCGAAGGTATGAAATTTTTGCGTAAAATCAAACGTCTTCGATTTTATTCAAAATGCGGTTTTCATAAAAAAATGACCGTAAATTCATTTTTATTCGAGATTGAGATTGTATCGCTTGTTGTATATAGCTTACCTAGTCATACTTAAAATTTGAAAAAAGTTTCAAAGGTATTATATTTCCGCGGGAATGAGCATTACTCTTGCTGGGCTAAAATATCGTTCCTGGGTAACAGCTCAAGGTACAGGCTCGGGTAACAGCTCGGCCCGTTTAGGACCGAACAGAATCTGTCACAGATATATTGTTGTGGGCTCCCAAGAATTAGGTCGCCTTGGGCTTAAAAGAAAACCCGAATGCAGGTACCGCAGGCCCATTTCAATTTTTCAGAAAAATGATTTCAGCCCACATTGTCTGTTGCTGTGGGCAACAGCTCACTGCCAGAAGAGTAGCAGTAACATCCCCCTATCTCAGCTCACTTGCAAGCAAGACACTTCTTGTGTGGCTACCTTGAACTGAGTAACACCTGAATATTTCCGCAGTTCAGGTAGCCATTAGCTTAGCTCTGAAATGAGATGAAGCAGTCAAGTCTGAATATCTTGAGAAACGCCCACTAGTAAACAACGTGTGTATCAGTATCAGCAGCCCACAATGAGGATTGAGGAGTGTGCATCATGTTGCAACCAAGAAATCCGCAGAGAAGCCGCGTTTGGACAGCAAGCAACCTCAGGAACAGGAGTGAGTTGAGAAGGAGGGACATTCATGCACCTAAAAATACCAGCTGCAATTTAGTATCATCATCAATCACCGTATCATTGTGGTTGTGGGGAGGAAGAACAAACTCATAAATCCCCTGTTCTGCACCTACAAGACAATCTCCGGGTCTTCGGGCGCTACAGTAGTAGTACAAACCATGCCACAAAGTCAGTCTCTGCCTTGTATTGAAACGGGGACTCATCTGTCTCCGCAGCGATTCCCGGGGCGGTGAAAGCAACCGCCGTGATAACGACGCCTCCGTTCGTTGTTCTTACGTAACCTTACCTCGCCTGGAACCAATTCCGAACTGAATTGCTCTACCAGGAACAACTGAATACACTTGTCTTTTCTCATGTGAACTTCTGAAGAATCTTGTGCCCATTTTTCGTGCAGAATTTGAGCTGGACCAGTGGAGATCAGGACAATGTTTGGCACAGAAAGACCAGGAGCTAAAGATTTCTTGCTGATTGGAAATCGACCTCTGAATGATTACAAAACTGCCCAGCAGTATTACCTTACTGTTATTACATCTGCAGAAACGGGAGTAGTTACAGGCTACTCAGGTAATTATATAGTATTCTGTAAATATCTTCACTGCTACGTACACCTGCCCCCAACTTCACTGACATTGACCTGAGACAGCTTCACGTGCTAGCTCGCGACCTCTAGCTAGCTCTAAGTGACCACCTTCACCTCCACCAGCTTCTTCCCCGGCGCGACCGAGTCGTACTCCCGCCCGACCGCCGCGTCCTCCAGCATCTGCACCACGGAGCGCATGGACGGCCGCATCGACGGCGTCCGGCTGGTGCAGAGGATGGCCACCCGCAGCACCCGGACGGCCTCCTCCTTGGCCCAGTCCTCGCTGATCCGGGCGTCGAGCAGAGACACAACCTTGTCACGGCTGTCCAGCCGCCGCGACACCCAGTCCACGAGGTCCTTGCCCTCCTCCGCATGGATCGGCGGCTGCCCCGTCACCAGCTCCAGCAGCACCACGCCGAAGCTGTACACGTCGCTCTTCTCCGTCACCTTCCATGTGTACGCGTACTCTGAACAATCGCGTAGTACGCACAGAACAAACATTAGTTTAGCTCAGATCAGATCAGGAATTAATTAAACACAAACAAAAACCTGCTAATTGCTAGCATGCGCGTGCTTCCGACCAGAGCAATCATCTAACAAGAGGAGTAGTACCAGTAAATAATTAATGGATCGGAGGACGAGAAAGCACCTGGCGCCATGTAGCCGAGCGTGCCGGCGACGACGCCGGCGCTGGAGTCCTGCGTCGTGCCGGAGTTGAGGATCTTGGCGAGGCCGAAGTCGGCGATGCGTGGCTTGAACGACTCGTCCAGGAGGATGTTGCTGGACTTGACATCACGGTGCAGGATGGGACGGTCGCATCCGTGGTGGAGGTACTCGAGGCCCCTCGCCGAGCCAACGGCGATGTCGTGACGCTCCGGCCACCCGAGGCCGCCGAGCTTGCGTCCCTCCGGCCCGTGGAGCCGCTCGTACAGGCTGCCGTTCGGGAGGTGCTCGTACACCAGCAGGCTCGCCGCTCCGTCCTCGCTGGTGATGCTGCACAGGAGCTTCACCACGTTCACGTGCCGGATGGAGCTCAGCGTGCCCACCTCCGAGTCGAACTCGCGGCACCGCACCGACGCCGTGCGCCGCGACGCGGACGCCGACCGCAGCATGGCGGTTGACGGCGCGTTGCTCGCCGCCGCCGCCGCGCGCGCTCGGGTGATGTGCTTCACCGCGACCACGGCGCCGTTCCCGAGCTTCACGCGGTACACGTTCCCCGACCCGCCGCTGCCGATCAGGTTCTCGTCGCGCACGCCGTCGATGATGTCGCGCTCGTCGAACGCCAGGATCCTGAACGACTTGAGGTCCCAGGAACCCTTTTTGGCGAAAAGCTTGCCTGATGATCCAAGGCCGGCACCGGCCGACTCGGCCTCCTCTCGCCGGCGCTTCTTGAGGTATATGACCACGCCGAGCACCGCCAGCAACACCGCCATGACGGCGAGGATACAAGTGACGATCGTGCGCGACGCGTACGCCGAGCGGCCTGCGGCCCTCGGCGAGCAACGGCGGAGGAAGCCTGCCCCATTGGTGGCGCAGAGCCCGGGATTTCCGGAGAAGCTCTCGCTGTAGGCCGAGATCGCGAGCGGCTCTGGCACAGGACCCGCAAGCCGGTTGTCGGACACGTTCAGGTAGCTCAGCTTCAGGCCGGCGAGACTCGACGGCACAGAACCGGAGAGGTCATTTTCGGACACGTCCAGAGAATTCAGACGCGGCAGGTTGCCCAGCTCGGCAGGGATCGCGCCGGCGAGCTTGTTCCGGGCGAAATTGGCCGTACTAAGCGCCGAGCAGGAGCCGATGCTCGCCGGGATGGCCCCGCTGATGCCGTTCGATGAAATGTCAAGGCTGCCCAGATGGACCAGCATCCCAATGGTATCCGGTATCTCCCCGGAGAGGTCGTTCGACGACATGTCGACCATCTCGAGATTCGACGCGCTGCCGATCGACGTCGGTAAGACGCCGGTGAACCGGTTCCCGGCCAAGAGGAGGTTGGTCAGCGCCGCAGCTTTCCCAATGCCGTCGCCGATGCCGCCGGTGAACTGGTTGCTCTGAAGATCAATGACGTTCACGTTGGGCAGCGACCATAACCCCTCGGGCACGTCGCCGGAGAGCTTGTTCTTGCTGACGCGGAACCTCTGCAGCGTCGTGCAGCTCGCGTAGGTTGCCGGTATCCCGCCGGAGAAGTTGTTCTCGAGCATGAGCAGCTTCTGCATGGTACCCTGCTTGCACATGTCCGGCGGGATCGGCCCCGACAGCGCGTTCGTGGACACGTCGATGAAGTTGAACTGCGCCCAGCTCCCGAGGCTCCGCGGTAGCTCGCCGGTGAGGTTATTGGTGTAGAGCGATAGGTTCACGAGCTCCTTGAATTCTCCGAGCTCTGGGGGAACGTGGCCCGTGAAGCCGTTGCAGAAGAGCTGTAGAGACACGAGCTGCGTGAGGGACCGGAGCTCGGCGAGGCTGCCGGTGAGTTTGTTTAGGGACGCGTCCAAGTACTGCAGCTTCGTGAGCTTGCCGAACCCCGCGGGGAGCTCTCCGTGGAGGGAGTTGTTGTACAGCTCGAGCGCCTGGAGGTTGGTGAGCTTGGTGATCTCCTTTGGTATCTCGCCGTAGATTTTGTTGTCGGAGAGCTCGAGGTCGACGAGGTTGACCAGGTCGCCGATCCCCGGAGGGATGATGCCGCCGATGTTGGCCGCCGACATGTAGAGCACGGTGAGGTTGGTGAGCTTGGTAACCTCGTCCGGGAACACGCGTGTCGGCGCGAAGAGCGGGTTGTCGCCGAGCGCGAGCACGGCGAGGTCCGGCATGGCCAGCAGCGCGGCCCACGGGAACGGTCCGGCGAGGTTGGTCGAGGAGATGTTGAGCCTGCGCAGCCTTGTAAGCGGCGAGAGGTCCGGCACGGGGCCGGTGAATCCATTGAACGCGAGGGTGAGTTCCTGGAGCGCGGTGCACGCGACCACCCCGTCGATGCCGCCGGCGAGCGCGTTCTCCGGCAGGGACAGCGTGGCGAGCGCGGGAAGCGACGCGCATATTTCGTCTAAGGGCAGGGACGACGCTGCAACGCCCTGTCCCCGCACGGAGACGGCGGTGACGCGGCCGCGGTTGTCGCAGGCGACGCCGGTGAAATTGCAAGGGGAAGCGGCCGCATCGTCCCACGTGGCGAAGAAGCCAGCGGCACTTGCAGGGATGGTGAGGGCGCGCTTGAAGGCGAGGAGCGCGTCAACCTCGGCGGCCCCGGCGGTGGCGGCGACGGCGAGGAGGTAGAAGAGGAGGAGGTGGGCGGGTGGCATGGCGGGGGATGGAGGTGGAGGAAGGACGCTTGGTTGGTTCCTTGGAGTCGGTGTGCGGGTGTTTTGACTGGTTTTAAGGCAGGTTGGCCGTCTCACTGATAGGGAGCTGCGTACCAGCACACCAAAGCGTTAATCATGTTGCTTGGATCGGATTAGTACTAGTATGCAGCTAGCAAGATCTTGGATTATATGGGAGTTGTTAATTAGTTTAGTGCACTACTGGAAGGAGGCACTAATTGTAAAGTTGCACAGCGTGCTAGAAAGTGTGATTAATAAGAACTGGACTTTGCTTAATTTGCTTCCATGCAGGAGCAGCACTGCTGAGAGCTGACAACAAATACTCCCTCCGTCTCCATGAACTTGTCGCTTTATAGTTCATTTTTGAACTACAAAGCGACAAGTTCATAGGGACGGAGGGAGTAATTTGTTAAGGATTTGGCAAAAAAAGCTCTTTTTTAAAAAAAAAACTTTGTTGCTTTTGTTTTTTTGTTTATTTCTCTCTCCGTACCAACGATATTTTTTTGGAATGAAGGAAGTATTGGCGACCCGAAAAAAAAAATCGAAACAGTAAATTGAAGCAAATTTGTTTCAAAGGTTTGGCTAGTACAGAATGCAACAGTTAATTAGGAGAAAAATATATACGGCACAACTTAGTGCGTGACGTTGTGGCAGAGATGGTGAGTTGAAGTTGATATACCTAGCTATAGCTTGGAAAAAGAACAGTGCTACATGATGGTCTGCAAAAAAAAAATTAAAAAATCGTTAAGCAACAGTTGGTGGTCGTCGTTATCTGATGATTGCGGTTGTGCATTCAGTCAAAGATGATACTAGTTCATGGAAAGCACTGTTCGTTCGGAAAACGTGTTCATTGGATCAGTGACCGATGCACACTCGGAGTGAGTGGCGAGTGCAATGAACGCAGCAGCTAGCTGGTGAGTAAATTAGAGAGGATATGGAACGGTCAATCTCACCTCACGGTGCTCCAACTCCATGGTTTTTTCGTTTTCGGAAATTGTTGTCATTAATTCGAGAATAGGGATCCTCTTTGAGCCTTCACTTAAACCAATGAGGACCGTATGTATGAACTCTAGTAAAAATTAACTAGGGCATATATAGAGACGGCTTCCGATTGTTGCCGGTTCATTGTTTTAGGGAAGAAAATCCATCGGGTTCGATTTGCCACGCCCTGATGAAGAGAGAAAAATGCAATCGTGGCGCGCGTGCACGATCGATCCATGAAAAGACAAGACTGAAACTGAAAGGCGTCTCCATCATCAATCAATTCCGGGTGGAGACGACGGCGACGATACAGCAGTGGCCGCCTAGCCTAGCCGGAGCCCACCTCTCCAGCCGGCCACTTCGAACGAAAGCAGCTCGCTCCGCTGACGAATCGGTAGTGAGCTATCCATCCTCCTATCCAGCAGATCAAAGCTCGAGCGGTGAGTGATCGGTGACGGAGTCCGCCGCGCGCCGCCATGTTTGACTCCGTTCACATTCCCCATTAATTGCCCGCGTTTCCACGCGTCATCAGCACTTATCAGCTACTGTAGCAGTTGGTTACTGATCTGCCCTTCCGTGTGTGGTCGTAATAACCAATTCATTCATAGATGCTCCTTCCTTTTTCCAATTGAGAAAACAAACAAGATCGTCAGCTGGTCCAAGGTGCCTGCCTGCCTGCCATATGAATCTTCTTGTGAGCAGCGACAGACACAGATCGAGCGAACAGCCGAATCGAGTGTTGCTCGTGGCAGGGAAAGTGCAGACCAAAGATAATGCCACACGTGCACACACTACTAGTAGTAGCTCTCACACTCTCTCCCACCTCCCTCGATGGCGATGGACAGCTCCGTTTTTTTGTCACGTTTGCACGGTTCCGATTCCTTGGAACTCTGCCCTGCAAAGGGCGCCTGTCTTCGCTCGCACTACCGTCGTCCCCACCGTTAAGCTGCTGCTTCCAAGACAAGTGTCATCACTCTTCTTCTAGATCAGTGTCCCATTTGAACAGGTTACTCTCTACCATGAGCTTCTAGAAGAACATAATATATATGGAGCTCACCAGGAGTAGTACAGTACTATTATTAAATTGCAGAGTCGGCAGATGTTACCGTCAGGCCTGCTGCTCCTGCCCTGGGTGCAGAGGAGGAGGAGGACATTTGTCACCATCAAAGTGATTTCTCGCAATCTCTGCATTGCTTTCCAGTACACTATGGTTCACTGAACCATGCATGTGCAGCAGGATATTTATTTAGTGATTAGTATTTCTTTTAGTAGTCGTAGTGCTACTCTGATGCAGTATTAGTTAGAGTGGATTTTCTTTAAGGTGATAATTAATTCATTTAACAACCATGCGCCCGCACTGAAATGAATCTCCTTTTTCTTTTTCCTTTCTTTGTATGACTAAGTTGGATGTGGTTCAACCGGACGAGACATTTTCTGCTAGTAGTATGTGAGTCAAAAGAAAATAAGCACACCAAAACCAACCAACAAATGGCATCGATATCAATCGTTATAGTGGCTACAGTGAGAGAGACTGAGAGAGAGATGCACAAGCTAAGCTTGCGTCTGTATATATGATTAATTAACCTTGCATGCTTAAACTACATGTGAGTCCATACTGCTTGTGATTGTGCATGGTGGCAACACAACTAGATAGCAGCTGTATGTAGTATGTGATGAAATGATTGAGAGTGATCCTGTGCGTGCAAAGGGAAACGGCCGGCATGCAGTCCGGCGAGCTCCTACAAGTGGTAGACTGGTAGTAGATGGATCGGAATATATATTGGACGAGAACAATAAGACAAAGGTGCTGTTGCTGCATTCTGGCCATATCCACTGCTAGCTGGAGGTCGTCGTCGTTGCCAACCCCATGCGTGCATCCCCATGTGGATGACACCGAAGAAGCACCATGCCCTCCTCCTCTATTTTTTTTTGTTGTCGATTGGTAGTGGAAATATCCTTTTCTTTTCGTTTGTTGACTCTCGGGAGATGCATTACTTCTTTCATCCTAAATTATTTATCATTTATCAATTAAAAAATGAGCTAATGTGGTAAATATTTGAGAATGTAGTGAGTACTCCATCTGTCTTGAAAAGTTTGTCGTTTTGTAATTCATTTTTGTGGTAGCTTCTGAATGATGTTGCAGCATTCACACACTGATGTTACCATGTCCGCGGCAATTAACGACGACGCATCACTTGCGGATGATGGGATTGTCCTCGACACGAGAGACAGACGAATTACTGTACGAGGGCCCGTACTCTTGGGCCGGCCCATTTACAAATTTGAACCTCAAGCCCAATTGCCGCTGGGGCTTTCGTGCTCTATGTAGCTTCTCAGGCTTCATTTTCCCTTTCCTGCATATACTGATTTCTCGAGTTTCCTCCCATCTATCGCTCTGCCTGTGCTGTGCACTTGAATCAGAAACGAAGCTGGTGGTGATGGGAGCGACGTCCTCCACACCTCCTTGCAGCGAGTAAAGGATCTCTTGCTCAGGTTTAACTCTTATAACACGCCCCATTATCAACACAGCTATGTTAACAAAGGAGCTGCTGACTATGGACAGTGCAGATGCATCAGAACAGGAGCCAAGACGATGCATAGACTACATGTACAAGTCTGATGAGTAGACTACATGCATATGGGGAGTCACGCACTCAAGTTACACACACACGGGCAGAGAAAATGAAAAAGAAAAAGAAAATAAAATTGAGGTCCCACCGAGATTTGAACTCGGGTTACTGGATTCAGAGTCCAATGTCCTAACCGCTAGACCATGGGACCATTACGAGCAACCGTCGCCGATAAGGAATATTTATTCGTTTTTTCGGAAATCCAGTTAACCACATAGCTCTCATCTCATGCGTGACAACTTTCTAACCCAAAAAAGTTGCCTACATCTCATGCGTGACACCTACCTCCTCACACATTACTAAAACTTTCTCATGAGCTATATTTTTTCAACAACACTACTGTTATACCATGTGAGGTTCAATTACAGTAATATCTACAGATGTGTAAGTCTAAACTAGAGTGGATTTGAGTCTATATAACTCATTGCCGTTCTAAATTCAATTTTTTGTGAATCGGAGCAATAATATTTTTGTCCGCCGTCGTGTTATCACCTAGTGCTTGATGCTAACTCTTGAGTATAATAAAGCATTCCTTATCGAAAAATATCATCGCCTAATGTCTACTCATCCTGTCCAAAATTTTGTCACGTTTTAGTCTATTTAACTAAAAATGACAAACTGGAGACGAAATGAGTATCAAACCTTAGACCTGTTTAGCACAACTGGAACTTGTTACAAAAACAGTTTGTATGAAAAGCTGGTGGAAAGCAGCTTCTGCTTATATCATGTTTTTAGTTAATTCTGAGAAGCAGCTGAACTAATAATCTGTTACAAAAGTTTCCTGTTTGGCACAACTTCAACTTATTTTTATGAAGAAGTTGTAGCAGAAACTGTACCAAACATGGCCTTATACTTTCACCGTATCTAAATATTTATCATTTTTAATTAAAAAATGAACCAAAACATCACAAACTTTTGAGAGAAAATACATATTCGAGTCCTGAAGAATACCATATTCGTCTTTCCCAGTACCGAGCATAGACATTGTTTTCCCAAACAATGGCAATCGTCGAATCGAATATACTACTTCTTTCTCCGGAAGATTGTCATATTTAAGTTCAAAACGTGACAGAATTTTAAGGATGGAGGAGTACTCCCTCCGTCCCCATAAACTTGTCGCTTTGTAGTTCAAAAATAAACTACAAAGCGACAAGTTCATGGAGACGGAGGGAGTACTTGCTAAGGTATCCATAACGCCAGCAATCCGTCTTCGCAATAGCGCTAACGGAATCTTGAAAACACCATCCGCCCTCACACTCACGCGAGCGAGTCGCCGTCGAACCCTCTCTCCACTGCTCCCGGGCTCCCGGCGGCTCAACCCAAACAAAACCCACCGATGTCGCCGACGGCGTGGCGCCTCCTGCTCGCCGGCGCCCGCCGCCGCCGCCTCTTCTCCACAGATGCTTCCGCGGCCTCTGCGTCATCGCAGCTGCCCAAGGGTAAGAAATGGGACGCTGTTGTGATCGGCGGCGGGCACAACGGGCTCGTGGCCGCCGCGTACCTCGCCCGCGCCGGCCGTTCCGTCGCTGTTTTGGAGCGCCGGGGCGTTCTGGGAGGCGCCGCCGTGTCGGAGTCGGACCTCGTCCCCGGTTTCCGTTTCTCCCGCTGCAGCTATCTCCTCAGTCTCCTCCGCCCCGCCATTCTCCGGTAACCTTCCAAAGACATGTCTTTTTGTGATTGTAACACCTGTTTCTTGCAAATTTATGGACCCCATACTTGTATGTAGATGTATTCTGCAACCTTTCGTTCAATCTGGTGTGGGTTGTTGAGTTGTCCTGCGTTCTGAACTCTGAACTGCCAGTGCTTATTTGTGCTGATACTGCTGTTGCTGCTGTTGTGGTGCTTGAATAAGAGATCTGGAGCTGGAGAGGCACGGGCTCAAGCTCCTGCCGCGTAGCCCTTCATCTTTCACGCCGTGCCTTGATGGCCGGTACCTGCTTCTCGGCCCAGATGCAGAGATGAACATCTCAGAGATCAGCAAGTTCTCCAGTGAGGACGCAATTGCATATCCAAGGTGATAAACATATTTAATAGCCACCATCGTTTCCTTCTGCAGCTTACCTTGAAACAATCTTAAATTCATAAATGACTGTGGGTTCTGTTTACATTTTAGCTTAGAATGATCTTTAGAAAAATATATATATGAATGTAGGTACGAGGAGCAGCTGGAGAAGTTCTGCAAGCTCATGGACTTTGTCATAGATTCGGCTCCTCCCGAGCTGCGGCACGAGTATCACGCCTCGATGGTTGACAGGATGAAGGATAGGGTGGACAAGTCAGCATATTGGGGCAATCTTCTTCGGCTTGTGATGCAGCAGGGGCAGAAGAACATGGTGTGAGTGCTAAGTATTGACCACTTTTCGATGCTAATGACCGGTAACTTTGGTACACATTGAAGTATGTGAAATTAATCACCACCATTTTAAAATAAAATTGTTATCGGCAGGGAATTCTTTGACCTTCTCCTGTCACCAGCATCAAAAATCTTGAACAACTGGTTTGAGGTCGAAAGCTTACCTCCATCTGTTCTTAAAGAACTTCAATTCATATTGACCTTATGACACCACTGTGTTATTGCTTCGTTGCAACTGACAGTGAAGTACTAAATCTTCTTTTACCTGTAATAATACAGAGCGATGTATTGAAGGCAACTCTTGCAACTGATGCTGTGATAGGTACTATGGTAAGGGTGCTTTGAATGAGCTTTGCAAAATACTCTCCTTAGCCCCTACAATATTTGCACTTGACTTCTGCATCTCCCTTCTATAGGCTGGTGTGCAAACTCCAGGTTCTGGATATGTTCTCCTTCATCATGTCATGGGGGAAACTGGTGGTCAGCGTGGTGTTTGGGCGTATGCTTCTTACTCTCATTGATTATCTCTGCTTTTCTGTTCCCTGAAGAAATATAGCCTTCCCTATTCTTCACCTGAAACCATGCAGAAAACTCTCTTGTCGTAGCATGGATTGAACTAAGCAGATGGTCAACTGGTGTATCTCCAGAAAATCACATCACATTCTGTAGACGAACCTTCTTGTTAGCCTGCTGGGTTCATTATTAGTTGTTTCCTTAGTTCACTTCTGTGTTGCATTTATAGATAATTTGTTATTTACAAAATATATTACACTTGCTACAGGTATGTCCAAGGTGGTATGGGTTCAGTGTCATCAGCTATAAGCAAAGCAGCTCTTGAAGCAGGCGCACAGATTGTAACAAATGCCGAGGTGACTTTTCTCTTTGATTTGTAATGCTACCCTTGGCTTTGGAAGAGCAAATTTCCTAATTTAATCCGAAACTAAATGATCGTTTATTCAATAACCAAAATAGTTTACTGTATTTCACAACGAAGAGGGTCTTTTGTACAATGCAGCATCAATTTTCATAATTATAGTTTAGGTCTAATCTTTCATGTTATGGGTCTTGCCTTATTTGATCCATTGTTCTTGTATAGGTTTCACATGTAATGGTCAACAAAATTACTGGAAGGGTAGAAGGGGTAAGTACTTTGACTAACCCACAAGTGTATTTCATTGCTTTCAACCTTTTGAAATATTGGGTTGGGTCTCTAGGTATCTTTGACTGATGGAACAGAGGTGCACTCTTCAGTTGTTCTATCAAATGCCACTCCATACAAAACATTTGTGGTAAGCTGAACTCTGAATGTGTAACATTGTGAAGATTTATCAGCTCTAATTTTGCAAACTCAATTGAAAAATATAATCGATACTGATTTCAGCTTTCTTTTCCAGGATCTAGTTCCTGCTAGTGTTCTCCCAGACAACTTCCTCTGTGCTATTAAGACAGCAGATTACAGCTCTGTAAGAACTTATGTGTATGCATATTTTGTACACTACAGTAGTTATGCTCTTTCTTTAAGGAAAAAAATAGAGAAAAACCGTGTCACTATGAATTTGAAAAGCTGCCTTATAATTTATGTTGACTTTGACTTCCATTGTGGCAATTACACCCACGTGCTGGTTTGTGAAATCCTCCTTGCCATTAATTTCAATGTAAAACTCTTTTTTTTTTACAAAAACTAGATTGCTAACAATTTATCTTGACTTTGACTTCCATTGATTGCTAATAATTTAATATAAATTTTGTGGACCAGGCAACAACAAAGATTAATGTGGCTGTTGACAGGCTGCCACAGTTCCAGTGTTGCAAAGGCATCAACCCTGAAGGTGGTCCAGAGCACATGGGCACCATACACATTGGGGCGGAAAGGTAGTTAACTGAAGTTAATGAACATCTTCTACTTTGACAACAGCAAAAGTGCAACATACTAATGCAGTAAACGGACAGGTGTATAGTCCGTGGGATAGCATTTGTTTCTTATCCATGTTCATGTATTGCACCATGAGCAGGGATAGGGAAATGGCCTTAGTTCAATAGTGTCACTGCTCGATAATATATCTTTCTGTTCTGATATAGTGCTCTGCGCCAGTTTTCTCAACTCTATGTGCCAAATCAAATACGTAGTTGTGTTTTCACTTTTCATTAGTATCATAGATAATAAAGAGCATGTTCGTGCTAACTGAAACCATATCATATACGACCTTGCATCCTAGAATTATTTTTTTCATTCTTTTATTGTAAACAGAATATAGATGTTGCCTTTCATATGATTATATCAAAACTATTTATTTCCCAAAAAATGTAGTGTCAGTTCAGAGTTATCACTCACTAGTAATATGTCATTTTTACTTGGTGTCCAGCATGGAGGAAATTGACATAGCATTCAGGGAAGCTGAAAGTGGTGTCGCATCCAAGAGACCTGTAATAGAAATGACAATTCCTTCTGTCTTGGATAAGACCATTTCTCCACCAGGTACGCATATTTCTTGTTCCCTTGTGATAGATGTAGCATAAGCCTACTGCTAACTATCAAGTCATATCTCATTATCCAAATCCCCAGAAGAGCAAGAAAAGCACGTGGGGTATGCTGTGTTAAACTATCAATGGATCCTACGGATACGCATTACGAGTGAAAGGCTATTTTCATCATAGCATGTCTGATCTAGTTACTTTCTTTCGCCTTTTCCTTTAAATAGGTCAGCACGTGATTAATCTTTTTGTTCAGTACACGCCCTACAAACTTTCGGAAGGCAGTTGGAAGGATTCTGGTGTCAGAGTATGTTGATCCTACTCGCACTTTGATCTCATTATGCACTATGTTTAACGGATGCAGTGATGCACATCCCTTGGTCCGCCCAACAGATATTATCCTAATGATTCTGCTCTTAAGTGTTTTGTCACCACAGAACACTTGAGGAGAAATGTATTATGAGTTTATTGACTCGGACCATTTTGATGGAAATCAATTTTCAGAGATCGTTTGCTGAGCGATGTTTTTCTTTGATTGATGAATATGCACCGGGCTTCAGTTCATCGGTGGTTGGCTATGATATGCTGACTCCTCCTGATCTTGAAAGGGAGTTTGGTCTAACAGGTAAACTCTTTCAGCACTCCCTGTTTTTCTTCGGTAGGCCATACATACTGCATCCTGATGCTTTGATCTACCTGCTGAGAACCTTGCTAAGCAGACAAAATATTGTAACATTTACAGGAGGTAACATTTTTCATGGTGCAATGGGCTTGGATTCCCTTTTCCTTATGAGACCTGTCAAGAGATGGTATGACTGGAACGCTCGTACTAATTTGCTCTTTCACCTCTTCTCGTGAAATTGATGACTTTGGTGGGATGACTACTAACCTGTTCCCACTTTGCATATCATACAGGTCAGACTACAGAACCCCTGTGAAGGGGCTGTACCTCTGCGGGAGCGGTGCACACCCAGGTGGTGGGGTGATGGGTGCACCAGGCCGTAATGCTGCGTCCATTGTTTTGGAAGACGTCAAGGTGAAATAGGCACAAATGCATGTAACGGACATGACACTTTACATTAGATTGGTAATTTGAAGAAGTGCAAGACCGTAAAGCAGCATGACATTTTCGTGTGTCATTCAAAACCGCTTTTGTTGGGGTCTGTGTGAATCTTGTTATTGACAATTCTCGTAGAACTATCACGGAAAGCGTTACTCCCTCTTTCCCATTTTAAATGTCGTTTCGGACCAAACATACAATTAAAAATGAACTGCAATAGCAATGTCCTAACGACATTTATTTAGGGAAGGAGGGAGTATTAAGGTAGAGAAGAAAGATTTTTTTTCTTAGCTAAGTTGTCTGCCGTGGGAGTTCTGTCATGGGCCACTAGCCAGACAAAAAAAAAAAACCTGCATTTTGGTTCAGTTTTCTCTTACCATAGCACAGTCGTCGTGAATATTGAGCCTATGAATTGGACAGTATAAGCCGATGCAGCCGCGTGTTCCCCTGACCTGGTCCAAGTTTTGAACCAAATGGATTCAGTTTGCCAAAAGATGGCCTAGGTCTAGAGTAGAAAGCTATGCTTTGTTAGTTTGCCTGTACCTCGCGTACGAGTTTGGAGTAGTAGTCCTTTGCTGGTCTTGCATGTAAGACTGTCCGCACCGGGCCACCGGGGACCGCTAAATGGACCGCGATGGGAATATAGCGGTGCGGGCGGGCGCAGCGGCAGCATTTGCGGCCCTGGAAAATAGAGGCTTCTACAGTACGCCTCCAAATCTACCAATAGACTGTAGTCCCGCTATGCTGCCAACAAGGAGAGAGAAAGGAGTGCGACAGTTGATATGGTAAAATAAAAATAGTAGATAGTTGAATGGAATAATACAAAATTGATGATAATTGATATAGAGGTGAACAAGTGTGGATAACGAAACTGTAAAGCTGGAAATCTTAAAGATGATACTCCCTCCTGTTCATTTTAATTGTCGTTTCAGACAATTGAATTGAACTAAAAATGAACTGGCCGGTATTGTCCGGACGTCAAATATTTTGAACCCGGAGGTAGTAGTATAGAGGACCGATATAGAAGTCTACGAGTGCAAGAGTCTAAAAGCAAACTAGTCGTGTGTTTCTATAAAAAAGAAGCAACTATCATCGATTCGATGACTCCAAATTCATCGGATGAAGGAAAGGGTCATTTGTTGCAGGTCATATTACGTCGACAGTACAAACTTTGGTCATCAAACAATACATTGCAAATTTTTTTTGTAAAGTCAACATCATACTAAAAGCACATTGAAGCCCACACGTAAACAAGGAGATTTCAAGTGTTCTAATATTATTGTTAGTTCACAAATAAAAATTGGATTATCTTCATGCCAGACTGGGTCAACCTTGTACAAGAAGTCGTGCTCATTCTTGTTAAAGCGCCTTCAGCATAACGCTGGCGCGGCGAGGAGGTGACCTCAGCCGAACAACTGTAGTCCGACAAGTAGAGTGACCGGTGATCACCTCGGAACCAGCATTAGGTATCAACATTAGGATTCGGGTGCAGGTATGCACATCCGGTTGTGGTGTCGAGTGTAGGAGCTGAGCCAAGCGTGCAAGCAAAACAAATCTGCATAAAAAAAAAAGACGAGGGACAGGTAATATTATGAAATTAAGCAGCTGTATTTTTCTTCTTATTCTTATTTGCGAAATTTAAAATCAAAAGAATACTTACAGTGATCCTTTGGTTTCCTCCAATGCTTCATTCAGAGTTCAATGAGTGCATGTTGGCTATGAACAGGAACATAACAAGATTTACATGAATCACATTGAGTAGCGTTCAGATTGTGGACCTATATATTGCTTACATCCATGCAGTTGTTGGAGGCAGTCATGCATATCCTCTGCTGTACCATTCATTTAGTATTTGAGTGCAGTCCAGAAGCATGAATTCATCGAGTAGTGAGTGCCTCCGGATTTTAACAGAATATGAGCAGCAGAGACCACCGACGACAAACCGCTTTTAGGACTTGTTTGAGTATAATAAATCCACTCACATAGAAGTGGAATGAAGTGGAAAATGAACTAATTTTTCCTTCAATTTCTGTCAATTCACTTCAAATGAAGAGTATTCACCTTTATCCAAACAAGACCTTATTGGGGCCTCTGGGAGTGTGAATCTTGTTATTAACCATTCTTGTATAACTACTCCGTATCACGGAAAGTGTTATTAAGCTAGAGAAGAAAGAAATTTTTTCTCTTAGTTAATTTGTCTGCCGTGGGAGTTCAGTCATGGGCCACTAGCCAGGCAAAAAAAACTGCATTTTGGTTCAGTTTTCGCTTGCCATGGCACACTCGTCGTGAATGACCGGAATTAGCCTATGAATTGTTCATTGTTTTTTTTTTTGGAAAACTATGAATTGGACATTGTAAGCCGATGCAGCCGCGTATTCCCCTGACCTGGTCCAAGTCTTAAACCAAATCCATTCATTCAGATTGGCAAACAAGTTGCATGGTCTTGCATGTAAAAGCAATGATCATGTGTTTCTATACAAACGAAGCAACGATCATGGATTCTGATAACTCTAAATTCATGAGGAGTAGGACAGGAGGATTAGTGTGTAATTGCGTGCCATATTTTGCCGACAATACAAATTTTGACCATTAAAGAATATATTGTCAATTTTTGTCAAGTCAACATCATCTAAATACACATTAAAGGAAACACACATAAACTGGAAGATTTCAAGGGTTCTAATATTCTTTTTAGTTCACAAATAGAACTAGATGATCTTCATAGCTGATAGGCGAGACCAGATCGAACTAGTACAGGAAGCGGCCCGTGTTCTTTCTACTTAACCGGGTGCATGTGTTCTGTCTCCAGATCAAGGA
Source organism: Tuctoria greenei (assembly GCA_036927565.1). Taxonomy (NCBI): domain Eukaryota; kingdom Viridiplantae; phylum Streptophyta; class Magnoliopsida; order Poales; family Poaceae; genus Tuctoria; species Tuctoria greenei. The sequence goes on along the minus strand of JAYESD010000009.1, from coordinate 181,968,512 downwards.
GAATGGTCCCTTCAATGATGAGCTGAGCCAAGCGTGCAAGCAAAACAAATCTGCACAAAAAAAAAGACAAGAGACAGGTAATATTATGAAATTAAACAGCTGGATTTTCCTTCCTATCCTTCTCTGCGAAATTGAAAAACAAAAAGAATACTCACAACGACTCTTTGGTTTCTTCCAATGCTCCATTCATAGTTTAAACAGTGCCTGTTCGCTATGAACGGAAAGCATAAGATTTACAAGAATCGCATCTGAGTAGCGTCCAGTGGAGGAACTACATATATACTCCCTCCATCCCCGTAAACATGTCGCCTTAGTTCAAAGAAAGAAAGACCCCAAAAGTTTGTCGTCCTGTGTAATCTTAACTGTAACTTTTAGTGTTTTGACTAATTTGCCCTTCTTCTTTCTCGTTCAACCAAGCGACGAGTGAAGAAGCAGCATCGTCACGTAGACGCAGCCCATCGACGAGCTCGGTGCAGGTGAGAAGCCGCCGCCGTCGCCGCAAGACGCAGGGCGGGGAGGAGCCGCCGCCGCCGCCGCAGGATGCAGGGCGGGGAGGAGACGCCCCCGTCGCCGCGGGACGCACGGCAGGGAGGAGCCGCCGCCGCCGCCGCGGGACGCACGGCAGGGAGGAGCCGCCGCCGCCGCCGCAGGACGCAGGGCGGGGAGGAACCGCGCCGCCGTCGCGGGACGCAGGGCGGGGAGGAACCGCGCCGCCGTCGCGGGACGCAGGGCGGGGAGGAGACGCCGCCGCCGCCGCAAGACGCAGGACGGGGAGGAACCGCGCCGCCGCCGCAAGACGCAGGGCGGGGAGTAACTGTGCCGCCGCGGCGGGACGCAGGGCGGGGAGGATCCACCGTTGTTGTGGGTCGGCGCAGCGCGAGGCTCGGCATAGGAGCTGTCGCCGCGGGTCACGGGGTGGGGAGCACCCGCCATTGCTGCAGGGGGGAGCCGCAACCAAATCTTGACCTTCTTTATCTGCGTGAGGCATGCGGAGCTCGACACAGCTGTTGAGATGGCAGGCGTGGCCACGGTGTTTCTGGAGACGACATCAGTTCTGTAGAATTCTGTAACATTATGTGTACAATGGAGCAAAATGTCCTCAGTGACAGAATTCTGTAACCTCTGTAGTCCATCGCTGTCTGCAGGTCTTTCGATGACCTTTGTTCACGACAGCCATGGTACTAATATGACATCTTTTCAAGCACTAATATGTGGCAAATGTATATTCAAAGAATGTGCTAATATGACATCTTTTCAAGCACTGTTCTCATCAGTGTTACTGTATCATGTTTGTGCAATTTTTATAATGTTTTTTCTGCACAAAACCTCAAACAATAATCTTTTCAGTAATTCTTAATGAAGGGAGTACTTGTAATATTTCTTGATATCAGACCAAACAAGAGTCAAGAGACAGCTATTCGGGTGAGCTAAAAGAAATAGCAACAGCTAGCATTATATGAGATGATATTACACGAAATTTTTAGACCATCAACTCTGCTCCAACATGTGTAGAACAGTTTGGAGTGAAAAATATAGAAAAAAATGGCATACCCAGCACCTAGTTAATGACAGTACAATACAGTCTGGAGTATTTGTAGACAGCAAAAGGTTGATTCCTATCCAAGACCTCATGACACATGACACTAAAATTATACTGAACACACGCTATTTGATCATATCGCTGTCTCGCTTCACTCAGCTCAGTTGGTTTCACACACTGCACTGACTTGCACCATGGTTTTGATGCAACAATGCTTAGGAGCAGAGAAGCTCGAGCCAAGAGAGTTCAATCTGTTATCCACCTGCAGCAATAGAGCATGCTTCAATTTACTAGCTTATGAACCAAGCAAATACCAGAATGATGTAAAACCCTAAAAAAATTGTCATGCAATTCTCAAATTGCAACTGACCTCTCTTAAATTCAAATGTCCATCCATCTTCTTGCCAAATTATATACATACTCCATCTTAGTCCACCTTTGCTCCCTAACCTGCACATCAGGAAAATCAAGTTTCTGTTACTTCTGGTAGAAGCAAAGCATTTCCATACATGACCAAGTTCCATATATAAATCAATGTTGCCTCAAAATTCATACAACAGATTAGGCCCTTACCTTCTCAAAGAGCTGTGTCATTGTCTTGATAACATTTAAACCATAATTTTGGGCCAAAGTTATTTCATTGTCCTGATAACATACAATGGAGAACAAAGTTTCTCTGTCACAGCACAAAGTTGTCATCTGCTACTGTCAGAATATTTGACCCTTTATGTTACTTAAGTTATGATCTGCTATTGTAATTTGTAATAGCTCAAGATATGATACACATAAATATATAACAGAAATCAGCAAAGTTAAAGCAAAATTACAAATCTGCTCCAGGTTTCGGAGGCGGAGGCGGCGGCGGCGACCGAGTTCGGAAGGCGGAGGCGGGACCGGCCAAGATCGGGAGTCGGAGCAGACGGCGACCGGGTTTCGGAGGCGGAGGCGGCGGCGACCGGGTTCCGGAGGCGAGATCAGGAGGTGGAGGCGGCAACAGTCGAGGTCGGGAGGAAGAGGCGCAGGCGGCCGGGATTCGGGAGCCAGTAACGAGGTAGGGATATCCGGAGGGCAAAATAGTAATTTCACATATCCTTTATTTTCTTTGACTGAGTTTGACACGACATGTTTACGGGGATGGAGGGAGTATGCTTAAATGTCATGCGGTTGTTGCAGGCAATCATGCATAACCACTGATGTACGTACGTATCATTCATTTAGTATGCGAGTGCACTCCAGAACCATGAATTGCATCAATTAATTAGCAGACGAAAGATGAATTGCACGTTAATCACACAGCCTGAATAATACTCCACCGTTTCGAATTAACTAACGCTGGTCAGTTCAAAATTAAACTAACCAGCATCAATTCGATGGAGTAATGAAAAAAGCAGGACCAGAATAAAAGTAAATCAAACGAATCTGTCTACTTTGTTTCTTCGTTTCACTAGTTTCAGAAACATTTGAGCATGAGCCTATGAATCTCTGCAATAACAAACTAGCATTCACATTTACAAGGAACATAATAATGAACAAGTAGTAAAGGCACGACCATAGCAGCTGGGATGGCAGCTACTTTACAAAGCTTCGACCCATTTCCATGGCATACATACTCTTCTTGGATTTCAGGCCACGGTACATGTCGCCCACACTCCACGCTGTGCTTTATGAGCAGCAGGAAGATGCGCTCACTGTCCTCTCTGCTGGTCTCTGGTTTAGAACCATTCCTCCATGCGGATTCGGAACCTGCTGTCCTTGAAGCAATTTCTTAGCTGAAACAGAATGGGTGACCAATGCTCAGATACTAGTCACAGGCTCACAACAGCTAGTAAATTCTACTCATGTTGCGGATATAAAAGAAGATCCACATGGCCCAGCACCCACTATATACTAGTAGTTTGAAGTGTTACATACCAATCTCGTAAAATACATCATTCACATTGATCGCTGTTTTAGCAGATGTTTCCATGAAGAAGAGGCCATTCTCTTGAGCATAAGCCTTTGCTTCCTGCAGCATTGGAGTGGCATCTTGTTACAGAAAAATTAACATTACTTCATCTGATAGTGCAATAGCAAGCAAACAAGATGCTACAATAAGAGAAGAAAAAGACATTAAGCCTAGGAGTCCACTTCCATTCAGTTCCCAAGTTATCAAAGTGGAAGTAGGCTGACAGTCTTCACTATTTCTGTATATTTTTGCTGGGTCAAAATCATTGTTACTCTTTACAAGGTGCGAACAAGGTGCAAAAGAATATTAGGAGCAAAACTTGCTCTATTCCCTACCATTCAGCAATATATTTTGAACTTAAAATATGCACAATTAATTCCAGCCTCTGGTATGAGAAGAAATATGCATTAATGCTGAATATCATGAAAGTTACTAGTCTATGTGACTGAACTATAAAAAGAAATGCCATGATGCATGAAGATAATACCAACGGTGGGATGCAAGGACAATTGCATACCTCTGCTGGCACCTGCCTTGCCTCTAGCAAATCGGCCTTGTTCCCGGCAAGGGCCATTATTGTATTTGGGTTTCCTGCATAAGAAACAAAGAGAGAAACAAATAACTTTACATAAGCCCACTCATTCACTTGACACATCTATGGGAACCTTGCCGATGGTATCAGGAGCAGGTGGATATATTTTCATACAACTGCACTACATTACAAGATTACTTTTTGTGCAACCTTATACTACCATAGAAGTGGATACAGTAGTGGATTACCTTGCGCTTGAAGTTCTTGGACCCATTTCTTTGCTTTTGTAAAAGATGCCTATAAATTAGAAAATACAAGTGAACATTCTTATTTGCTAATTATGAGTTTCTAGCACCAAATATATACCATATAAAAAATCTAATTGCTTTAGCTTCAATACATTATATTGATTCACTACTTGTAACTGGTAAAGCAATTTTTTTAACATCACAAATAAAGCGATTTAACAGATTGACTTTCCACACATGGCTTAAAAGCAAATAAGACAAATATCAACAATCATGAAACAAACTGAAGGATGCGAAAAAACAATCAGAATACTATCTTTGATTGGTTTTTCAACAATTCTGATATCAGTTACGAACTCATCATACATACGAAAAATGCCAAGAAGGCATAACCTCGTCAAACAGGGGAATAAGGATTAGATGGTTAACAAGTTAACACGTAAAACTTTAATTGATATCTTTGGGCTCTGAAGATTGCTAGAAGCGGAGCTTAACATAAGAGATTCAGGGGCTGAGGTGATAATGCTTGCTAAATGAAAACAAGACATCTGATGATGGCATTTGGTTTGATACTTCAATCACAGCAGCAGATTAATTTCTTGTCAAAACCCACAACTTCTGGTTATAATGATTGACATCACAATTATGTGATTAATTCTACAGTTTGGTTTGCAGCAGCATACGACCTACTTATTGGTCTTTGCAATAGCTAAGCATGTGGAAACAAATCCCACCCGAAATTATCATCAAAATCCATTGTGTGATTAGTTCAGGTAAGTCAGTTTTTTGTGTTGTACTAACCGCATTCGTGATGTCGTAGACTACTATCGCAGCGGCAGCACCACGGTAGTACATGGGCGCCAAGCTGTGATACCTCTCTTGCCCTGCTGTGTCCCAAATCTCAAACTTCACTGTCTCGTCGTTCACCGCCAAGGTCTGTGAGAAGAAAGCTGCACCGATGGTCGACTCCTGCAGGCAGATGAACCAATCAATTTAGGCATCGCAGCACACAACCCAACTTAAATTCAGAAGACAATTTTTTTTTTTTTTTGAGGAATAATTCAGAAGACAAATTAGTCGTGATGGAAGCTGAAGTCTCACCTGGAATTCCACGAACTGGCCTTTCACGAACCGGAGAACCAGGCTGGACTTGCCCGTGCCAACATCCCCGAGAAGAACCTGGCCATCCAATCCAACACAGCAGGCAAACGCGTATCAGCATCGCAGAGCTCAAACTCGCCGCCGTAGAAAAAAACGAACCCTAACGATACCGCAAAAAGACGCAGTCTTGAAACAATCGGGGCTAAGTTCATGTAGCCTACACCCAGGAATCATAACTAGAGACAATACACGAATCAGCCCGCCGATCAGGCGGGGCCAACGACAACTAACAACCGACAAGATCGGCGGACCGCGCAACTGAAACTGGCGCACCGTAAGGGGATAAAGATGCGAAATTTTGGGGAGGGCTGGGGGTGCGGATTCGCTCACCAGCTTGGCGTTGCGGATCTTGTTGCCGGCGTTGACCGCCATCGGGTGGATCGCGGCACGGATCGGGAGTACCGCCGCCGGTGGGTGAGTTAGAGGGAGAGGCTTTCGATGGGATCAGATCAAATAACTCGAGGCGCGCAGATGAGAAAGAGGGAGAATTTTTCGGGAGCACTTCTTCGTCTTCCTCTTGTGCTGGAAAAGCTTTGGGAAATCTCTCTTCACACGGCTTCGTTTGGCTGTGGCCGCAAGCTTTTAGCGTTTGTTATTGGTGTTCCTTTCAGATTACTGTAGAACCCAACAACAAATAAGGATGCTTCGAGTCCTTTTGCTCCTCGGCCCCTGCGTTCCCGCGTAACTGCAAACAGATTCTTTGACCAGGGACACCCCTCTATAAAACACGAGTAGAATTCTGAATTCTTACTTGAGCTATTGACCGATTCTGGGGTCAGATATACTACTTCACTGCAAGCTAGAAATTGACATCATTACTAGCTGTAAGCATATCATTCGGAAGAAAAACTTATCACAGTGTTGTCACAAATACAGTACTCCCTCCTGGTGCAAATTATTTGACATTTCAGACAATAGAATGAATACAAAATGAGCTGATTGATGCTGTCCGGACGTCAATTAAATTGATCAGGAGGGAGTAACAATATTTTGATACGCCTCACGACATTCATTATCAATGAAACTCAAAGAGAGTACAGAATCAAAGTCAACATGGGAGGCCGCTTATTACGAGGGAAAATTTCACTAAAGCCAGGGTTAGTATTTACCAACTACGCCAAAGACAGAACAAATCATAACCAGTCCGGCTGGTGGATTTAGTCGTAGGCATGAAAGACGCGGTCTAGAAGAGGAGAAGAAATAATCGTTCAACTTTCAGGATTCAGAAAGTGGTGGCAGGTCAATTCTGAGCTTTGCAACTGACCACCTAGCTGCTTCTGGAATGCTCCACCACAATCTTGCCGATATTTAAGCGATCGTATATGGTCCTGTTGTGCCAGAATCAACGTAAGCCTCTCCAAAAACAAAAGATAATAATCTTTATATATTCTATTCTCTAGGTCAGCAACTGCAGGAGAGAACTCTGTGGACAGAAATAGTCCGAAACATTCGTTTCAATTTTCTTCCAATTGATTGTTTGTTTGCTTGCTTGCTTGCGCAGGAGATCACTGTCGCAACGCTGCTTGACGGCAACGGAGGCTGGGATGAGGAGCTCACCATATAAAATTGTTCAGACTTCAGCGTACAGGCTAACAGGCTATGGACTACTAACTTCTACCTTCTACTTTGAGTCGAGTGCTGTGCTTGCGTCTCCCTTGATTTTTTTTAATAAAAAAATGGAATTTTGCATTGATATTCCAGCCTTCATATTTTTTAGAAAATGGAATATTGCGTTATTAATATTCCAGCCTTGATACTATTAGTAGCTAGACAAGCAGCAACTGCATGTTCCCTCCTGTCTTCTAATTACATTAATACATGCAGAGCTAAAATGACAATCCTTTTCTATATTTTCATGTTGAGCAGTTGCAATGCTAATTAAATGGGTTCTTCTTCCAGCTTGTATCGTCGCATGATCAATCACATGCATGAGGGATGCATGGCAATTATTCTAGCTGGCCGTTACAAGTATGCAAACATTAGGTAGCGTCTCAAACAAGCTGATGATCCAAAGTGAGCTGAAGCTTAATTTCCTCAACGGAAACCGTGTAGAGACCTGATCAACGTGCTTGTGCACCATGCATGCACATCTGTGACAGCTTCAAATATGGACTTCGACGTCTCGGTGGTGGACGGTTTCAACGTGCCGATATGGACTTCACCTCCAGCACCGCGCGGGCACCATCCGCTGCAGAGACCGCGGCTGCGTCGAGGGCAGCAAACCCGGTGCGCCAAAGGCCGTCCGCACCGGCAGGCAGGGGCAATAGCGACTACCTGCAGGTCGTATTCTGCCCATGAATCATCAGCGAATGTTTTTCCGTATACTCCCTCCATCCTATGAACTTGTCGCTTTGTAGTTCAAAAATGAACTACAAAGCGACAAGTTTATGGGGACGGAGGGAGTAATTAATAATGTCGTCGAGTGAAGTACACTCGTGCATCTCTTATTAGCTTATCATCGATAAACTCTCTCTGTCTCCATTGTGTCCCATAAAATCTCAAGGTGATAATCCTAATAATGATGGCACTGCTTTGACGATGGATCATCGGACTTTTGATTTCCCATAGTTACATGACAAACGGCCCAGACGGGGTTGAAAACCTGCATCAGCAATCCAAATATATGTGTCGTACGTACATTCACAAAGCAAAACTCAGGTTCATTGAATGGGAAAGCAGCGACTTTGTCTCACAACTAGTATTATATACCTGCGGCCACAAACAGCCAAATGCAGAGAGTATACTTCAAAACTCTGTGTATACAGTAATCTAGCAACAGCATGGCACATAATCTAATGATCACCAATGGGTCGGTTTTCGAAAAAAAAAGAATGATCGCTAATGGGCCGGAACTGGACGACTTAACCGTTATAACCGGACCAAACCGTTTTAATAATCCGATGGGCTTCAATAATACGGGTTAGTTTCGTGCTAATGGGCTTCAAATCGGGCCGTTTTAATTTTCGGTTTAGAATCCCGCGCCATGGTGCCCCAATCCCGGCACAGCCCGAAACTAAACCGTGTCGCGCCGGGTCATGGGCGGTGCCGACAATGTGTGCTTCGGACCACCCGCTTTTGTCCCGGCCCAAGTCCTAGGACTAGGAGAGAGTAGTTTGGGCACCACGGTTTGTCTTTTAATTACATATGCATATATCCTGATGTGCAGTAATGGCTTGGTTAATTGATTGCTTTTAGGGTCCATGTGCCTTGTATAATAATTTTTTTTGTTTATTCGTGTTTCTATATCGGTTGCGTACGTATATGCACACGCTTGTGAGCTGTAATCTGAGCCGACGTCTCATTTCTGTTGAAGGTCATGCATGTTTGGTTGTATCCTTCTAGAGAGTCGAGGCTACTAAGATTGTACAGTACGTACTAGCTTCTTAATTTGTGCGCAGTGTTAGGTTTGGACAAAGAGTGGAATCCTGCTTGTTCTAGCTAATAATCCGTTATAACCGGACCAAACAACACTATTCGTCGGTCTACAAACCACCGACTTGTTGTGTGCAGAGAAAACGTTGGCAGCTGGTTAATTAGGTCTCGGGCAGCAGCCACATTTTATATATTTGGTGCATGAATGTGTGGTTTTTCTTTAGGACGTGGGGGGCTAGCACTACTATCTACCAGCTCGTATGTCTTCAACGTATTGACCACGCCCCTAGCTTGTCCATGTATCGTCCTTCTTCCACAGATTTTCCACGGGCTTCCTTTTTTTCCACGGATTTTTGCATGAGGTGTAATAAGAGAGCAATATTCAACCAACCAACAAAGCCCTATCGTCGACCATATTACCATTAGCGTAGCAGCTTCTCCCAGCTGCTTATATCTTCGATCTTATCTTATTTAGTTGATGCCCGGATACAAGCTAGCACATGTTCGGTCAATGCACACGTTCCAGTTGCTACTTGCGAGGCCAGCTCTTATCCACCACGGAACAAGCAACGCATTAAGTATATACAGCTTTAGTATATATACGTGTGTGTATTTTCTATGAAATATTTTAACCAATGTAACACGGCATTAACGCAAGAGAAATCTAACAAGGTACGTATGCTACTCTAGATTACACGGAGTTAGACGACTTTATTCATAATTAAGGTGAGCTATATGTGCGTGGTGCATGAAATGAAACTGTGTATGTGTTCTCTCTCTGCAAGAGTAGTACGCGATCGCGAATTAAGTGGCTCATCGAGAGAGATCGAGTGGAGTCCATCCCCTATGCGCGGAAATTTCCACAAACGGAAGTGGTCTCACGTATTATATTGACTGGAAATATCGGTGATTTATGGTATGTGGTTCACGCCATCTATCCTTGACTTCATCTCAAAACTCCTCTCGTCGTCCATATGTCCGGCGCGCGGCCATCCGCCATCTATAAAAACCCATGCGCGCCTTCCTCCCTAGCACATCATCCCACACTACATACCAAGCTGATCGAGCATAGCATCATCAAATGAAAATGGCTTCTTCCCCGGCGGCACCAGCTGCTGCTTCCCTGGTGGTCCTAGTCGTCCTCGCCGTCTTCGCTGCCGGCGCCAGTGCTGCCACGTTCAACGTAAGGAACAACTGCCCCTTCACGGTGTGGCCGGCGGCCACCCCCGTGGGCGGCGGAAGGCAGCTCAACCCGGGCGAGACGTGGAGCTTCAACGTTCCCGCGGGCACGCCCTCCGGCAGGGTGTGGGGTCGCACCGGCTGCAGCTTCAACGGCGCCGGCAGGGGGAGCTGCCGCACGGGCGACTGCGGCGGCGCGCTGGCCTGCACGCTGTCCGGGCAGCCGCCGCTGACGCTGGCCGAGTTCACCATCGGCAACGGCCAGGACTTCTACGACATCTCCGTCATCGACGGCTTCAACGTGCCCATGTCCTTCTCCTGCAGCAACGGGGTCAACCTTGTGTGCAGAGCCGACAGGTGCCCCGACGCGTACCTCTTCCCCGCCGATAACACCAAGACCCATGCCTGTAACGGCAACAACAACAGCTTCCAGGTCACCTTCTGCCCATGATCGATGAAGGTAGTATACATATATTGCAGCTAGCTACCTAGCTAGCTGACGAATAAAGTCTACGATGAATAAGACGAGATGTGGTGACATGCATGTCCACGAGTATGTAACTAACATCTTATCGAATTAAATAAAAGTGGACGATGATGGTCTTCGTTCTCAAATAAGTACACATCTAGCTTTGTTTCTAGATGATACAGCAGTATAGATACGGTACGGTCCTGATATGCAAGAAGCTAGCCCCAGGATCAGTTGTTGCCTGCATGCATAGCGACGATTGAGCTGCACCAGTCCCAAAAGTACAGTACTCGCTTCTACTAAATGTTTCGATTGCGCATGTCTGTGACAGCGCTCTTGAGTAAAATGATCGAAACCAGAACAACTCGGTCGACGGTATCCGACCGATTACGGCCGGTCGTCGGCGTGGTTGAGGTCGCCGACGTCGCGCTGGGGCTGCAGGAGGAGTCGCCAGGGTGCCGGCCGAGCCTCGTGCTCTAGACGCACACGCGCGTACGTGGACCATGTTTTGCAACTGGCCGGCCGGAGACTGGGTACGCGGTGCGGCACGAGGCAACCAACGACTGGCCCTGCAAGTTGCATTCCTGCTTGTTCTGCAACTCGCAACTTGCATTTTTTTTCTTCTACAATTTCATTTTTTTGAAATAATGTTTGCATAGAAGATTAAGTAACATTTGCATCAAGGAAATAAAAACAATAACAGAAGGGTGGGGCCTGGATCGTTAATTAGGGATCGGTCACGGGCAGAGAAAAAAAAACAAATGGGCCGTTTGTCCTGTCAGGTGGCTCAAATAATACACATGAGGCCCACGGCCCAGACATGTCTCACGTCCTCGAAAACTTATCATTTTATTTGTAGTTTAAAAATAAATTATAAAGCGAGAGATAGAATTTGTGTAACGGAGAGAGCAACATAGCCATTTAAAAATCTAGCTTCATTATGAATATTCCAACCTTGATATGAATAGCTAGCTAGGCGAGCAGCAACCGCAAGTCGTTTCCCTCTGCCTGCCATTTACATTAACATCCAGAGGTAAAAATGACAATCCCTTTCCATATTTTCATGGCGGTGGGCAGTTGCAATGGTAAATGTCCTCTTCTTCTCCCAGCTTGTATTGTAAGATCGATCTCATGCATGAGGGGTGGCAATGCCAGTTGTCCAGTAGCAGATGTGGTAAGACGTTTCCAAGCTAGGTATAGCGTCTGGAACAAGCTGAACCAAAGTGAGTTGAAGCTTAATTACCTCAACGGCGGAAACCGTAGAGACCGACGTGCATGTGCACCGTCCACATCCATGTCAGCTTCGAAAATCCCAAACATGCCCCGGTAAAGAGACGGCGTACCGTTGCCAACGCGAGGGGCATCTTTGTAATCTCTCTTCCGCTCCTCATCGATCTTCTCAGTTTGTCTATATATATACGTGTACACACACACTCCGTCACCACTCCACTCCACACACCAACTGGCAACTGCAACGCACGAGTCAGGCAGGCAGGCAGCATCAATGGCGTTTCCGGCGACCACCTCGCGAGTCCTCTTCGCGCTCCTCCTGGTGGCCGTAGTCACTGCGGGCGGCGCCGGGGCGGCCACCGTCCTCGTCGCCAACAACTGCCACTACACGTTGTGGCCGGCCGCGATCATCCCGGCGGAACTGGGTGGCGGCGGCATCCAGCTCGAGCCCGGCCAGACGTGGCTGGTTGCCGCGCCCGCCGGCACCAGAGGCGCGAGGATCTGGGCGCGCACCGGCTGCTCATTCGTCGACGGCCGCGGGACGTGCCAGACCGGCGACTGCGCGGGCGACTTGATCTGCAAGGTACCCGGCAAGCCGCCGGCGACGCTGGCCGAGTTCACCATCGGCAGGGACACCAACGACTTCGACTACTACGACGTCTCGGTGGTGGACGGGTTCAACGTGGGCGTGCAGTTCTCCTCCAACACGGCCGGCGTCGAGGGCCCGATCCTCTGCAGAGACCCCGGCTGCGTCGACGCCAGCCACCCCGGTGTGGCCAAGGTCCGCACCTGCAGGGGCAACAGCGACTACCAGGTCGTATTCTGCCCATGAGTCAGCGAGCGTACTGCGAAAATGTTCTCATTCGCAGATAAATAAAGTTGAGTGATGTACATGTTCGTTTGTTCATGTATGCTACACTCGTGCACGGCGTCAACGTGCATGACAACAGGCACGTACCCATGGCTACGACATCATCACCTTAATGGTTCTAGTACCAAACTAATTTTACAGGGTAAATATTCTCTTCTGGGGCAAACGATGATCGAGGCGTCACTCTACAACTCGTCAAATTAAGTGAGATCACAAAGCAAGATTGCCCATATAGTTTACATGACATAACCCGAACGGTGTGGAAACCTGCAGCAGTAATCAAAATATACATTCACGAAACTAAACTCAGATTCAGTGAATGGGAAAGCTCAACATCTCAACCAACGACATGTCTCGCAATTATTATATACCCGCGGTCAAAAACAGCCAAATGCAGAGACTATACTTAAAAGTTAAAACCTCTGTATATAGAGTAATCTAGCAAGAGCATGACACATAATCTAATTATCACAAATGGACTGGACTTAAACAACAAATCTTCTCAGAGGCAGCAAACACTGGAGAGATAACTTCAGTGACATAAGCAACTCCACAAACGAAAGTTACATCTGCAGATAAGAATCGAGAAACTAGAGAGTAGTTCGTCTAAAATCCTCCATCAACACTGAAGAATCTGCTCACGGTGTACTAGTAGTCCACGCCCAGAATTGTGCCCTTCTTCCTGGGAGAGACTTTGGTCCAAGGAAGTGATGCCAGGGAGCCTAACCTTGATGTTAGGTCTTGCAACACCTAGACGTCGTAGAAATTCAAGTGTTCTTGTCAACTGCTTTTGTTGATGGCAACGTGCCAAATACATGATCCCACAGGGTCGAGGTTATTCCAAAGCCCTTGTTTTGAATTCTGAAGTGATGGTTCAGATGGTATTTCTGATGTATAGCAGAAAGATGTGTAAGCGAACCATGAGATGTCATTGGTAGGAAAAGGCTTCAAAACGAAATAAGAACCTTGAGGTGTTTTGCCGGATCTATTGAAGGTTGCCCATGGTGCAAGTAGTAATGTGTGCAATCGTACATCACGTAACCCAATAGGCCACCTCCAAACACGCCGGGTGTAGTAGATGGGGTCGAAAACAGCTTGATTAGGTTCCAGAACTAAATTGAAATAGAAAACGTGAAAGCAGCATCAATATTTGAACAGAAGTTAAAAGATAAACATAGGAAGATAATGTTGTGTGCACTTAAAGTTTGTGAACATCAATGTTAACACAAATGTATGATATTTACCGGAAAGCACAAAATAGCTGCAGCCGCTGGAGGAAAAACAAGTCGAAGTCCATCCATCGGATGCTTGTGATGGCATCCGTGTAGAAGATAGTGTGCGGTGTTTGCCCTGCCACACCCACACGTCAACGCACTGGTCAGAATGATACTCGGTTCTTCTAGTTTGTACAAATAATGGAATGAATAACTTACCAGTAACTTTTGGTTTTTATGTGGAATAGAAATCGGTGCAATAAATATTCAATCAATGTCCAGATACATATTCCGGACACAACCATCATAGCTACTTCTGTAATTGAATTGCCCATCTTGATAGAAGTACTCAGGCACCACCCCACGACAGGCAACCAAATAAGTGGGACTGCCCACCATTTTGTACGTGTTAAGAACTGAGCAGTGAACCATTCATCAGAACACACAGCGATCATAATTTCAAATGCTAGAATGCAATATGTAGAATATATTCACCTCCAATACGTCATTTTCGAAAAAACGTGGCCCTTCCTTGCTAACAATTGGCTGGTGAGCCCATTCCTGGTACTGCTCTTCTAGATGGCCAACCTAGAAATTAAGGAAAATGAAGTCAATATAAATTCCAATTCAAAGAAGTTAAGGAAAATGAAAGAGTCAGGTCACCTGAAAAACAAGAGGCTTATCCAAATCCACTGTAAAAGCCTGCGCAACCATTTTCTTCAGACACTGATTACTGAAATAATGAAAAAGTCAGGATCTTTGGAACGTGTAAATAACAGGAAAGAAATTGGGGACAAATCAAAAAAAGTTCGGAGTGCCTTCTATGCTCACAGTTTGTAGTTTGTCCGGTTTGGGTAATGTAATTGACCCTCAAGTCATATGGACCAAGTGTGCTAAGCCTTTAACAACGTCGGTACCGTTCATGACCCACAAATACTTAAACAAAGATCAGACGGCCATGATGCCTGGCATTACTATTCTATCAGGAATTTAGGATCTGGGGGCCCAAAAGTGTATTCTGTGGCTCTACTTTAGGTGTTCATATCAAGGTGTACCAGAGAGAGCACCACAAATCGGAGAAATCAGCCGGTCCATCACGCAAGATCCGGACCGTTCACACAAAATATCTCAGGGAGATCCAAGCAATCAAGCTCACAGACAACTGTACAAGGCAAAGGTTCATGTACTTAACATGTTCTCATGCAACTTGACTTCATTCAGATCACGTTGTGCAAGATTCCAACACAAAAACAGCTAAGAACCAACTGTAGAGCATTGGGCATCTTAGGGGAATATTAGAAAAAGTTGTTGCCACCCGGGGCTTAAGTAAGAACTCATGATGGGTGACTACTTAAAACTAAAAATTGTACTTCATCCATCGCAAATTACTTGTCACTCTCTAGTTAAAAAAATGAACTAGAGAATGACAAGTAATTTTGAACGAAAGGAGTATACAGGTAGCGTGCCACAGATAAGTGTAGGCCGCCAAACATCTGAATCATGCCTTTTGCCTTTAATCATCCGCGCACAAATGCCGTGACCAAGATTCGGCCGTGCTGGGATTCCAAAATGAAAGCAACCATTGCAGCTAAGATTATACCACTGTAAACTGAAATTACCCAAGCATGTAAAACCAAAGCCGAGTGACGAGAAGAATTTTCAGCCTGTTGCAGAATTTTCTACTGGCCAGAAACAACGATATGTAACCTTTTTTTACTACTGCCCGTTGCAAAATATCGCACATCACCACACAATCCAGATTCTTTTTTGCCTTGAAGCATCTCAACTAAAGTTCACGATGCTTCTGCGCCACCACGGGTTTGACCTTGGCCTGGAAAAAACGCGGCATTATGCTCACGATTCGAATCTCAGGGAGCACGTCACCGAAGATTTCCCCCCGATCTCGGTTCTCGGGCCGAGGCTGCGCGCACCTCTGAGGGCACCGCCGGTCAATGCGGCGACGAGAACGGATCTAAACCCCGGTTTCGCACGGATCTAGGGTAATCTCTTTTTTTTGTCGCGAAAAAAAAAAAACTCTGAATGAAGAAACCCAGGTGGGAGCGCGAGCAAGAAGAGAGAGAGAGAGAGATGCAGGATGGCAAGTCACCTGCGAAATGCTACGCCGGAGGAGGTGTGATGAGGAGCTGCGGATGCGTGAGGAGGTCGGAGCGGCGCCTCCGCAGACCGGCGCTGCTGCCTGGCTTTGGGACTGACTGTGACTGGGAGCTCGGAGATGGGCAGGTGTGCAGAAGGCGCCGGCCGGGTCGTTGTTATTGTAGACGACGACGACGACCACGGCGTGCACGGCTGTGATCCGGCAACTAGTGTGTTGCCTCTTTATAGATCGCCCCTTGAATTCTACTGTTATTATTTTGGACAAACAACAATAGTGGTTCCTCTCCATGGGCTCACGGAGGCCCAAATAAAGCGGTCCAGTCCATTGGGGCTCACGGAGGCCCAACTCTCCTGCTTTATTTGCCTGCTTGCTGGAGAGTTGGGTCAGGGATCCAAAAGATTGAACGCAATCTCTCCGAAGTTTCAGAGATCTGCAGGATCCTGAAACCCAACCACTGACAGGCACGATCACCAACCGCCCGTGGATTCAGTGATTGAGAACAACATCACATTCTGCTCATAAACTAACGTACTCCCTCAATTCCTAAAAATTATTTTATCGTTTTGTATTTCAGAAATAAACTACAAAATAATAAACTTTTGAGAACGGAGTGAGTACACAGATTATCAGTCGTGCGCGCAAGCATTGCGCTGAAACGGAAAGACACAGTAGCATCACACACGTATGCTCCCTCATTTTTCGAAAGTTTTGTCGCTTTCTAATACAAAATGAATAAGAAGACAACAAACTTCTAGGAGTATATGCTATGAGAAGTTATAGTAAATGAGATGTGTTACAGCCGGCCTGCTGCCCTCCAGAAGCTAGCTGCAGGTCACTCTCTTCAGCAGAGTCATGATATCTTCTTTCGTCCCTAAATACTTATCGTCTTCTAATAAAAATAAATAAAAAGATGATAAATATTTAGAGATGAAGAGAGTACATTCTTTTGCCTGAAAAATGCAGTTGTTTCGTTGTCGTCAGATTGTCCAAATGACCGCAGTCACCAAGGATCGCATATGCCTTTAGCTAGACACGTATGCGTGCTGCCAAGTTGGTAGAGTATGATCACTTCTTAGGCAGGCAGGCAGCTCTACGATTTCTGCCTATCATCGTCAGTAGTAGTTTCCAATGGCGCCACCACCGTCATCTTCTTCTTAGCATGGCCTCCCGTTCCCGTCAACCCGTTGTCGATGTAATTGATCATCATATGCTTGAAACGGATGACGCTGCAGGGAACCCTGATAACGCCGCGCTGGTTATGCCCGAACTGCCGCTCGGCCATGTCCAGCAACGCCGCCACGCACGGCTCCCTTAACATCCGCACGTGTACCATGATCCTCTGGCCCTGCTGCTGCTCCTCCTGCTCGTCGTCGTCATCGTCGACGAGCACCATCGGAACGTATCCTTCGGGGACCAGCTGCTTCTTCTTCTCGGCGTCGTCACCGGCGCCAGTCGTCGACGAGCAGACGTACCACGCCGGCGGGACGACGGTGGCCTTGGCGCCCTGATGCTTCCTTACTGATCTCCACCACATGGACATGGCCATCTAGCTAATTAAAACGTTGCTACTGTTGGTACACGCGAGCTTAGGTGTATACCGTATACGTAGAATGAATATGAAACGGTGTACGTATGGCGAGAGATGGATGGGAATGCCCAACGCAATATGATGGACCTTATATATAGCAGCCTTTGTCTCAAGCTAGGCCACACGCATGGGTACGGTGGACAGCTGGTGGTACATCAACCGGATCTAAGACGCTACGCGTACGGGAGTGACAAGTTGGTTTTATATAATTAGCAAATTAAAGCTAGACTTAAATTTGTTCTTGTGTTTGATGTTGACGGCCAGAAATTAAAGAGAAGAGGCAGTACGTTTAGTCAGCCGCGCCGTACGTTTCAGCTGAATTGACGAACGCGCATCGAGCAAGCAGCTAGCTTTCGGCGCCGCTACGTCCACCGTATGAAGATTCCAGGAAGGTTCGTCTCGATGCTTCAATTCATGTCAGCGCAAGTAATATATATATAGTGCTGTCGATCTATCCGTTTGACCATGCATGCATATGTACAACTGTGTAAAGGGACCCTCAGTAGCATGTACCCACCGATCGATAAATCGATGAAGTGCCACAGTTTTTTTTATTTTCCGCGAAATATTGAGCACACACGTGTACACATACATGACGGTGTCACTACTGCATGCGGCGGGACGACGCGCTAGTATGACGATGCGATAGCTAGCGTTGCATGCACTCCGACGACGTACAGTACGGGCATGGGTGGGCGTACGTAGGAGGTACGGCGGCGACGACGACAGACAAAATAAAACCTGGGTGCATCACATTGACTTTATTGCATGCATGGTAACTAATAACGTGACATAAATAACGTGTGCATATGGTAGCAATATATTGAAACGTTGGTGGATCGCGGATATATCAGCGTCAACAAACAAAGTTGGTGCTGCATGCCGCCATACAGCACTACCACCAGGCAACATCTATATATTGTGGAATATCTAGCTTGTCATGCTCCACCATATAGAAGCATGTTTGCTGTTGCTGACCATGCATGCAAAAATTGGTGATAGTGCGGTACCACAACCACAAGACCAACACGTTTGTACGGAAAAGCGCAAGTACAAATGGGGTACGGTGTACCACAAGGTACAACTAGTACACACCTACCAGTCAAGTGGCAGATCGTGATCGAGAGAGGGCATAATAAGATATATCCTCAACGAAAGCGGCCATCAGTACGTGTGGTCTGGACTCCAATTCAACCCGTACGTGTTTGTGTATACACAATAGGATCACACTGTTGCTAGCTAGCTAGTGACCACAACACTATCGTCAGTGCACTCGCCCTTTTAATGGTTCAAAGTAGTTGGGAGGCCAGCCAGTCGGTGCCCTCAACAAATAAATAATTAAACTAGCTACTGCACGTCGTCTCAAAGGATTCTCCAAATGTTACACTCTCTATGACACGTTATGAAAGCAAACAAGTGCAATGTGGAAATTTGAGAATGCAAACAACGAGGGAGACAAAACGCAATCCACTAATGTCAATGGCAAAATCATCTCTATCTATCTATCCAATAATCTTATATTACTCCCTCTCCGTGTGTGTCGCGCGTCACTTTCACTTAAAAGTTTTGAGCTTCAACAAGTAGGTTGTCACATGCGTTTGGATCGAAGCATCAAGCTCGTCTAAATTGGCTGTCAGCGGATACACGATCGCATTCGGTACGTATTTCGGTTGAGTGCGACGACCCAATCCGGACCGATCAAATGGCAGTGTATACGGCCGGATGCGATGATAATCTTCTTCTACAGTGAAAAAAGTGATCATGTTCAGTTACTGAATCCTGCACTGCACGATCGGAATCAAGTCGGTTGCTTTTGGCGCGCCAAACAAGTGTGCTTATACAGTGTACGTAGTGGTAGTGGCGCACGAAAAGCAAGGCACACCATGCACACTACCGAGAATTGGAGGCATGTAGGTGTGCGTCGCCGTACGTAGTACGGCCACTTGTACCCTCTCCACTTCTACAGTCCCGCCTCTCTATGTATATATAACGCAGCATCAGCTCACACGCAGGCAGACAGACAGGCACCTTGCACTCGCAGTCTCGCAGCCAGAAACAAAGGAACGGCTTTTCCGTTCCGCCATCAACGTACCAACCAGCTCGTAGACTATACGTAGTAGCCGATGAGGAGGCAGCAGCTGATCCGGCGGCTCTCCCGCGTCGGCGACTCCTGCAGCTGCTCTTCGCCGCCGTCGAGGAGGAAGAAGGGAGGAGTTGTGCCGGAGGGGCACGTGCCGGTGTACGTGGGCGGCGCGGCGGCGGGGGAGGAGGAGGAGCGGTTCGTGGTGCGCGCTGACCTGCTGGGCGCGCCGGCGCTGGCGGAGCTCCTCGGCCGCGCCGCGCAGGAGTACGGGTACGACCACCAGGGTGGCCCGCTCCGCATCCCCTGCCCCGCCGCCGTCTTCCGCAGGGCGCTCGCCTCCGCCGCCGACGAGGAGTAGAGGTGACGATTATGAATTACAGTAGCTCCGGCTAGTCTTGAGTCTTAAGAGCCAAGAACACATGTACTGTAACAAATAGCTACTACTGTACGTCTTTGTCACGTTGTCATCTGGAGAGAGAGAGAGATAGAGTAACCAAGCAGTCCAGTCGGTGGCACTTACATCAGCTTCTTCTTGGCTCATTCGTTAAGTTGCAAATTAGACGTACGTGACATCGTTTTCTTGGTCCAGCCATATGTAGCGGTGTCGGCCATGGATGCGCGACGTGACCTTGGAACAAGATGGTTGAAATAATAGCCCCAAAGATTGCTCTCTGTAGTTGAGAGAGCCATATATATTCATAGGAAGCCCACGAGGCACATTCTTCAGGCCCAGTCGGCCCAACCCAACGGCCCAGCTCCCACGCGGCGCGAACCTCTCCTGCTTCTCGCGCTTCCTTCGCCTTCCTTCTCCTCCGGCGACGATGGGGGTGGTGCTGCTGCACTACCGATACCGGAGCGGGATACAGACCAACCAGGCGGTCCCGGGCGCCTTCACTTCGCCGCCGTCGCGGAGCTCGCAAACGGATCCTGTATAGGCTGGCTGCTAGCTGTGTCCGAATTAGAGAAACATGCTGTCTCCATCTGTACTTATTGAGAGCATCATGCGCAGGTCGTCCGGTCGCCTGGCGGCTGGGCTCCATATATATATGTTCAGATCAAAAGCATGACGAATTCGTTCACCTCCTCCGACTTCTTCAGCTCCAAGTGAAACTTTCATCCTGCTGCATGCAGTCTAAAACAGAAAAACATTCATATATCCTACGACAGTAGTACAATGTAACAACGATGACCTGCCTGCTAGCTATAGCACACTAAAATGGATCGACCACCACAACTCGTGGCAATACTATATTGACTAGTATCTGCTTGCACGGTTTCCATGGATAGGGTATTATTCTATTGCTTTTCGTATACGTCTAGAACCAAGAATTATCAAAGCTATATATATAGCTGTCTCTCTCATCACCGTATCGCAAAGATCCGGTCAACTCGATCGCGCCATATGGCTGCCAACGCCGGCCGTCCAGATTCAACCAACGCCGTTCAACTCCTCTCATCTCCATGTCGTGGCCAACCAAGACCTCACCTCCATAGTGCGCCAGCCGTCTCGTGAGGATCGATCTCCGCGCCAGATGTTCAGGTCAGAGTCTTCAACAATGACGAACGATACTAGTACTACGTGCTGCATACATACCCCGATACTCTCTCTTTCCCATATTATTTATCGTTTATGATAAGAATTTTAGTTCAAAATGAACTAAAATCCTTGTCTTAAACGACAATTAATATGAGAAGGAGGGAGTATTTGGATAAAAGCTGTGTGCTATGCCGTGTCAAGCAGTAACCAGAGACAACAAGACTTGGTCCCCTGGCGTTATCCATCACCTGGACATGCATCATGTCTACAAACATACTAGCATAAACTCCGATTGACTTTCAGGCCGTATTCAGACAACGATGACCATTGCTTCCATTTTTCGGACTAATACTGAACCGCCTGCTGCAGCAGGTCATCGCTGGTGGACCATCGACGACTAGCGCACCTGCTATTCAAAATTTCGACTCGATCACAGCATGATCATCATCAGCAGCCGATGATCTTGGAGCTGCCTTCACGCGCGCACGATCGAACTCAGCTGATCATGCAGGCGATAGTTGTATGATCAATGGACCAGCTGGGATTGTATCGATCATCACCAACAACCACCACTATGACTGTGGACCAATTATTCAGGCAACAATTAACAAGTACTCCCACCGTCTCTAGAAGCTTATCGCTTTGTGGTTTACTTTTGAACTACAAAGCGATAAATTTTTAGGAACGGAGGAGTACATATCTTTTTAGAGTAAAAGAAGAATTAACACGAGCTTCTGTGTGCATCCAGTATATAATAATACAAAAATACTCTCTCTTTTCTCAAAAGATTGTCACCTTTAGTTTATTTTTTGAACTAAAAACAATTTTTAATAAAGGAGAGAATACATTGATAAATACTGTATAAGTCACTGTTGGAAGATCTGGTCCGTCCGTCGTTGCTTAATAAGCCGCTAGCGTGGACCAATTACATGGTAGGGGGCCTTGGCAACCACATCACGTATTATGATTAATTTTATACTCCCTTCTTCCCATATTATTTGTCATTTAGTAGAAGAATTTTAGTTCAAAATGAATTAAAATCTTTGTCCTAAACGACAATTAATATGAGAAGGAGAGAGTAATAATTTAATGTTCATAAATTCCTCTATTAAACAAATCATCAATTATTATGAAATCAAATGGTCAGCCAATACGTCACTCATGCACCAGCCATCCACGGTATCTCCCGCGGGCCCCATCTTCAGTGACACGGTTCACCGTAGACTCGGTTTTCCTACGGACCCGAAGGCCTCTCTCCAGCTCCACCAGGCACCAGCTGACCAGCCTCATCTGCATAAAGCGCCGGGTCCTCTCGACCTCTCCAGCAACTTCCGAGAGCCGGCCGCCATTTCTGCAGAGGCACCACGCAAAGGACCTCGGCGCCAAATCCGTGGTTGGTTTCTTCTCTCTGTTCTGGCGATCCGGTTTGGGAAACCAGTTCAGGGTAAAATTTTGATCTTTTTTTCCTTGGATATATTTTTTCCCCAGATTCGTGACCCACCACACCACACAATGGGAGAGGCGTCGCCGGCGATCGCCAACGACGTCACCGAGGTGAGCGAGCGCCCTTTCCTTCGCGATTTCCGCCACTTTATTTCTTTGTTTCTGGGGAGGGGGGATTCGGATGTGCAAGGTACAAACCTGACTGGATCTTTGCGACGATGGATGCGCAGCTGATCGGGAACACGCCGCTGGTGTACCTCAACAAGGTGACTGATGGCTGCGTCGCCCGCGTCGCCGCCAAGCTCGAGTCCATGGAGCCCTGCTCCAGCGTCAAGGATAGGTGGGCGCTATCCGCTATGCCTGCTTGGTCCCCCTCCCTTTTTACTCTTAACTTGTTGGGTTGGGTCTGGGTGGGTGGACTGCGTGCCAAAGTTTGGGTCGTTCTGCTTGCTCTTTAGTCTGGACTGAAGATCTCTGGAAGTTAGTTCGGATCAACCGCTTCTTTGGTTCTGGAGCTGAAATTTGTTGTGTTATTGTGTTTGTGCAGGATTGGGTACAGTATGATCACTGATGCCGAGGAGAAGGGATTGATCACACCAGGCAAGGTGGGTAACTCAACTCTTTGGAGCATTTCCTTGGCTGTTCCAAGGGAAGTTTCCATTTGTGTTCTATCCTTGATCTGCATCTGTACTTGATGCATAATTTTAAGTATTTGCACTGACTATGCACATGGAAAGCTAAAAGTATGGTTGGAGTGTCGATGGCTTAGTGCTTTGCTTGGCAAATAGAACAGATGCCGATTTCAGTCAGCTGAAAAATAGCAGCTCCCTAATATATAATGTACTGATTAGCTCTTTTCTACGTTCAACTGTTGCCAGAGTGTGCTGATTGAACCAACTAGTGGCAACACAGGCATTGGACTGGCCTTTATGGCTGCTGCTAAGGGTTACAAACTTGTGCTCACTATGCCAGCCTCCATGAGCATGGAGAGGAGGATCATATTGAAGGCTTTTGGTGCTGAATTGGTCCTTACTGACCCACTCCTAGGAATGAAAGGAGCAGTCCAAAAAGCAGAAGAGCTTGCAGCAAAGACACACAATTCATACATTCTTCAGCAATTTGAAAATCCTGCTAACCCAAAGGTGCAGCATAGCAAATCACTCTTCCTGAGTTGTCATACTGAGAATTTTTTTTTTTTTGAAACCTCCATACTGAGAAATTGTTATGCAGATTCATTATGAGACAACTGGGCCTGAAATCTGGAAAGCTACAGCTGGAAAAGTTGATGGCCTTGTCTCTGGTATCGGTACAGGAGGTACCATAACTGGCACTGGGCGATACCTAAAAGAGCAAAATCCCAATGTCAAGGTAAGCATTGCAAAGCCTGCTTCAACTACTGGTTCAGCTGCCATTTTGATAGCTAACATTTACTTATTTGTCCTGTATAAAATGAATTCTCATTTTTTTTTTGTTTATCTTATGTTAGCTCTATGGCGTGGAACCAGTGGAGAGTGCTATTTTAAATGGTGGAAAGCCTGGTAATGTTTTCTTCCGGCATATGTTCCTTTTTGTTCTAAGTATAGAATGTTATGGTCATCTCGATCAATGAGTATAGATTGCTGGACTTTCATTGCCCCACAGTTAGCAGAATCCAAGAGAAAGTTCTCTTATGAGTGTCCCTTTTATGGTTGCATTGTGTTCATGTGAAGTATATCTTGTAAAAAATCTCGACCAACCTGTGAGGAACTAGTTGGCTAATTAAGAAGAAATAAGCACCTAAATTTGAGCCTGGGTTACCCAGGCTGGGTAGTCGTGTGTACAACTGTACACCCACATGCCTTAACCAACTGAGCTAGGCTCAGTTTCTTGAAATATATCTTTTCAGCCAGGGAGATCAAGCAGACATCATTATAGGATAGTTGTGTAAGAATAAGAATTAGCAGATGGTCATACAGTTGTAAGGTCACCTTTTTTGTACTTTTTCTCAATATAAGAATGATATATTTGTGGAGAAACCTTACGAGCCATTTGTCACCAACAAATTGTTGATGCTGCTTGTTTTGGGCTAATATATTTGGTTCCCCTTATGCAGGGCCACACAAGATCCAAGGGATTGGAGCTGGCTTTATCCCTGGGGTCTTGGATGTTGACCTTATTGAAGAAACCATACAGGTATGTACTTCTCCTGTAGAATTTTGAGCTGTAGTTCCCTCTAAAAAAATAGTGTTAAGCTGTAGGGAAGACATATCTTTTGCTCACTTTTATAATAATTTTACTTGTCCATCATTAAGAGAAGTATGTGGTAGATCCACATTATGTAATCATGTGTTTCTGTGCATTCATCTTCTTTAACCCTTCTATAACCTTTTGTTTTTGTTGTTGTTTCTCAGGTTTCAAGTGATGAATCCATTGAGATGGCAAAGGCTCTTGCTTTGAAAGAAGGCTTGCTGGTAGGATCCTGTCGGACATTTGCTTCTATTTTTCTATTGTTGGGCACTACTTCATACTACATTTCTTTCATGAGCCTCACCACACGTATCTACTCGAGCCGGCGACTTATGATGTGAACATTTGTAGGTTGGGATATCTTCTGGTGCAGCTGCGGCTGCAGCCATCAGGCTTGCTCAGAGACCTGAAAACGCAGGGAAACTCTTTGTTGTAAGTGCTTATGTATCTCTGATTCGATCGATGCAACATCTGAGCTTCTCAATTCTTAATATTATCGTATTCTTTGCTCCATGCAGGTGGTATTCCCAAGCTTTGGTGAGCGCTACCTTTCGTCGGTGCTCTTCCAGTCCATCAAGAAGGAAGCCGAGAGCATGGTGGTCGAGTCCTAGAGCGCGCAGTCCCTGCATCTGTCGGCAGTCTGCATTTCCGGGAGTCCATCCATACTAATAAAGCAGCCTCAGGGTTTCTGCTTCTGCTAATTAATTTCGGCATCTCAGAATTCATCGTCGTATTACTGTCTTATGAATTTGATAATTTGGGTTTTTCTATATTGTACCATGTTGCATCAGATTGTGTGGAAATAAAACACTAATGTGTATTCCTGTCTCTACCTTTATTTAAAAAAGCATTTGCGGAAATTTGGATTGGCTCTTCAAGTTTCTTTTTGTGTTTATTGTTTCAATAATATTCTGCTGATTCCCGAAGAGTTGAAGAAGTCCTGACAGCACAGAAATAAATAGAAAAAAAAAGTGAAAATGTTTATCGTCTCGGACATCGGACCTAGCATATCGGGCCGTGCTCTGCCTCGAAAAAATAACGAGATGGGCCGTGCTCTGCCCTGAAACAGGCCTCAAGTCTGGACGCGTCTCGCCACCACCTCAAATAAAGTCAAACCGTCGTCTTCCTCCCTCCGCGCCCACGCCCGCGCGCCGTCAAACTCAAATCACCGCATTCCCCACCCACCGCGGCAACTCGTCGGTCGCCGTACTCGGTACTCCTCCTGCCGCCTTCAACCGTGTTGGTTTGCCGTGGATTCTGGATCCAACGGGACTCGGGATCGATTGCTCCTCTTGGTGAGGAACCCTACCTACCTTTCTTGGATTCAATTAGTTCCCCCCCCCCCCCCCCCCCCCCCCCCCCCCCCTTTCTTGCTCGCCGTGCATTTTGCTCTTTTTGGAAATCTTTGAAGTCGCGTGGGGCTATGGGCAATCGAATCATCTCTCGCCCCGTACTGGTTAGCAGCGCGTTCCCTTGCTGCACGATGGAGTACCGATCTGATGGCTGGACTGCGGACACCTGGTTCATGGTCTGTTCGATTAGGCTCGGTTTCATGCTGTTCTCTTTGCAAGAACCAATCTTCTTATTTTTCTTTCGCTGATAGTGGCTCGATATCGATTGATCTCGGTTTTTTATTCCCAAAAAGAAAAGTTTAGGGATTCAACTGTTGGAACCAGGGTTTCGCCATTCCCCACTCTAGGTTCGCTCGCTGATGATCGGCAAGTGACAAAGTGAATATTGTGCTTCGACGTTGTGCAGGATGATTACCGTATCACTTGTTTGAATCCCCCCTTAGTGCTCTGTACTTGCTTACTTGTGCTTTCTGACAAACATCTGAGACCATGTACAAGTGGATGTCTTAAATCACTGTATTTGTCTTTCGACAAGTGCTAGTTAGTTATGCCTTTTCTGTTTTAGATAGTTGGCGTACTGTAATCTATTTCCTGCTATAGATACATGCTTCGAGTGATGCTATTGGGCGGACAATCAACTGAAAATCTTTGAATAATTTATGTGTCCTTCTTCATATCCTGTAACTGAAGAAACCATCACATGAGGATTTGATCATTTAAAACTGTGTACCAAATCCAGTTTCACTAACAGCTCTGCTTTTGTTTCTTCAAGAAATCCAGTGTATGTGATGGCTGGAAATCTTTGGGCGGGTAACTATGCAGAAATGGAGGATACTGCGACGGACCCTGTTGACAACAAGACTACCTTCAGAGGTTTGAAACAGTATGTCAAAGATCTTGATTCAAACACACTTCCTCCTTTTCTTTCCCGTGTGTGCGCCCCTGACAAGACAAGCTCGTACTCGGATGAGGAAATCTTATGCATTTTTGAGACTGCTGCAAAAGTCCATGGATGCAGCATTGTACCGCATATAGGACAGATCATTGCAAGAGTAATTAGGATTATGGCATCAGATTCGAGGTCTGTGCACAGTGCCAGTTGTTCCGAGCTGGTTTGCACGTTATCACAGTATTGTATTGATCCCCTGCGTACAGAAGTAGTAAAATCTGAGACCCTTAGCTCTCTTTGTCGTCCCTTTTCAGACTGCTTGATTAAAAGTAATGGAAGTGTCTCTTCTGGTTGTGCTCTTTGTGTCGCTGCTCTTGTCCAGTCCAACAATTGGCAATTTGCATCTAATGAGTTGGTTAATGATGTTTGCCTGAAAGTCTCGGGGGCTTTAGAGGAGGCTCACTGCCAGACTGCTGAGCACTTAAGATTGGTGGTTGCTCTGTCTAAGAATAATCAACTGAAACTTGAGCCCTACGGGCGATCATTGGTAAGATCAGGACTACAAATATTGGATGATAATACTAAAGCAAGAAATTTTCAACTGATTATGTCATCCATTCAGATGATACATTGCATCATGAAAAGTTTCGATGTGAGGATTATATCTTCTGAGATCAGTAGCATTATCCATGCTTTGGAGCAATGCCAAGATGACACTGTTCCTGATGTCCACGCTGCAGCTGTTCAGGCTGCTGAGACTGCTAAAATACTCCGGAGGCAGGAAGAATATGGGCACCAGAAAAAAATTAGTAGTCCATTTGAAAACTCTAGTGGGGGGAATAGCAGGAAGGGATCAAACTCTCCAATCGATGATGTGGATATCAGAGACAATGGTTCAAGTGGATCTTCTTGTGACTTGCAGGCTGTTAGTTCCATTGCTGGTTTTGATGCTCAGCCATCAATGGGACAATGCGTGAGTAATCTTGAAAGCACACGTGCAAGGCGACGACTTTGGAGCAATGGTTCTCATTCTTCACATGAAATGCCCAATTATGAGTTTTTTCACACTGCAGCACTGGATAGTGATGATGCTTTGGGTGTGAGAGGGCATTCTAATTCTGCTGGTCTGCTCAAGTCAAGTAGGAGGTGGTCAGGTGTGTCAAGAAGAATTGGTGACCCATGTCCGACATGTTTCTCACCTCAAGCAACAGACCCTCAGGTTTGCACGGTTCATCATATAAATTTAGCAGTTTTAGTATCTTTGAAAACAAAACTCAACCCGCCGATGAGGAACTAGGTGCCTTTTAATTAAGACTATAAGAGATAGATACCCAAATTCACTGAACTTGTGTGATCAGGGTTTACATCCACACAATTAACCAGCCGAACTAGGTTCAGTCCCTAGTATCTTTGACAATTTTTAGTTCTTTTATACATTGTTACATTTATGGTATTTGGCTATTCCCTGAATGCTGCCTAAAAGCAATGATTTCATGCTGCAGAAGCATATGCCATTTTTATTTTAGTTTGTTGTTTTGAGAACCGATATTTTCCATCAATGCAACACATGTCCTCTATTTCTTGTGGGTTTCCTGGGGTACTTTTATTGTGTTTAGTGCATCTCCAGTGATGCTTGTTGTTCAGTTTAGATAACTTTCGATCGTAGAGTGAAGTTCCAGTTATCTTAAAAGTGAACTTAACTTTTTCCTCCTGTGAATTCCAGTTATCCAGGCGCCGAGCTTTATCAGGTGATATCAGGATGCAGTCAACCCCAAGGAAGCAGCTCCACTTTTGTAGCTCATGCAGGGATTCAGAAAGATATGACCATCAATTACCTGCAAGCCCAGCTTTTAGGCAGATACAGTGTTCAGGACACTGCTCAGATCATCTTTTATTTCAGATGAAGGATGGTGAAATTGAGGAAATGAATGAATACTCGGTTCAGCAGGGCAACCAATGCCATGTGCAGAATACTGGCTTTTTAACTGAAGACCTGAAGTTCTCAACTAATAGTGGGCACTCTGATAGCGTACAAACTCAATGTGAAAATCGTCAAGCTGAGCATGAGAAGATGACTGGATGGAAGAAAGGCAAAGGAAAATGTTTTAGCTGTCCATTCTTTCTCTTTTTCTGTGTTGTGGTGATAGTTGCGCTCTTGTTAGCTAGGTGGAAGCCGGATCACGACGAGCTCTATGTTGTACCTACATAGCATCTCTCCTCTCGTAAGCTCCTTTTGTAAGAAGTCTTTTCTTTTTTTCTTCTTGCATCCATACTATATGTGTCAAGCCACCGCCTGTCCAGAGGTTATGAGGTCAAACCTTTATACAAACCATTTGGTATACTCCCTCTGTCCTTGAATACTTGTCTTCTAGTACAAAAATGAATAAGACAAGTACTCCCTCCGTCCCAAAAAGTTTGTCGCTTTGTAGTTCAAAAATGAACTACAAAGCGACAAGCTTTTTGGGATGGAGGGAGTATTTAGGTATGTAGGGAGTATATAAGAACAATGTCAATCCTTTGATACAAATGAAGCAATTGTTCTGGGCTGCTATTCATAAGCATTTCTGCCGGGAGGGGATCAAGTGTTTACATTGGGACTAGCTGCTATTTGCTGGGTCATTTGGAAAGCAACAAACAAGCTTGCTTAGAAGGGGAAATGATTAACCACCCCTGTATAATACTCCCTCCGGATCTTTTTATCTGTCACTAGTTAGTTCAAAAATGAACTGACCAGTGACAAATAAAAAGATACGGATGGAGTAATTTATCATGCTTATGGTTTTGAGAAAGTGTGTCTGTTTCTGCAAGTGTTTTCTAAGATATGATTTTTGTAACTTCACTGTAAAATATACAATCTTCAATATGTTCATCCACTCATGTCAAATTTGGGCTGACGATTTATTGTATAGCTTTTGAGTTAACAAATGGTGCAAAGCATTTAAAACACTTTGTTATTCTTCTCCAGACTTGTTTTTTTCCACCTCTGATAGAGGAAAAAACTCGTTTGTTAACCTATTGAATGGGGAAGGATTTTACTTGCCGTATTGGAGAAAGGCGCGGTTCATGAAGGAAAGAACTAGTTTCTTAACCTATTTAGTTCAGGGAGGATTCTTCTGAAGCCTTGTCACATGACACTGATGAACAGTACACGTAGGCCGGCAATGCAAGCCACATGCTTAAATCCTGTCTTAATTATTTATTCATTAGCACTCCACTACAGTAGCTTAGGAGTAGCTTTTTAGCCATTATCGAATCAGGCAAGAAAGGAACCTTGTCCTTGCCCAAGAAAGGAGGTGACCCAACACGCAAATTTCTCTCCATGTCAGCTGATGTGCATCGCCCACAAGCAACACATTTCCCTCACCTCCATGCATCTGCAAGCACAGCAGCAATCTTAGCTTGATGGCACGTCGATTCCTGTTCGAGAACACTACTCCCTCCTTTTTGAAATAATTATCGTTTCAGACAATCAAATGAACTAGAAATAAACTAACAAAGTTGTCCTAACGACAAGAGACGGAGGGAGTACGTAGTATTATATAAACGCAAGGCGTCGCTGTCCATCTAGTAGTATAATAGTAATGCATTAATGCTCACGCGCGCCGCAGTTATAAGCTCCTCTGGTCGCCAGCCGTACGTCTCCGGCGACCGAGACGGCCATGGAGCTGCGGCGGAGCTCCGCGCGGGTCTTCGATGACTTCGACCCGGTGGTCGAGTGGACGCAGATCGGCGACGAGCAGGACGTGGTGGAGATCACCCTGCCGGGGTTCAGGAAGGACCAGGTGCGGGTGCAGGTGGACAACCACGGCGTGCTCCGCGCCTCCGGCGAGAGGCCCAAGAGGGGCGGCCGGTGGGCGCGGTTCATGAAGGACCTCAGCCTCCCGGAGAACTGCGACGCCGACGCCGTCCGCGCCAGGTTCGAGGGCGAGAAGCTCATCATCACCCTCCCCATCGTCGCCGCGGCAGAGCATCCGCCGTCGCCTGACTTCGTGGCGCCGTCGCCGACTCCGTCACCGCAACAGCAGGCTCAACCACGCTGGCCTCCCGCCGCATACTCATCAGAGCAGCCATCGCGCCCATCACCGCCTCCTCCCCCACCGCCACAGGCTACTGCTACATATTCTGATCCTCCACCACCACGTTGGCGTCCGCGTTCACCACCACCTCCTCCTCCTCCATCGACACAGCCTACTACTACTAAATTCTCTGAGCCTCCACCACGTTGGCGTCCATCATCCCCGCCGCGTTCACCACCACCTCCTCCATCGACACAGCCTACTACTACTAAATTCTCTGAGCCTCCACCACGTTGGCGTCCATCATCGCCGCCGCGTCCACCACCACCTCCTCCTCCTATTTATTCAAAGCCTCTTACACCCCCGCCACCTCCACCACAACCTCAATCAACTGATTCGAAGCCTCCACCATTTCTCCCGTCTCAACCACCATCTCAATCAACTTATTCAAAGCCTTCGTCACCGTCTCATCGCTCTGCTACATATTCTGAAGTACCGATGCCACCTCGTCGTCATATTCCATCTCTACCTCCTCCGCCGCCACCATCTCAATCAACTTATTCAAAACCTTCATCACGTAGACCTCCATCACCTCCTCCAACTTATTCAAAGCCTCCATCACGTCGACAAGCATCACCACCTCGTCATCCTACTAGAGGTTCTGAAGTACCGATGTCACCTCTTGGTCTTCCATCTCTAATTCCTCCTCCTCCACCACCGCCATCACCATCACCACCACCTCAACAAAATTATTCAAAGCCTTCATCACGTAGACCTCTATCGCCACCACTGCCTCCTCCAACATATTTAAATAGTCCTCCATCACACCGGCAACCATCACCACCTCATCGTCCTGCTACATATTTTGAAATATCAATACCGTCTCGTCGTCTTCCATCTCCACCTTCTTCTTTGCCGCCACCACCAGCACCACCTCAACCAACTTATTCAAAGCCTCCGTCACGTTGGTCTCCATCTCCGCCATCGCCTCCTTCAACTTATTCAAAACCTCCATCACATCGGCAACCATCACCACCTCATCATCCTGATAAATATTCAGATGTGCCGCCACCGCATCGCCGACTTTCATCTCCACCTCCTCCTCCTCTGCCGCCGCCACGACCGTTTTATTATGACGAGTCATCGTCTAGTCGTCTATCACCGCCAACACTAGCACCACCTCGCCCTCCTATTACACATGAGCCACCGCGGCCTCCGCGTCCATCACCACCACCATCTGCTGCTCCTCCTCCGCTTCTTCCACGCCTTCCCATTTCTTATGAGCCACGAACGCGTCGGCCTCCATCGCCACCGTCACCATTTGGTCCTTCTAAGGATTCTAATGAGCTAACAAAGGTTGAGCCGAAGCTGAAGTCGTCACCTCCGTCACAGGGGAGGCCAGGTACTGTTTCGGAGCCGAAGGTATCTGCCTCGACGGAGAGGGCAGCCATCTCTTCTGCTTCAACACCGTCTCTGTTGCCGCCTCATGTTCGTCACACTCACAAAGACGAGATGGCAACGCAAGATCGCAAGAAGGCACGGGAGGAAGACGACAAGGTCAGCAAGCAATCGCCGTCGGAGGAGAAGGACAAGAACGAGAAGAGGAAGAGGGAGAAGCGCGGTGGTGAAGTCAGAAGAAAAGTGGAGGAAGTCATGATGATCGATGGAACGCCCACGAAGAAGAAGAAGAAGCAGCACGCTGAGGAGTTTCGAACTGCGGGTGCAGCTCCAAAGACAGCGGTGGCAACCCCGACGAGGCAGTTGCTGGTGAACACGGTGGTGGCGGCGGCCGTTCTTGTGGGGATCGTCGTGGCCGTGTGGAACACCCTGAGGAGCTAGCGTGCCACTTAACACTGAGGAGCTAGGTGGTGAAATGATGTGGACTTGTCAGGGTTAGACGACTGTAAATATGTACTGCTAATGTAAACTTGCAACTACACACTAATGAAGTCATCAAACAAAGGACACAAGCGGTAAATCATCCCTTGCACTGGAAAATTGCATTACCAATACAAGAGCAGTAATTTGAGCCGTAAAACCTCAGCAAATGGACTCAGTTTTACATTACAAGTACACTGACGACTGCCTCGAAAACCACCAAAACATCGGGGGTAAAGGGTACCACAAGTGCCACCATCGCATCAAGAAAAAGAATATCTAAACTAGCCACGGACAGAACTGAAACACGAGAATGTTAGAAAACAAGAGGGAGCCCAAAGATCAAATAGCCACTAAATATTCTCGAATTACATGGAGAAATCTGATTACAACATGAACACCAAGTGCTATCTCTCAAATAGCACAAGAACATCAATAATACCTTCTCCTCCATCTTTGTTGTTGCTTGACGATGCGGCCATCTAGCCAACAAGGCGAGGCCGCAAGAAGAACGACGACGAGAGGCATTTCTCCTTGTTCTTCTCTTGGTATCTTGATCGGATTCTGAGTGGATTAGGGTGTTCAAGTGTGTAAGAGTGTATGCCCTTAAGCCTTCTTTGATCACACACTTGACTCTCTTCTTATAGTTGACCAAGAGACACAAGAGGGGGCCTCCCACCCTTAGGAATTATTGAGTCTCCCGATCAGAGACTCAAAATTCGGTGGGTTGTGTCCTTTCAATTAGAACGCATGTCAATTTCGAGTTCAAACTGACAGTTACTGAAAAATCGGACTAGTACGTATAGGGTCCGGACTAGTCCGGTTACCCTTACTGGACAATATTGAACTAGTCCTTTAAGGGTCCGGACTAGTCCGGTTACCCTTACTGGACAATATTGGACTAGTCCTTTAAGGGTCCGGACTAGTCCGGTCACCCTTACTGGACAAAACCGGACTAGTCCGGTCTTTACCGGACAAGTCCGGTACTCCCAACAGAGAACACATATTATTCGAGATAAATGGTGACACCTTCCTCGTGAAATTAATTACTGTAATTTAAAGGAAAACCGGTGTGGTGACGACGCCTCACTTGGCGCTGGCGAGCTGGGTGCGGATGAGCTTGGCGGCGGAAACCACGTTGGTTAGGGCGGCCTTGCGACCACAGTCGGGGTTCACCCAGAGGATGTTGGTGTCGAGGACCGCAAGCATCTTGTTGATGCGGTCGGCAATCTCCTCCGTGGATGGGATCCTGGGGGAGTGGATGTCGTACACACCAGGGCCAATGCCGGCACCGTACTTCACTCCCTCCGAGAGGAGCTTCTCGTCGGACCGTGAGCTTCTCCTCCGTGGATGGGATCCATGTTGATGATGGCGTGGATGATGGCGTTGAAGTTGGAGTAGCACATGTGGGTGTGGATCTGTTCTGTTGTTAAGAGGATGTTGTCAGTTGCAATTCCAAAGGAAATAATGCTGATATTTGATACTACCGCAAAGGCTCCAGAGCACGAGTTCATCAAACACAAGACTATACCTGGGTGGTGTCCTGCACGCCACAGTCCAAGTAGAAAGCATGCTCTGCCTTGCGGAGTGGGAGACCTTCTCTCAAAGCAGCCTCATCAATTTGGATGACCTGTAACAGAAAATAACAAAGTTACATAAGCAACCTGAATACTGTATATATATATATATATATATATATATATATATATATATATATATATATATATATATATACACACACACACACACAAATACGAACCTCTTGATCAACAAATACATGGAGAAGTTCCAACCTGGATACCAGCAGACCTCCTTCTTGATAGCAAGAGCAATCTGTCTCAAACCTGGAAGACAGTAAGAAATATGTCAGCATCAATAAATGGAAGAGCAAAATGTCGTTATGACCAACATACAAAAACTATGTCCTTTTGTGGAAATTACTAACATTGGCTGGTCGTTCCTGACAAAGGACCAGTCAACATTCCCTTCATCGGGCGAGATGTCATGCTCTGTGCCGTCTTCGACCAGAAAACAGTCATGGGGTTGGCTCGGCTCACGTCACCATAGATGATCGGTGGCACCTTGATCCATAGGATCGCACCCAACCATTGGCAGTGAATGCAAAACCAGAGAGCTGCTCACCAAAGTACTCAACCATGTCGTTCCTCTGTAAAATATAGACCAACACTTAAACTTAGCAAAGATTCTTAGAAAAATCTCAAATTATATGAATCTTGTCAAAACACACGGAAAAGTTCTTGCTTAACAGCAAACATCAATATACAGAAATAAGTTGGTACATATCAACATTGTATAAGCATGTATAGATAGAAGAATTTAAGCCACAGGTACTTACAGCCTTCTGAACTTGTTCATTTGTCACGCGGGGTGATGACCTCCTTGAGGTCTGAGCGGCAGCATTTGCTGCAAAGTAAGCCTGTAGATAGCATTGTGTAGTATTATCATAGGTCAGCAAAAGTTTGTAAAAAGGATATGCTACACTCTAGCTAGAGGAACTGAGGATATGAAGAAAAGAGCCATACATACCTCATCCTTTTGACCAGCCAAAGCCTTGGCAAGAGCGTTCACCTCAACCACCTTCTGGGCGGCAAAAGCAAGCCATGACTTGGTCATCTCCATAGCAGGGACAGTGGCGTTACCCCTAGCCATCGAGAAGTAGGTGTCGAACCCAATCTCTCCTCCGGTCCATGAGTACCGTTCCAGGACAGCACCGAACATGGCGGTGGTGTCAAGGACCTGGTCGTAGTACGAGAAGGTGTTGCTGGGAATGTACTTGATCCCAGCCCCGGCCATCTGCTTCCAGATGCTGGCCCTGAGGTCGGTAGCAACCTTCTCCAGATCCTCGGCGCTGCTCTTCCCGTCCCAGAATGACTCTAGGGCGAACTTGAGCTCCCTCTTGGGGCCCATGCATGCGAGGGTATCCAATGATGTGGGACGCCATCTTTCTGCAACACACGTATGGAACTGTGATCAGCTTGATGCACAGAAATGACACGTGAATAACAGAAACATAGAACGTGTATGATATAACTGAAAAGTTGAGATCGTGAATGGTAATTAGAAAATAGAACATAGAACTTACTCCTTCCGTTTTGAAATAATTGTTGTTTCAGACAACCAAATGAACTAGAAATGAACTAATAAAAGTTGTCCTAACGACAATTAAAACGAAACAGAGGGAGTAGAATGTATGATAATCATGACACGTGAACTTAGCATGTTTTTTCTCCATAGATGAAAAAACAGAAAACAGAGCAATGGGCAGGGTCCCCGCGGCACCAGGCGATCCAGCACCACGCGCGAAACCGAAAGGTAGGTCGAGGGGGATGGGAGTCGGTGGTTGCTTACCCGGGGGGAGGAGACGGCAGCCGAGCGGCGGTGATAGGGAGGAGGAGACGATGAGGAGGAGCAGAGCAGAGGACGATAAAGGGAAGGGGTTTGGAGGGGCTTATTTATAAGGAAGGCGACGTGTGCTTTCGATGACCAAGTGGTTTGACACCAACTAGTAAGTCCATTGCTTTCTACTGAGGGTGTTTTCCAATTCAACTATAGTAAATACGTACTACTCCCTCCTTTCTCAAAAGATTGTCACCTTTAGTTCATTTTTTGAACTAAAGGTGACAATCTTTTGAGAAAGGAGGGAGTACGATCCAAACACGTACGGGGGAGACAGAATGCCTAGTAATATTGTCGTGTCGGCAGAGCAGATGTTGTTATGTGGAAACGGATGATGAGATCTCAGAGGACGGCCCGTCAGGGATCCAGCCAGCCCAGAAAAAAGTTTGCGAGACGGCCTCGCACCGCAACGCGCGTTCTGCAAGTTCGGCGACCTGGAGCTGGAGCCATCCCTGCTGCTTGCTGAATCAATGCCTTCCCTTGCTACCAGGTCGTCCAATCCTCGGTGTCGTCCTGCACAAAGGTGTAGAGGTTCTTCGCATCAGAGGTGTGTTTGGATATTTGATAATAATTATCTTACCAAAATTTGGTAGTTGATCATGAAATATGAGTGTATTTAGATTGCAGTCAAAATTTGACAAGCCAAGAAACTAATGTGTTGTGTTAGTTCATTTTTTTTGTTTTACCAATATTAGCCAAATCCTTCACTAAAATTCGGCAACACCAGAATTTGCATCTGCTGTTTTGTTTTCTTCTTTTTCTTCCAACTGTCGTTTGTCTGAAACTTGATGTAAGTATTTCGAAAATCCTCCTGCTGCTGCAGCTGGCGAGGCTAGCTGATATCTCTTCATGCTGTCGGCATGTGCGGTCAACTCTTGGAAGCAGAGCCCCAGAAGAGTCCGTCCATCCCGGTGCTCCTTGTGTTGTTGGTGACTTGTGGTGTGCTTGCTCTGCCCTCGCCGCGCGCGCGGCACACTGTTTTGTGCGCGGAGGAATCCACTAGCCTTTTTGGCCAGACGCCCAGAGCCTTCGAAAATATCTCATGTCCTTGGTGCTGCTGATGCCTGATGGAGACGCATGGGACAGACGGTGATGGGACCGAAAGGAACAACGGGCACACGGATACGGTGCCTGCCCACTGTTTGGGGGCATCCGGGTGTGTTCAGAAACCAGTGGTGGTCTCGTGCCTCTGCCGTAATCGATGCATGTTGTTTACTTATCTCTTTTTTCATGAGGTCATGCATGGCATCGATCGAGTTTGAAAGCTGCCTTTTCTCTTTTTGGGACCTAAATAAACCATTCTTACGGGAACATGAACATACTTTGCTCTTATAGTAACTAACTGACCTTTTATAGCTAGGCAATTAAGCAAAACCTCTTTCGCATATCCTGCTCAATGTGAATCAATGAAGCGAAGAAGAACATTCAGAGCAGAGATGGTGACGCATGGAGCGAAACCGCTGCAAGAAGAGAAGAGTCGGTCGGAGCGGCCCCACGTGGCAGCCGGCAGACAGAAACCGCGTACTTACTGGTCACCGAGGCGGCGGCTGGATCCTGCCTGCCGCCGTCGGTTTTGTTGTTGTTGCCTCGCTTTCCGCTTCCGTCCGGCTTTCAATTCCCCCCCGTCCACTCCAACCCCGCTTCCGGCTTCCTTTCCACATGCGTCCGTCCGTCCGTCCCCGCCTGCCCTGCGCTGCTGGTACGGCCCATGGTTTTCTTCGCTTCCTTCCCGACTCGGCTGTCATCTGCATATAGTCGCGTGCGCTGACGCTTCTTCCCCACCCGCTTTGCTTGCTTGCTTTCTTCTTCGTCCCCACACACCGTACCCGCGTGTTCTTGTGTGTGCTCTGTTGTTTCTGTTCCGCGCTGCTCTTGCCTGCTGCTGTGTCGGAAGCTCGGATCTTTGGTTGGTCGCGACTTCTCACCGTCACCGATGAAGGTGGAGAGGGGCAACGGGGGAGTGGAGGTCGCCGCATCCATGGCGGCCGGGGAGGCCGCCGCCGCCAAGAGGAGGCGGGTGACGCCGTCGCCGTTGCTGCCGGGTGTTAAGAGGACCGGCGGCGTGGGGCGGCGCGGGAGGAGGAGGCGCGTGCAGGCCGAAGCCGCGGCCGTGCAGCGGCTCTTCCAGGCGTGCCGCGCCGTGTTCCGAGGACCCGGCACCGTGCCCGCGCCCGCCCAGGTCCACCTGCTCTGCGCCATGATCGGTGCGTTGCGTCTCGTCTCCCATCCCCTCCTCTTTCTCCAGTACTAGCATCTAGTAGTACTTTATAACGCGGGAAAAAAAAACCTGTAAATTTCCGTCGTTCATTCACCACGCGAGAATCCATCATCCCGATTCCCAACAAGTTCGTCATGCGAGCTTGCTTGATGAACATAAACAGACACGTGGAGCTGCTTCCGAAAGCACACGAATTTCGGATCTGCGTTACTTGCATGCTCTAGGGTAGGAAAAAAGATTCGTCCGTTCACCATATCGTCCTACTGAACATAGCACATGCATAGAAACACGCATCATTCCGTTTCACCTGCGTACGGATTTCTTGCTGAACCTGATTATTTGCCGGCAATACAATAATGTCTGCAGACAGAATGAAACCTGAAGATTTCGGCTTGAGTCCGGACCTCAAATTCTTCAGGACGAGGGATGTTGCTGAAGGAACCCCGATGATTACACAAACGACGATATACAAATGCACAAATTTTTCGGTAATTAAGTCCTTCATCCCTTGCTTGCTATACCTGATCAGATGAGAATGATATCGGAAGTGTTTTTGATCTATTACTGATGAGACGTACGTGCTTCGTTGCTTGGTACTAGATGGTCATCTTCTTCTTGCCACGGAACGCGGTCATCCCTCTCCACAATCACCCTGGAATGACGGTGTTCAGCAAACTGCTCGTTGGATCCATGCATATAAAATCCTACGACTGGGTCGATCCTGACCCAGCTGATACTACTGATCACTCCACGACCAGCTGTTCGTCGTCGACATCGTCCAGTGATCAATGTAATAAGCGTTCTCATCAGTTTAATTACCTATATCAACATCCATATATCCTCTTTAGCGTGCACAAATTGTGTTTATTCCTAATGTTAAAAAGGTTTTATTCTGTGCAGTGAGACTAGCGAAACTGGTGGTGGACGATGTTTTTACAGCCCCATGCGATACCTCCGTCCTTTACCCAACGACAGGAGGGAACATGCACCGGTTCACCGCCATTGCGCCTTGTGCCGTCCTCGACATTATGGGTCCTCCGTACTCCATCGAAGAGGACAGAGACTGCACGTATTATACCGACACGCATTGTTGCTCCAGTAAGTAGCTAGCTCAATTTATTTTATTTTAGCTCGTATATAGTAGTTTTGACAGATGTACTACCATTCAGCTGGCTGTTTAGCATTTATTCTCTCTAAAACATGCTTACCATTTTGTTATGAAACTATGGGCGGTTTTAATTAAGCTTCACCTAGTAACAACTTGCAACGTGTGTTTAGTTGTTTGTTTAGTAAACCAGTTTGTTTGCCGTAGGAGCAGCCCACCGGATCGGGAGGGCGGCAAAGGTCATGCCTGTTAGTTAAATAACAACCTGAACCTGCAAGTACAGTAGCTTATTAGTTTAGTGAACTAAGGCGCACTCCAACTTGCAACCTGCGCGCGCCCGTGGTTTAAGCTAGCACACGGTTTAGCCAGCACTTGTGTGTGACCGTTGAAGACTTCGAATGGCCAACCCATGCATTCTTATATAAACTAACAACCTAGATTCATTTACTCAACATCTATCTATGACTATGCTTTCCTGCAAGTGACGACTGAGGCGCTTACACCATTTACCTTATTGCTTGCTCACAGCAGCAGATGATGATGGCCGTGGTGGTGACCTCAGCAGCAGCGCCGAGCAAGAAGATCATCAAGAAGGAGGCCGTGTGCATGCATGGCTGAAGGAGATCGACATGCCGAGGGAGCTCAAGATGTGCGGCGTCCAGTATGGCGGCCCGGCGATATCCGACAAGTGAAGTGACCCCGCCGTGCACGCCAGCTCTCTCACTCTCGTTGTAACCGATCGAAGCGCAGCTGACGGCAAGATCATCAATGGATCATCGTCTAACCTTGTGCGAATAGCAGGAGATAATGCCATAGAAGAAGCATTGATCTTGCTTTCAGATGCCACCTTGTTGGCCCGTTTGTTTCGTCGTCGTCGTCTCCCCCCCTATATTTTGGAAATTGATGCTTCCTGGTCTTGTTTATACTACCTCCGTTTTTTATTGTTTGTCGTTCCGACAAAACAAATGAATTAAAACTTAACTAGCCGAACGTGTCGGAACGACAAATAAAACGGCACAGAGGGAGTATATAGAGATCTCATTTGGTTCCTATCTCTCTGCAGTGGTTCGTACTTATTTCCTTTGTTCAGTTTTTAGTTCTGAAATATGAACGAGGTATTCAGAAGTGAGAACAATAGTTATCGCCAAATTCGCAAGGCTTTCAGAATTCGCAGATTTCTCCCCAATACCAGTCGAGATAAGCCCGGTTGGGCCCGAATTTGACCCATAATTCAGTTATTCATTTCTTTTAGCCTTCCTTAACCAAATAATTTGATTCAACAAAAATGACATATATACACAACATTTTTCGGAAAAGGGGACACATAGTACACACATAGGTGTACAATATCATCATTACTCCACAAATCATAATAGGCGTCCATTCAGAAACTTTTTTTTGTAAATTCACGCGTCCCAAAATATACTAATCCCTGATAAAATTATATTTGTGCATTTTCAACAATTTCTTACCTTTATGGCAATAATAACATTGCATACTGGGGTTCTGTTTTCCCATGTGGAGATAGTTTGCACTTGCGCATTTTCCATCAAAAAAAAAAGTTCGCACTTGCACATCAGTAGGAACGTACGTGACTTAATAATTCCAGTTAGTTATTGGATAAGAATGAGATGTGCGTGGCCACGTTGAATCGGATGTTGATGGTTCACTTGCTTCTCTTGGGGCACGATGATGCATCACCATGCAGCTGTAATCATCAAGGGATGAGACAATAATTTGATCTCGATCTCCTGACTTTCGTGTGACTCTTACAATGATTTAATACCTCTAAGCTTGATATCATGTTCCGAGTTCATACGGCTCTAAAATAAAGAAAGAAATATCTTGGTATCTGAGTACACGTACACAGTAATTTCTGTTAGATTGCAGATGCCAACAAGTCCCCGCGCTGGAGACACGTATAGTGGGGTTTGGTTTTCCCATGTGGATATAGTTTGCACTTGCACATTTTGCATCAAAGAAAAAAGTTTGCACTTGGACATGAGTAGCACATGACTTAATAACGTTCCATCTCTAAAAATTTATCGCTTTATAGTTCATTTTTAAACTATAATATGACAAACTTTTAGAAATGGAAGGAATAATTCCATTTTTCAAGCTTGTCTACTGGATAAGAATGAGATGTGCGTGGCCACGTTGAATTGGACGTTGATGGTTCACTTGCTTTTCTTGGGGCACGATGATGCATCACCATGCAGCTGTAAAATCAAGGGATGGAAGATTTCTCCTGGCTTTGGTGTGACTCCTACTGACAATGATTTGATGCCTCTAAGCTTGATACCATCATGATCCGACTTCATACGGCTCCAATAAAGAAACAAAAAATATCTTGGTATCTGAGTACACGTGTACCATAATTCTTGTAAGAGAGCAATATGCCAACACGGCATTGCTAATCAGCCTATTCGGTCTTTCCAGAAAAGAATCGACCGAAAGTGAGAGAGCCCATTGCTCTAGCTAGATTCCTCTCTCTTTTTTGACGATTGGCCTAACCAGATTCTCACGTAACTACTTTACATGTACTATATGCAAGCATTAATTTCTTTTTTTTTTTTTGAAAACTAAATGGCAGGAGTGCTGCCTCTCATTAAGAAGAAAGAAAGTTACAGCCTAGGTTACATGAGACTAACCCGAACGCGGGGGTCGGGGCGCTCCAGGGCATACCCTGTAAGCCCTCAAAAGAGAATTAATCTAGCCCTACCTCCCTGGTAAGGGCAAGGTTCATGGAGTTAATATCTAAGAAGATTAGCTGCGCCACTTGGATGTAGGAGCTGAAGATCTGGTCAAAGGTTCGCCTGTTCCTTTCTTTCCATACGTTCCACCATAATGTGAAAATGTAGCCTGCAAGTTTGCTTCTGTATTGGTGTGGCCGTGTTTTTTGCAGCTGATTCAGGCACTGTTCTACACCTGAGGTGATCATTGGAGAGGACCTTGTCCTGTTGATCCTAAGTTTTCGGCACATTTCCTCCCAGACTTTCTGGGTGTAGCTGCAATTCCCCAAGAGATGGTCTATATTTTCCTGGTTGCCAAGGCAGAGCTGACATCTTGTGTCAGCAGGGATCCCTTTCTTGATCAAGTTGTCCGCTGTGGGTGCACGATTCTGCCATGCTAGCCACGCAAAAAATCTTGATTTGGGAGATGTGTTAGCTTTCCAGATAACCTCAGTTATTGGTTGTACAATGGTGCCCACGAACTGAATCTCGTATGCTGATTTGACCGTGAAGGCTCCACTGCTCGTCCATCTCCATTTGATTGTATCCTTTTCTGCATTGAGCTGAACCTCGCTTAACAGGGAGAAAAGGAGTACAAACTCATTCAACATTTCTTCAGT
Organism: Tuctoria greenei; assembly: GCA_036927565.1. Classification (NCBI taxonomy): domain Eukaryota; kingdom Viridiplantae; phylum Streptophyta; class Magnoliopsida; order Poales; family Poaceae; genus Tuctoria; species Tuctoria greenei. Next base: position 181,925,531 of record JAYESD010000009.1, on the reverse strand, counting down.
GTTACAATTTTTCAGGTTCTTGATCCAGCTGAAGTTATGGAGTTCTTTCTGAACTGTTCTTGACCTGCATCTTGCTTGGGAAAAAAGCGTTGGAGCTATGTGTCTTGGAGCTAACCCTCGTAGCCATCGAGCTTCCCAAAAAGGTGTGTCTGCGCCATTTCCTATTGTGATCTCCGTGGACATGAAGAACAGTTCCCGCTCCGTTGTGTCTTTGATTTTTAACAAGGATTTCCAAGGTCTGACCTGATCATCCCATTGGAGCCAAAGCCACCTAAGTCGGAGAGCTCTGTTAAATTTCTCTATGTCCTTGAAACCAAGTCCACCCCATTTTTCGGCCTTGTGCATTTGCTCCATTGAACTAAACATCTGCATGCCGGTGTCTGTTGTGATTCCGGTCCTTTCCAAAGGAAATTCCTCCTGATGCGGTCTATGCTCTTAATTGCCCACTTAGGAAGTTTGACCACCGTCAAAAAGTATGTTGGAATTGCAGAGAGTACGGCTTTGATCAGAGTTTCACGTCCTGCATAAGAGAGAAGGATCTTTTTCCATCCAGGTATTCTGTTGTTCACTTTCTGTATGATAGCTTGAACCGAGTTTCTATTGAGTTTGTTAAGGTGGAGTGGAAGGCCCAAGTAGTTAGTTGGGAAGGATTCCGTGTTCTGAGAGGGGCCTAGAATGTCTGCCATGCTGATGTTCTGACAGTGGATTGGGAATACTTTGGTTTTCTCCATATTGGTTATGAGGCCAGAAGCTCCTCCAAAAATTCCAAGAATGTGCTTGGCCATCACATAATCACTCCTTTGTGGCTTAATGAAGAGTGCTGCATCATCAGCGTAAAGGGAGATCTGAAAGTTACTATGTTTACTGTGCACTCTTTCTAGTAACCCAATCTGCTGTGCGTATCTGAACATTCGATGTAGTGGTTCTATTGCAAGTAAGAAAAGCATAGGTGACAAAGGGTCACCTTGCCTAACTCCCCTGGCATGTTGAACTCTTCTACCCGGTGTACCATTCAGCAGAAAGCAGGAGGTGGCATTATTCCAGAGATTAGAAATCCAATTCTTCCACCGTATACCAAAGCCAAGGTGTGTCATAATGTCCAGGAGGTAAGGCCAGCTGACTGTATCAAAAGCTTTGGAGATGTCTAGCTTTATGAAAAGGGAGGGGCATTTTTGTCTGTTGAGTTCCCGAATGAATTCTTGGACATAGACAAAATTGTCGTGGATACTTCTCTTCTTTATAAATGCACTCTGATTGATGGAGATCAGATTGCTTAGGAAAGGTTGTAGGCGACAAGCTAATATTTTGGAAATTAGCTTCGAGAAGCTGTGCAGCAAGCTGATCGGTCGATAATCCGATATCTTCAGGGCTTCTGGATGTTTTGGAATGAGAACCACATATGCTTCGAGAAGCATTAATTTCACAGAAACTGTTTCAAATCAAAATTAACATGTCATCTACTACTGTACACGGTTACGTGACCCGAAAGAATTGCAGCGTTTGTAAACCACAAGTTTTGCACGACTTTGAGAAATTTAAAAAAAAAAATGCTCAGATTTGCGTGTAACTTGTCAGACCAAAAAAGCCGGAGAAAAGAATACTATACTAATTCCCAGTTTACAAATGCGACGTGAGAATCCGCTTAAAATATCGTCCGGTCCTGTTCGAGCACGGCGACCAAGGACGGAGCGGCGGCAGGAGAAAGGGAGGGAGAGAGCGGCGGCCTAGCTCGAGCCACCTCCCACCGAGCCGCTCCCTGCCCTGATCGAGCTGCGCTGCGCGCGTTGGAAAAAAATCGTGCCTTTTTCCGGTGACCCTTCGCGGCGTCGAGGATGGGCGGCGGGGTGCACGCGCTGATGCGGCGGAAGCAGGTGGACTCCGACCGGGCGCGCGCTGCCGGCGCGCATCAGCTCCGCAAGGAGCTCTCCATCACGCAGCTGGTCGCAATAGGTCTGGACCGACCTCCCTTGGCGATGTTACCCATTTTTTTTCTTTTATGAGCCGGGTTTCGTTACTTTTGGTGTGGATCTATCTGAAAGTTTGTTGTGAACGTGCGAGCTTGGCTGCGCGTTTTGTGCTTGGATCTCGTGTTTATGTTTCAAACTGAACCAGAATCTGTTGGATTCTTGCCGTTCAAATGTAGTAGAATATTTCGGATTCTCTGATTCGGTCGTGAACTATATTATGTTACTACAATTATAGGTCTCTCTTTTTTTTTTTTCCTGTGAAGTTTCAAACGTGAATTCCCCGAGTTCACCCTTTTCGCGCCAGCTGACCTCGAACGAAAGACTTGTTGTGTGCGATTTCATTTCAATCAGAAAGTTTTTTTGGTTCTTTTGCCTGCCGTGAATCATAGCCCTAACCATTCGTTGTTTTTAAGAAGCCTCAGAGGTTCTTCGTCTTGTCTGTTGTTGGGTCAGTGTTGGCAAGTGGTAAGGTGGGTGTTGGTTGTCTCTCAGGATTCCAGATTCTAAACATTTAAGTCGGCACACAATTATGAACTCCTTAAAGTATTATACAAGACTAAATACGGCAAGTGTGTCTTGGTGTAGAAATGTTTACATTTTTCTGAAGTTCAGGCCGTGTTTTCCTTATTTGTTAGAACTCATGCAGGCAGCATGTGCGGTGGAATAATTAGTGTTATATTTTACAACCTATCACTTCATGGAATCTTGCTATTAGGTGTTGGCTCGACGATTGGAGCTGGGGTGTATGTCCTTGTTGGAACTGTTGCTCGGGAGCATGCTGGTCCGGCGTTGCCACTTTCGTTTCTGATAGCTGGATTAGCTGCTGCACTTTCAGCATTTTGCTATGCAGAGCTTGCTAGCCGTTGCCCTTCTGCAGGAAGTGCCTACCATTATTCATACATCTGTGTCGGTGAAGGGTAATTTACTGAAATGATTGAGCAAATAATGCTGATCTATAGCATGTCTTGTGCTGTCAAGTTTCTTTTTTCTTACATTGTTCAGTATTCATTATGCAGAGTTGCATGGTTGATTGGTTGGGCTTTGATACTGGAGTATACAATTGGTGGATCAGCTGTTGCTCGTGGCATCTCTCCCAACCTAGTAAGTGGGATTGCCCCTGCACCATGCTTGTTCATGGGGTATATTGAGCAGTAGTTGAATTTCATCGTCTCTTATTACAAACAAAATGAAAAAAAAAAAACTTTCCGTTTTCAGGCATTATTTTTTGGAGGACCAGATAGTCTACCATGGATTTTAGCACGCCATGAGATCCCATGGCTGGATGTTGTTGTTGATCCTTGTGCTGCTTTCCTGGTCTTTGTTGTTACTGGTTTGCTCTGCGTGGGAATCAAAGAGGTTGCCGCCTTCTCCATTTCAATAAAATATTCCTTGTTTTTGGGTTAAGGAATATGGTGTGTGAACTTTGATATCCATTTTTTGCACAGAGCTCGTTTGTACAAGGAGTTGTGACTGTCCTGAATTGCTTTGTGATGCTGTTTGTTATTATAGCCGGTAGTTATATTGGCTTCCAAACAGGATGGGTTGGCTATAAGGTTGCCGGCGGGTACAAAAAAGCCTCACTCTCTTTGCCCACTTCAATCAAACAAGCAGTGGCTGTATGCTTATTCTTTCTGATTCTTTTCAGAATTTTCCCATATGGAGTAAATGGAATGCTTGCTGGGTCCGCAACAGTTTTCTTTGCCTACATAGGCTTCGATTCAGTTGCTAGCACCGCTGAGGAGGTAAGGAAAGTCCTATTTCCTAGACTGACTTGTTTTTTATTGCTGGATCTTTGGCATTAGTTAAAGTGTTTGTTGTTTGATACTAAAAAGCTTTATTGTTGTTGTTGCCATTAATAAAAAAATCCTAATTCTTCCATTATGGTAGAACAGGTGAAAAATCCACAGCGAGATCTGCCATTGGGAATCGCAACTGCATTGTCAATTTGCTGTTCCTTGTACATGTTGGTTTCAGTTGTTATTGTTGGACTGGTACCGTACTTTGCTATGGACCCAGATACTCCTATCTCATCTGCCTTTGCAAAACATGGAATGCATTGGGCAATGTAAGTAACCCCATACTCCCATTTCACCAGTTGATCTGATCTGCTTCCCACTGAGACAGCTCACATGCTTATCTTTTTTTGTAGGTATCTTGTAACATCTGGTGCTGTTCTTGCTCTCTGTTCAACCTTGATGGGATCAATACTGCCACAGGTATATAGATAATTGTGCAAATATTCATTTTGATTTGCAATACTGCTCCCAGTGGAATTGGATAAACTCTCAAAGAACATATGGTTAACACGATTAAGTATGAAAACCCGCCTCTCTGGTGGAATCGTTATCAGCCCCCAAGAAAATTAGTTGTATGAATAGGATGGCCTTTTCAAATGGGCAGTTTAAGCTGAAACCATAATCAACAACCCTATATTTAAAGTCATCATTTGATATTCCTTGCAGCCAAGGATATTAATGGCCATGGCACGAGATGGCCTCTTGCCATCCTTCTTTTGTGATGTGAACAAGAAGACACAAGTTCCTGTCAAGAGCACAATTGTCACAGGCATTTGTGCAGCTACTCTTGCATTCTTCATGGATGTCTCGCAACTAGCAGGGATGGTAAGGATGGAGGATCTGCTAGAGAAGTGTTGATTTACTAATGGGCTTTGGTTCAATATGCAATATATCTCTGCTGCACATGCAGATCACATACAGGGTATTTTGTAATTGTCTGCATTGTCATAAAGTGTAGCTTAGGGTTTAAAGGGTTGTTTTGCAGGTCAGTGTAGGGACGCTCCTCGCGTTCACTATAGTTGCTGTATCCATCTTGATACTCAGGTATGTTCCTCCAGATGAGGTACCCCTGCCATCCTCCCTGCAAGCATCATTCCGTTTGAGCCAAGAAAATGATGAGGAAAAGGTGAAGCGTCCTATGGAAGATGAGGATCATGGACAGGGAGCATCAGAAATAAATGATGTGACTGTAGTAGAATCAATTAGGGACCCCTTTATTGAGAAGCGCCTACATGCAAGTACGTCTAGGACACTGATATGTTCAAATTTTAAATACATGAATTTCTGTGTAACAGTAAATTATCTATGAATTATTTAGGCAAGTTGGATGAGGCAAAGCGGCGCAAGACTGCTGCTTGCAGCATTGCATCCGTCTGTATAGGGGTGCTGGTTCTCACATCCTCAGCTTCTGCGACATTCTTGCCGTTGTAAGTGCGAAAGGCGTGTGATTTAACATGCCAGTGCACACCAATTGGCCGAATAGTGAACTTTTGTGCATCTGCTAACATATACATCTTTCTCATGTGTTATCAGCCTGGTACAATGCTTCATCTGTACATTTGGTTGCCTGCTTCTCCTGACTGGTCTGGGGGTGCTCTGCTGGATTGACCAAGATAATGGAAGGCACTCGTTTGGTCATTCGGGAGGTACTCGCATCATGGCAGGCTTCTGTAACTCTCTATACTGGATTTTATTGGTGAATTTACTTGGCATTACACATGTTGGTGTTGCTTCTGATGCAGGGTTCATTTGCCCATTTGTTCCGTTGCTGCCGGTGATGTGTATCCTCATAAACACATACTTGCTGATAAATTTGGGGTGAGTCATGTTAGGATATAACAGTAATATTATATTAGGATCTGCTTTCGGGCTCATCTTCCGATCCACTTATCCAACGACCTATTGGCCTACTTTTCAATAGCACCTTCAGAGTTGAAACATTCCTACATAGTATTCCCTTCTTTCTCAAAAGATTGTCAACTTTAATTCAAAAAATGAACTAAAAGTGACAATCTTATGAGAAAGGAGTGAGTACATCTGAAGCTTGCTAATTTTCCCATGTATTCTTTGTCAGTGGCGGGACTTGGATGCGAGTCGGGGTGTGGCTGGTGATGGGAGTCTTCGTCTACATTTTCTACGGCCGCACCCACAGCTCTCTTACAGACGTCGTGTATGTCCCAGTGGCACAGGCAAATGAGATATACGAGCATTCATCTTCGACATTTGTAGCCTAAGGGAGAGACATTGTATCCTAAGCTCCAAGGCCCATTCAGATTCACAGAACCTTGTGGACCCTGACTGGAGGCCGCTGCATCTCTGTTCTCTGCCTGGCTGGCGTGGTCAAACTTTAAGCTGCTTTTGTAAATTGAAATGGTATGGCCTTAATGGAAGGGGTGTAAATACAACATAGATTACATATGGTACTACTGGTAAGAGGGGGATTGCTTTAGAAATTTTTAAAGTTGAATTTGTACAATGTTATGAGGATCGGGGTTATAATCCCATCCATCGAAACAAGCCTGAATACAAGTTGTACAATAAGGTCAAAGCATCAAACATGTGATGCAGAAGTGGATAATACCAGATATGATTGTGTCAAGAAAAAGGTGTTATTTTTTCGTACTTCTTCCATCCCAAATTAATTAATGTCACGAGAACTCTTGATTTCTTGCTTGAGTAATTAACATTTTTCAACTTGTTACTTTTTACATCTAAAATATTTGTCACTTTCTAGTTTATTTTTTACTAAAGTGAAATATTTTAAAATGAAGAGAGTAGTTTGCTACGAGAGTATTTATCTCTTTTTTATCTTGTATGTAAAATAGCTCAACTACTTAGGACGTTCATCTGCTGAAGGAGAGGATCAGTGTTGTCTGGCAGATTTTTTGACGACAACACAAACAAACTTTGATCATCAAACAATATTATTGCCAACTATTGTATGATCAACACCATATCAAAAGTACATCGAAGCAAAAATCCAGTAATATATGAAAATAAAACAACACGTCAAAAGTTTCCGGCTTGATTTTTTCCATGGTAACATAAACTAGAAGATTTCAACGGTTCAAACAGTATTAATGCTTAGAACACAAATAAAACCTAGAAAGTTTTCATGGCTGATAGGCGCAAGACTAGGTCAACCTTGTATAGGAAGCTGAACTTGTTTATGCTTTTGCGGTTTTTCTCACACCCACGTGCATCTCTTTGGTCTCCAGGTCAAGCATGCCGAACCAATCAGTAGAAACGAAGCCCACGGGCAATAGCCAGACTACGCCGGTGCTCGATCCGGAAGTAACATCAATGTCTACATTGTCTGGTCGCAGGTGACGCGGCACAGCTGTCGTCGCCGCGTGGATCACAGCGTGCCGTTCCCAACCGGCGGCGGCGCCGGACAGCATCTGCCAGACGGTTATCTTGTACTCGTCGTCCGCCGCAAGCAAGCTCAGTCTCCTGCTCGGCCAGGATGCCAGGCGGAGCTTGTAACGATGGTGGCTGTCGGCCGGGAGCTCGATCCACCCAGCCTTCCCCGTGAGGACGACGTTGTAAGTGAAGATGATGTAGTGGTCATTCGTGGTCCCGTACATTAGCCAGTATATAGAGCCACCACCGACGACGGCGGCCACTGTGTAGCTTGGACGTATGCCACCGCCGTACAGGTCCGGGGGAGGAGACTGGCTAACTAAGGTGGCGGGACTCCAAACGCTGCCGTCCGACGAGAAGGTCCGGACAATGACGGAGCGTGAGCTCTTCGTGAGCCCGGAAAAATCAAAGGCCAGGAGGAGGAAGGAGCAGCTGCTGGTGACGCCGTCCGCGGCTTTGAGCAAGACGAAGTCGCTGTCGCTGCGGAAGAAGGCGTTATGTGTATGATGGCCGGCGGTGGAACGGGGAGGATCCTACAGTTGCCGTTCATCGGGTCGCAGACGCACATGTCGCTGCGGAACAAGACGTCTACTTGGGAATTAATAGGCTAGAACTACTGTATTAGGTTTAGAAGTCCTATCTTGATACTGTCACGAATACTCCCTCCGTCCCGAAAAATTTGTCGCTTTGTAATTCAAAAATGAACTACAAAACGACAAACTTTCCGGGACGGAAGGAGTACATATGCTACGATCGCATGCCATTATAAATCACTCAATACCCCAAAAAGAGCCTAATTCGGCCCATAGCCTACCACTAGACTCCCACGGGCCCATGCTGCATTCCACACGCCGCTTACTTCTGGACCTCCATGGGCGCACACACCACCACATCCACCTTACCTGCTCACGCGCCTTCATTGTTGTCATAGGGTAAGTCATGTTGTTGTGGAGGCTATCATCATTGTGCAGCTAGCCTCCTCCGTCGTCTCTAAAAATTTATCATTTGTTAGTTCATCTTTAAGCTAATAAGCGATAAACTTTTGAAAATAAAGGGAGTATGAAAGAATCACCTATTGTTCCTCTTGTCACCACTCCACAGTTAGGTATCCCCCGTCATGTCATTGTTGGAGATCTCTTCACATTGTGCGACCGTCACGACACCCTTGGAGGGATGTCACACTTCCTATAACGGTTGTAGGAAGCGAGTAGCGAACGATGGGGACAGAGGGTGTCGGGTCAAACCCTAGCTAGGATTTGGCTCGAGTGAGGGAGATGGTGAGTGAGTAGAGAGTGCGGCACCATTATAAAAGGTAGTAGCAGTGAATCTCTTGAGCATCCGCCACGACTAACGATAATTTGTAGTAGCATACGTTTTATAGGACTGCTAATTTCTCCCCAATCACCAACAATATATACGCATATTGGTTAATTTATTGTTCAAAATATTTTTTGGATCGATAGGTGCGAGATCAGATCGACATCGTACATACAATATGTTATGGCTGTTCTTGTCAACCACGTGCATTGAAACTATTCACTTTTTTTTTTCGAAACTTTTACTCTTCTTAATGGCTAGATGCGGTCCTTCGACGATGACGCCGCCGCGGGCGTCGCCAGGTGCACCAGAGAGAAGGACGCCGGTTGCCAGGGCTCGGCACCTTTGCCGAAGATGTTGAGGAACCCGAGCGGGCACGGCGGCGCCGGGTCCATTGTGGCACACGTGCCGGATGAGCTCCCGCCGAAGGATCTCGCGGCGGAGCGGTTTGCATGACGAGCGTCACGGCGTCCGAACGCGCCACGATCTCGAAAACAAGCGAATGCCAACTGCTTACGATCGATAGGTACGGTGCCCTTTGATCCCATATATATCGTACTTGGTGAATTTAGCTATAGATTTATAGAACACAACGACTACTGGGTTTAGGAGGAAAATTGTATTCCGATACTGCCAATATATATATTCCATGCCGGTGATACCGGGATGGAAACTGATCAACAAGCACACGTACGTACATCTTACTCGTAGTCACAGCTAGCTCTGTGCACTGCTACAGTGCTACCGCAGATCATGAATGCTGCTGGTCGTCGCCCCAGGCTCGATCTGGAGTGCGTTGCATGTAAACCTCGATCCAGTGTTCAGTTCAGCTTTGACGTCAAGCTAGTTTTGGTTTTTTCAGCACGCAGTATCAACAATCCAGTTGTTCTGATTAGTTTCAAGGATGAAACGGTTCATTATTTGGTACGGTTTCTCAACCACGCTTTGTCAGTTGTTGCATGTCAACATGCTGCACGTACGCTCCTATAGCATTGGAGAAGTTATCCTTTACTGATATTCGTGCCCTTAATTAGGATGTAATTCTTTTCCTTCTTAATTCATAAGCAACGTTCCTGCCTCTCTTTCAAAAAAAAATAATAATTGGTGACGTCTCCCTCATCGAAATTGAGGTTTATACTTTCACTAGTTCTCGTGTGTTTCAATGAAAATGAAGCAATTATCATTTTTTCGATGTCTCTGTCGGTACCCTGGAAACCGTACACTCCTTGAGGTTATAAAGATCTCAAAGGAAAGTCATCTACTTGGTTTGAAGACCTTCGGAGACCCACATGTCAGATATAACCGGACCCGCTTCTCCAGCATGGTTAATCCTAGGGTCGCCACGTGTACTATAAAGCCGGAGCTACCGCCCACAAGGGGGAAGCTCCGGGCCATGTACCGAGATGGCACCTCCAGACTTAACCCCAGACCGAGAGAAGCTCCGGACCTGACACGTGTCAAGTAGCTCTGGAGTTGCCTGTTTCCCACCGTATGCTCCGGAGCTGCCACGTGTTCAACCGTTGGAGCTTCAGCCTCTGACCTCCGGAAGACTCCATAACAGCTCCGAATCTTCAAAGGGTAATCAAGGACTTCAAGACTCGATTATGTGTCATTAATACCATATTAATGACACATGATCGGATGACCTTAATTACTAGTAACGGTGCTATCAAAGACCATTACCCGGTCGTTAAGGACAATTAAATGTGTTGAATAAGTGTCAATACTAGTAACCGGCGGCCACATGTCGGGCCAGGCTAACTTGTAACGGCCTGTTCTTGTACTATAAAAGGACATGCCGACGACGGACTCGAGGGTGAGTGAGGCTACACACGTGCCATAAACACTCTTCACAAGCTCATACAGCCAATACAACACCAACACATCCGTGGAGTAGGGTATTACGCTCAGGCGGCCCGAACCACGTAAACCTCTGTGTCTCCTGCGTCATTTACTATTCACCTTCTTGAATCTCCGCGCGCCCACACCGAACATCAAACTCCTCTAACACTTTAGTAGTGCCGGGAGATCTGCCGGTTCCAAACCACCGACAGTTGGCGCGCCAGGTAGGGGGGCGCCTGAGATCTTGAGAATGGTGAACTCAGCTGTTGGATCATCCAACAGTCAACCTGCTGCTCAGGCTGTTGGGGGCAATCCCTCCAATATGCAGCCACCAGCAGGAGTCTCAGCACCAGCAGGAGTCACACTCCCACCACCACCGCCTCCACCAGCAAATCATGCTGGGCAACGTCATGGTGCACCGGCGTCAATCACTGCGTCGGCAAATCATGACAACCCGGAACACGCGCTCCATGCAGCGCGTGCTATTCTCCAATGCCCACCACCTCCGGATGCATCCCGGGATGCACTGGAACAGTGGAGGGCCGATGTGGAACATTTGTTTGCCGCAACAGCCGAACGCCTCAGCAACCAGGGTCCTCCTCCTCCAGGACGAGCCCCGTCGCAGCGGCGGACTTTGTCTGGTAGACTTGGTCCGCACGTTTCCAATAGCAGGAGACGTGCTGCATCACAACAAGTGACGTCATTGCCCTCCGGGGCACGACACACTCACACGGTATCCAGGCTCTCAACTCATGACCTCCGGGCGGAGCTTGATCACCGATACCGCCAACAAGACGGCCGAGTCCATATTGAGCGTGCTCGTGAAAGACGGGAAGCTCAGGACCTTTCTACTCTTAAAGGAGTAGGAGGAGGCTGTTCAGCTCTGGCCATACATGTGCGTATGGTCAGGTGGCCACAGAAGTTCCGGCCTCACCTGCCGGAAAAATTCGACGGGACTGTCAATCCCGCTGAATTTCTTCAGATCTACTCCACTGCAATCTTGGCAGCTGGAGGAAACGAGGCCGTGATGGCCAATTATTTTCCAGTGGCCTTAACTGGGACCGCCAGGTCTTGGTTTATGAGCCTTCCACCCAACTCTATCAACAGTTGGGAGGAGCTGTGCCGGCAGTTCACTGCCAACTTCGGGAGTCCATACACCCGACCAGGCACTGAACTGGACCTTTTTGAAGTCGTGCAAAAAGGGGGAGAATCCCTACGATCATTCATCCAGAGGTTCTCTCAAGTACGAAACACTATTCCTTCTATCTCTAGTGCCTCTGTAATTGTAGCATTCAGATAGGGTGTACGGGACAAGAAGATGTTGGAGAAACTGGCGATCAAGGAGATCACCAGCGTCACGGAACTCTTCAGCCTGGCTGACAAATGTGCCAGAGCTGCGGAGGGCCGCGAAATGCACTCCAAACCAACCCCGGAGGGTCACAAGAAATCCTCCAAAGAAGAAGCCGCTACCTCCGGGAATGGCAAGAAGAAGAAAAAGACCAACGGCAAGAAGAAGCCGTCGGTCGGTTCATCCAATGTTGCAGCTGCTGCAGCTCCGGGTGGCCGGGGGCCACGCCCCGAAAAGCGACCTCGACCGTCTTCTGAAGATGGTAGCAAGCCCAAGGTGTGGTGCCCAATTCACAAAACGGGCAGCCACAGTTTGGAAGACTGCCGGGAGGTCCAAAACCTTGTCAAGCGCTACAACAAGCGCCGGGAAGAATCTCCTTTTCGACAGAGGGAAGGAAAGCAAAAAGTCGACGAACCTCCAGCTGAAGAGGAGTTAGGTTTTCAAGATCCCAAAAAGGTCCTAAAGGCCGTTTACACCTCCGTCGATGATGATTCTGACGTCTCTGACAATGAGCGTCAGAAGACCATGAACACCATTTTTGGTGGATCATGGGACATCACCTCCCGCCGCGTCATCAAGACTATGCGTCGGGATATGGCTGTTGTAGCTCCTACAGTCAGGCCGGAACCTCATCGGAAGTGGATGGACACAGCCATCACTTTTGATGCTTCGGACTGCCCTCAGAGCATGGTTGGAGCAGGTCAGCTACCTTTGATGGTATCTCCTACGATCAACAACATCCAGCTCCACCACGTTATGGTAGACGGAGGTTCGGGGCTTAACCTCATAAGCTTCAAAGCTTTTACTAAGCTTCAACTCCGACCTTCGGATCTCCACCCCTCTCGACCTTTCTCCGGAGTAGGTCCGGGGGCCATTACCCCACTCGGAGCTATTACTCTCCCCGTTACCTTTAGGACACGGGAGAAGTACCGCACCGAGAAGTTGGTCTTCGACGTCCCTCAGATCAACTTACCCTTCAATGCCATCTTGGGTAGGCCTGCCCTGTACAAATTCATGGCAGCTGCTCATTATGGTTATCTGGTGTTGAAGATGCCAACGCCAGTAGGCGTTCCCCGGATCCGCGGAGATCGTACTGCTGGAGTAACTGCTCTGGAGGAACTCCATGCACTCACCATGGCGCAAGAGGAGGACTCCAGGCAGGAGAAAGCTCCAAAACCCCCGAGCATTCGTCAACGAGGCTCGACTTCTGCACCTCGTGTGCAGCCAAGCGGCGACACCGACATTCTGGTCAAAGTCGTCCAAATTGGTTCCGATGCCGCTCAGACCACCCGTATATCGGGGGGACTGACCGACAAATAGGAACTCACGCTCATCACTTTCCTCCGGCCTAACGTTGACGTGTTTGCTTGGCAACCGTCACAAATGCCTGGGATCCCCAGGGAAGTGATTGAGCACAATCTGAAGATCTACCCCGATGCCCGGCCTGTGCATCAGAAGCCTCGGAAGCAATCCGTAGAGCGACAGAACTTCATCCGACAAGAAGTGAAGAAGTTACTCGAAGCTGGATTCATCCGAGAAGTCTTCCATCCAAAATGGCTGGCAAACCCAGTCGTTGTGCCCAAGGCCGGCGGGAAGCTTCGGATGTGCATCGACTACACCACACTAAATAAGGCATGTCCAAAAGATCCATTCCCACTACCTAGAATAGATCAGATAGTGGATTCCACCTCCGGGTGTGAATTACTGTGTTTCCTGGACGCATATTCTGGGTATCATCAAATCAGAATGTCTAGGGAAGATGAAGAGCATACCTCTTTCATCACAGTAGATGGATTATACTGTTATACAGCCATGCCCTTTGGTCTCAAGAATGCAGCTTCAACTTTTGTACGAGCTATGTACAAAACTTTTGAAGAACTTATTAGAGACATAGTGGAAGTGTACGTTGATGACATCGTGGTCAAGGTCAAGAACAAGGAGTCACTCCTTGACACCTTATAGGCTGTCTTCGACAAGCTGCGAGCCACCCGCACAAAGCTAAACCCAGACAAGTGTGTCTTCGGGGTTAGCTCCAGAAAACTTCTCGGTTTCCTGGTAAGTCACCGGGGCATAGAAGCTAATCCGGCGAAGATTAAGGCCATTGAAGACATGCGGCCACCAACCCGCATCAAAGACGTCCAAAAGTTAACTGGATGTCTAGCAGCCCTCAGCCGGTTCATTTCAAGACTGGCGGAACGAGCACTCCCCTTCTTCAAGTTGTTGAGGAAGTCCGGACCAATCCAATGGCCCGAAGAAGCAGAGAAGGCATTTCAGGAGCTGAAACAGTTCCTCACCACCCTACCAATTTTGGTAGCTCCGAACCCTGGTGAACCTTTCTTGCTTTACATTTCAGCAACTGGCGAAGTCGTCAGTATGGTTCTGGTTGCGGAGAGACCAGAGCTACCTCATACTCAGGAATCCAGACCCCTCCGGGAGGGTCCGGAGGTACCTAAAAGCGAGTCTGGGTCCCAGCTCCCAGACTCGAATCCACAAGAAGTCACTTCAGGAGACCCAGACCCCTCTGGGAGGGTCCAGGTCGCTTCTGAAGAAGCCCCGGGTTCCTCCAGCCAGGACCTGGAGGTCCCCGAAGAAAATCTGGATTCCTCCGGGAGGATCCGGGTCAATGAAGAGGAAGCTCCGGACCCCTCCGGAAGGGTCCGGACCATTCAGCGCCCAGTGTACTTCATTAGTGAAGTACTACATGATGCCAAGACTCGATACCTAGAGGTGCATAAGCTGCTCTATGCAGTTCTTATTGCCTCCAGGAAGCTTCGCCATTACTTCCAAGCTCACAAAGTCTCAGTGGTGACCTCCTACCCACTTCGAGCAATCTTGCATAATCCCAATTCAACTGGGAATATTGCAAAGTGGGCAGCAGAATTGGTTGAATTTGATCTTGAATTTATTTCAAGGCAAGCAGTCAAGAGTCAAGCATTGGCAGATTTTGTGGCAGAATGGACTCCCTCTCCATCAAACCCTGGGGGCCCCAGTGAGCAGAAGACAGAGCATCAAGCTCCAGCCTTCACCAAGCCTCACTGGACCCTCTACTTCGACGGCTCCATGCAGAAGCAGGGGGCCGGAGCTGGAATCCTTCTCCTTGCACCGACCGGGGAGAAGGTGAAATACATGGTACACCTTGACTTCAAGGCGACCAACAACATGGCAAAGTACGAAGCGCTCATCTATGGACTAAAGGTGGCACTGTCATATGATGTCAAGCAACTGCTGGTTAAGGGAGATTCGCAGCTCATCATTAAGCAGGTGAAGGGTGAATGTTCCTGCAATAATATCCAGCTAGTTGCTTTCCTCCTTGAAGTCCAGAGGCTTCAGAAGGACTTCGAAGTCCTAGAACTCCACCATGTTCAGCGTGCCCATAACGCTGAAGCTGACGAACTCTCGACGAAAGCATCAACCGGAGCTCCGGCTCCTGACGGAATTTTTGTCTGGAGGTTGTCAAAACCAACAGCTCGACCAGCCGAACTGAGCGAATGGGGCGAGATCAGCATCCCGAAGCTGACGGTCCCGATGGCCCTGTTACCATGGCAGCCATCAAGGGTCGTAGGTGCTGCCGGGAGCTCCGAGCAACCCAGCACGCAAGACTCAAAAGCTCAATCTAGTTCCGATGCATGGATCTCGGAGATCCGGAGCTACTTGAAAGACAACATCCTTTCTGACGATGATGTATCCGCTGACCGGGTAGTCAGATTGGCTAAAATATACACGCTGGTAGAAGGGGATCTCTACCGGCGTGGTGCCAATGGCATCCTAATGCGGTGCGTCACAAGGGAAGAAGGCTGCGAACTCCTCGCAGAAATCCATGGAGGCGAGTGTGGGAACCACGCGTCTTCCCGCACGCTGGTTGGTAAAGCCTTTCGGCATGGTTTCTACTGGCCTACAGCACTCCAGGATGCAACTGAGCTGGTGAAAAAATGTGAAGCATGTCAATTCCATGCAAAGCAAATTCACACACCAGCTCAGCCCCTACAAATGATACCTCCTACATGGCCCTTCGCTATGTGGGGGATGGAAATCTTGGGACCTTTCCCAAGAGCCGTCGGAGGTTACAAGTTCATGTACGTCGTCATTGATAAGTTCACCAAGTGGCCGGAAGCAACTCCAGTTGTGACAATCAACAAGCAATCAACTATCAACTTTTTGCAGTCCATTGTATGCAGATTTGGAGTCCCAAACAAAATCATCACTGATAATGGGACCCAATTCACAAGCTCTGCATTTCAAGGATATTGCGAAGACCTCGACATTCAAGTTTGCTACGCCTCTGTAGCTCACCCAGCCATTAATGGCCAAGCCGAGAGAGCAAATGCTGAAATCCTTAAAGGACTCAAAACGCGCACCTATGAGCGCTTGAAAAAACATGGAGCCAACTGGATCGAAGAACTTCTGCCCACTTTATGGGCCAACAGGACATCTCCAAACCGGTCAACCGAAGAGACACCCTTCTTTCTGGTGTACAGAGCTGAAGCAATCCTTCCTCCGGAAATCACCTTGGGTTCACTTCGGGTCCGGACCTTCGATGAAGCCACGCAGGACCAGCTCCGGCGTGAAGACCTAGACCTCCTGGAGGAGGGAATGTGCCAAGCAGCTGTTCGGAATGCCCGATATCGCCAAGCCCTACGGCGTTATCATCAGCGGCATGTACACAACCGACAGCTTGAGGAAGGCGATCTGGTGCTACGAAGAATACAATCCAGAGAAGGGTTAAACAAACTCTCCCCCGGTTGGGAGGGACCCTTCCGAGTGATTAAAGTATCCCGTCCCGGAAGCGTTCGCTTGGCTATCGAGGATGGGACACCTCTCCCAAATCCTTGGAACATCGAGCACCTCCGTAAGTTCTACACATAATACCACAGAGGTGAGTCTTGAGTAACTTGAGATGTATGTTATAGTCATTATACAGATTCGGGTAGTTCCTCCGGGAGAGCAGCCGGACCTTTCCCGAAAGGTCCGCAAAGTTCATGCTACACTTGTCACAGTCTCAGAACTAAAAGTGTGGCTAGCTACCCTGGGTCAAATGAGAAATGAAACACGCTTAGCCTGGTTCCGTACCCTAAGAGTGTACTTGTTTCCCCTGTACTCCGGACCTATAATGAAAGACATCTTCATGTGAAACAGACTCCACGTGCATTTATTTTGTACAGGCTCAACATTTTTATTTTTCTCCTTCTTGTCTATAACAAAGGCGTGCAATTCTTAAGAAATTTTAGTTCGACCGGTTTATATACGATACGAGTTGTATTGTCAATTCTTTTGGATTCAAATATTGCTCATGATCATCTCGCCTGAAAGCCGCCAAGCCAATCTAGGGATGGAGTGTGCTATCGACTTAGCCTGGTCAAGCACCCTAAGTACGCCACTCTACCTACACCTCGGCAGACCAAAGTAAGGCGGACCCATGTACAGTTGGATCTGGAAGATAAGACAACGCATTCGGTTGTATTTAGAATCGCGTTTGACTTAAAATCTTCTTGAGAATCGTAAGCCGCGACGAAGTTATAGACAAGAAACGAATTTTATTATTTTTCTTGGATTAAGTGTGCAGGAAAAATAAAAATCTACGTTGATGGAGAAAAGTCGGAGCTAACGAAGCTCCGACTCCTCTAGATGGCTTGTAACAAGCATCACCGGAGCAACCAAGCCCCGATAACGCTAGGGGGGTCAACCGTCGACGTAAAAGATGGTGAGAAGGCCCCACAAGTGGAGTCTGCTGTCAACAAGTTACGTGTTGGCAAAGGTCAGTGCCGAAGCTACTAAGCTCCGACACCTCGGAGGACTAACTATCGATGCTCTACGTGTTGATAGAGACTATTGCCGGAGCTACTAAGCTCCGGCGATAGACAATGCCAGAGCTTCCAAGCTCCGATAACCTCAGGGGGCCTTCACTATCGAAGACTTCGGACCTAAATTCTACAAGTTCGGAGCAAATGAGTCTTCAACAAAATGTAATATCCTCTTGGTACATGTTCACAACCAAATTGTGTACATCTACCAGGGGGCCAAGTGAAGACAAAAGTGTTGAAGACAAAAAGTGAAATTCACAAAAATTTGGGGATTTCATTTATTTGGAGACAAGGGATTACATCTGGAGACAAGGGATTACAAAATTGAGGGGGAAGAAGAGAAAATACAAGTGAGAACTACAGAGATGGTCCTAGACCCTATGGAAGAATTGGGCGACCTTCTGGGCAACCTCCGACACGTTGGCTCGGGCAGCTTCCCCTTCTCCTTCAATCGGACCTTCAAGCACCGGGTCTAGAGGAAATTGGAAGTTCCGGCTGGTGTAGCACGTCAGCACATATTGTGCAACGTTCTTCGCCAGGGATTGCCCCTTAACCTCCAATTGGTCCGCGATGACATCGCCCACCTTGGGGAGTTTGCTGCCTGCCGAGCTCAACGCCTGCAATGCCAGGTCCGGCTCCGGCTCCGGATCATCCGGGCGCACGGGGCTGAAGCCCATCGGTGTCAGTGCGTCGTTAGCCTTGCCCAGGAACTCCCAAATCTGTAGGGAGTCCGCAGTCCCCAAGCCCTTTATTTCTTCCAGGGACCTTCTGGCCGCCACCAGTTCAGAATTCTCGCGGGCAAGGCGCTCAACTTCTTTGGCGTTTTGCTGAATCTTCTCAGCAACCCGCTTTTCGAGTTTTCCGAGCTCCTCCTCCCGGAGGTGGATCTTGTTCCGGCGGTCGACCAGGTCCTTCTCCCTGCCCCTCACTTTCTTTTCCCTGGCAACGAGGGCACACTCCCGTTCATGGAGCTCCTGCCCCCGCACCCAGGCCTTCTTCTCCTCCTCTACGCAGCGCTCTTCCAATTTCTTGGCGCGCTCCTCAAGGCCCTTGTCAGCCAGAGCAACCTTCTCGGTGAGCTCCTCCTCCCTCCTCAGGACGTCATCCCGCAGCTCTAGGAGTTTCTGCTCTTCATCTTCGAGCCGTTTCTCCCTCTCCTCAAGTGCCTCCCGGTGCTTGATGAGTGTAGTGTTAATGGCCTCAAGCCTTTCGTGGCGTTCATCGGCCGCACTATTGGCTGCTTTGGCCTGATCGTAGATCTCCCGGGATTGAGCGTCGAGGGCACGAGTCATACTCTCCCTGTCATCCAGTAACTTGCCCCAGTACTCCAGGCGGATCTTCTCCCGCTTGATCCACTCTTTGTCATCCGCTAGCCTCGACTGCGCCAGCTTGGTCTCGAAGTAGAGCCGGTTACGCCACCGCCTAAGGGTTTGACGCTCCTCTTCAAGAGCCTTGCCGTCGTGGAAGAAGGCCAGTTGGACTTGACGCAGACTGGAACATGCGTTGTCAATAGACAGTGACAACGGGATAGGTTCCGGACCTGCTGGGGTCTCCTCCGCTGGTTCCAGCGGGTTTTCAGATACAAAAATTGGGCCCCACTCCACAAGAGTGGTCCCCTGAGTCTCCATGGAACTAGGGCCGTCCTCCGGGATGGCCTCAGTCGCCATCGAGGAAGGCCCCGCCGCCAGGTCTTCGTTCACCCCCTCAGGCAGGGGGCCAGCGACTTCGCTCGGGCACTCCGGCTCGGCCGCAGGTACCTCCGATGTCATCACTTCCGGAGCAGGAGCCGCTGCTGGCTCCGATCTGGGCACCTCCTCCGATGGGAGCTGGGGCTCCGACACCTCTCCAACAACCGGCTCGGGAGCCGGAAGATCTTCAACATCGACCGGCTCAGCGGCCGGTGCTTTGGAGGTAGTCGGCCCAACTGCCGGAACTTCCTCAGCTTCCGGCACGCACGCCGGGACTTCAATCACCTCCGGCTCGACCGCCGGAGCTTCAACACTTTCTGGCTCTAGGGCCGAAATCACAGCTTCTTCCGGCTCAACGGCAGGAGCTTCTATCATCTCAGCACCAGGACCCGGGGCTTCAACCTCCGGGACAGGTGCCGCTGGCGCATCTTCACTCCCGTGGTCCGGCGCTACCACGGGAGCCTCTGGGGATGAGTCGAGGTCCATGACCACGACAGCCGGCGCCGGAGCTGTCGCAGCTTCAGCCACCACTTGGGGCGGCACCGGGAATGGAGCAGAAGCTCCCACCCTCACGGCTTCAGCCGCCGTGGCTGAGGGTGGATCCTCACTCCCCTTCTTGGGGACGCTGCAGATGATGAACGAAGAAACTTAAAAAATAGTTACTACTATTAAAACAACTATCCAAGATAAAGATTAAAAATTACCTTGGGAGGCTTCCGCACCAGCTTGCGCGTAACCTTCTACCTGGGCGTTCTGGGCTGGTCATAGCCGGCGTGGAAGCTCCGGAAGGCCCCCCGGAACTCGTCGCGGCCACGGGTGTTTCTCGAGTTGACCCCCCCTCGATCGGGAAGAACCCCCGGACCTAGAAGCCTCCATCGGCCCAGGTGCTGGAGTTGCATGCCCAGAGCTAACACCCCGGGAGGACCCCACTGTGGGAACAGTCGTGCTCCGGGAGGACCCCACTGCGGGAACAGTCACGCCCCGGGAGGACCCCACTACGAGAACAGTCGCCACAGTTGTAGAAGACCTTCCCCTCCGGGGAGAAGGAGCCGACGCAGAAGTAGCGGGCCTGACGGACCTTCCGTCGGCGTACTGCAGCTTCCTCTTCCGGCTCACAGGTTCATCCGCCAGCTCCTTGCCCTTGCCGACGACCTCTTCCCTCGGCTTCGGAGCAGGGTCGGGGCCATCCTCGGGCATTCCGGGGATCACTACCCCGGTGGTTGATCTTCTCTCGACGACACCAAGGTCGTCAAGCACGTGCATCTTCCGCCGGAGCTCCCTGCTGAACTCCACTTCCACGTTCAGAGGAAGAAAAGCTGATGGCGGAGTCAAGTCGTCACCATCGACGTCGATGCCGTGCTGGAACTTCTTGAGGTGGAACTCCAAGGTTTTCCCCACCATGTTGGACTTCAGCCCGGTCTCGACCCGGTCGTCGTCCATCAAGCTGTTGAGGGCCCATGCGAGTTTCTCTCTCCTCTTCAGCGACGCCCACCTGTTGGCCAAGAAGTTGCAAAACACCGCCTGAGAAGTCAATCCTCCCTCCACGCACTGGCGGATCCTGATCAAAGCAAGGTTTAAAGCTTCCACCAGCACCGGAGCTTCACTCCAGATTATCGTGTCGATGCTGGGAAGGCCTTCGGGTAGCTCCAGCCTCTCGTGCTCCTCCACCCGGACGACTATCCAGTCCTTCTTCCAATCATCCCACTTCCCAAAGGGAAATGACCGGAGGTACTTGAATGGGCACTTCTTGCGCTTCACGAAGTAGTAGAAGCCAAGGTACTCATTGCTCCTGCCGGTGGTATGGACGGTGAAGAAGGTCCGGAAGAGTTCAATGCAGGGGGGATACCCACCCACATCTCACAGAAGTGGACGAAAATGGACACAAGGAGAATGGAGTGGGGGCCGAGATGATACAACTGCAGACCATAAAAGTCTAGCAGCATCAAGAAAAAGGAAGAAAAAGGTGGGATCAACCCCACCATGGCGTACGAGGAGAAGTACACCATTTCGCCGGCGTGCTCCTTCTCAAACGGGAGCTCTCCACCGGCGCGGACCGAGCGGTTGAAGAAGTCCGAGGACCATCGCATGAGGGCCCGAACCTTCTTCAGGTCGCCGTCGGTCTTCAAACGGCTTTCACGGAGACCCAACTCCATCGCGGCACAACAAGGCAAGAGAGGAAAAGTGAAGCACAAGTTGGGAGTTTGAGCGCAAGAACAGATTAGAGGCGTAAAGAACTCCCGACGGTGCGCGCTTTCCTTCTTAAGTAAGCTCTCGCAACGCTTGGATGGAAACTGCAAGGAAGTCAAAGATATCATTCAAAAATTCCACCCAGCCGATGACAAGGGGGCCCGGGACCACCCCGACGATCAAGTCGAGGTTCTTACCCAGGCGAACGGTTGTCATCATGAGGCGGGAAACCCGAAGGCGGGGGCCTGACAAGGCGCGCGGAACCGATACGGTTTTCGTATCGGGAACCGACGACCTTCAATTGCGCGAGATCCGCACGCCAAAGATCTCATCTGCCGCACGCGGGATACGCCACACGGCGAGGATTTAACTCCAAATCCTCGCCAACGGCACCTCCAAATACCTTTGAAGACTCAGTTCAAAAGTCGCGAGGATGGACCCACCTCCGACGGAATGACTTCACCCCAGTGGTCTTCCCCGGAGGTAGGTCCAGGGGGCCACTGTCGGTACCCTGGAAACCGTACACCCCTTGAGGTTATAAAGATCTCAAAGGAAAGTCATCTACTTGGTTTGAAGACCTTCGGAGGCCCACATGTCAGATATAACCGGACCCGCTTCTCCAGCATGGTTAATCCCAGGGTCGCCACGTGTACTATAAAGCCGGAGCTACCGCCCACAAGGGGAAGTTCCGGGCCATGTACCGAGATGGCACCTTCAGACTTAACCCCAGACCGAGAGAAGCTCCAGACCTGACACGTGTCAAGTAGCTCCGGAGTTGCCTGTTTCCCACCGTATGCTCCGGAGCTGCCACGTGTTCAACCGTCGGAGCTTCAGCCTCTGACCTCCGGAAGACTCCATAACGGCTCCGGATCTTCAAAGGGGAATCAAGGACTTCAAGACCCGATTATGTGTCATTAATATCATATTAATGACACACGATCGGATGACCTTAATTACTAGTAACGGTGCTATCAAAGCCCATTACCCGGTCGTTAAAGACAATTAAATGTGTTGAATAAGTGTCAATACTAGTAACCGCCGGGGCCACATGTCGGGCCAGACTAACTTGTAACGGCCTGCCCTTGTACTATAAAAGGACAGGCCGACGACGGACTCGAGGGTGAGTGAGGCTACACACGTGCCATAAACACTCTTCACAAGCTCATACAGTCAATACAACACCAACACATCCGTGGAGTAGGGTATTACGCTCAGGCGGCCCGAACCATGTAAACCTCTGTGTCTCCTGCGTTATTTACTATTCACCTTCTTGAATCTCCGCGCGCCCACACCGAACATCAAACTCCTCTAACACTTTAGTAGTGTCGGGAGATCTGCCGGTTCCAAACCACCGACAGTCTCAAATTTCATCTGCTGGGGGAGAGGGTAGATTTGGCCGACAACACAAATTTTGACCATAAAAAAATTATATTGCCAATTATTATAAAATCAGCATCATACTAAAAGCAGATTGAAGCAATGCAAAAAATACAGTAGTAGTACATGCATATATATTGGTTAATTAATTGGACAAAAGTTTTTACATTTGAATTTTTTTCACACTGACATACTCTAATATTATTACCCCCTCCTTCTCGTAATAATTGTCGACAATTATTGTTGATAGGAGAGAGTATTATTAGTTCACAAAATAAAACTAGAAGATTTTCATGCCTGATAGGCGCGAGAACATGTCAACTTCATACAAGAAACCATAATTGAAGTACTTAACCGCGCGCATCTCTTTGGTCTCCAGGTCGAGGAGTACGAGGCCATCAGCATCTTCAGGAAAGTACTGCAAGGGCACTAAATGGAGCACGACTACGCCGCTCCTCTCGCCAGAGCTAACAATGGTTACAGTGTATGCTCGTCCCCAGAGGTCGATCACAGCGTGCCGTTGCCAACGGGCGGCACTACGACGACGACTGCCCGACGACAGCAGCAGCCAAACGGATATCTTGTGATCGTCTGCCGCGAGCAAGCTCAGCCTCCCGCTCGGCCAGGATGCCAGGTGGAGCTTTCCATGAAAGTGGCGGCTCTCGGCGGGGACCTCCGCTGGGAGCTCGATCCACCCAGCCTTCTCCGTGAGCACGTTGTAGGTGAAGATGCAGTAGCCCTTCGTGGGTCCGTACATTAGCCAGTAGATATGGCCACCATCCAATACGACGGCGGCGACACCGCTGCTTGGACGCATGCTGTCATAGTACAGGTCCGGGGGACACTGGTGGCTAACTAAGGCGGCGGGGCTCCATGCGCTGCCGTCCGACGAGAAGGTCCGGACGATGATGGAGTGTGAGCGCTCCTCGAGCCCGGAAAAATCGAAGGCGAGGAGGAGGAAGCTTGAGCAGCTGCTGGTGACGCCGTCCGCGGCTGTGAGGAACACGAACCTGTAATCGTAGAAGAAGGTGCTGCTGATGGCCGGCGTGGGACCGGGAAGGAACGTGCACTTGATGTCCATGGGGTCGTAGACGCACAAGTCCAACCCCGGAATCCTGTTCATGCCACCGAGAAGCAGTACGAGGCCGTGGCGCGATGTCAGCGGCACGTAATCACGGTAAGCCGGGAGGTTGGCGTCGGCGCCAGCAATGCGGCGACGGAGGAACGGTGCGATGTGATTCCTCGAGAGGGACGCTGCCGCGGGCGTCGCCGGGTGTGCCAGGGAGAAGGACGCAGTTAGCACAGGCTGGTCAGCTGGCCAGTAAGAACGACGCAGCCTGCTGATGAGGTCGAGGAACCCGACGAGGCACGGGGGCACGACGGCGCCGGGTCCATGGCACACGCGCCGGATGAACGCCGGCCGAAGGATCTCGCGGCGGAGCGGTTTGCAGCACGCAGCGCTGCGGACGATCGTGGCGGCATCCGAGCGCGCCACGATCTCGAGGACAAGGTCTGACGGAAGTAGTAGGCACCCTTGCATGTCCTCCACCGGCGGCGGTGCCGCCGCGACCTCAAGCTCAAGGAGATGTTTGCGTGGCGGCGGCGGCGGCATCTATCCGCCTACAATATATACGCAACCCTAGCCTACGATGGTATACACTCGGGCCGGGTATCTATATATAGGATACAACTATTAGCTTTTAGAGTCCTATTTCGACACTAACCTACGCATGTACGAAGTAGGAAATCTCAACAAATTACAGTACATTATTTGAAATTTTGAACAGAAAATACTAATACAACATGCATAGCTAGGCGATCTATAGCCAGTATATATTTTGTTGGCTACTCCATCAAAACTGTATTTTTTTTTACAAGCTCGTAAATATTTTGGTAGTGCAGGTAAATACAATGAAGCTTGCTGGAGAGATACGAAACAACAGGACTGGTTCACCTGCCAAGCTAGTTTTTGGGTGTTTCAGCAACACATCAGTCAAATTGTTTTGATTCTTTTCTACGACTTTGACCAATTCAAGCACGAGCTGCGGCTCCGATGGTCAGCGCGCTCCAGTTGCGCCCGTACCGCCAGGGTTCGATCCCTGGTGCCCACCTTCTCCTTCTTAATGAATTGACAGTGCTCCTGCCCATGATGTCCGGACCATGTCTTCAAAAAAAAAAAACCAATTCAAGCCATAAACTGAATCGATTCCGCTTGGCGCCAAACGGAGCAGTCTAGAGTAGAATAGCTTGCGTTGGAGGAGAGGGTCAGTGTGCTGTCTTGCATATTTTGTCGTCAACACAAACTTTCACCATTGCCAATTTTTGGCTAATCAACATCCTAGCTACGTACTGAAAGCACATTTAATTAAGTAAAGAACAGTAGTATACATAAATTAAAAACGTGCATATTGATATTTTGCTCAAAAGTTTTCTGACTAAATTTTTTCCACGGTAACATATATATATAATCTAGAATATTTAAACCATTCTAATAAATTATTATAAGAAGGTCTTCATGCCTGAGAGGCGCGAGACTAGATCAATCTCGTACAGCAAGGCGCGCTTGTTGTCGACCTCGTACAGGGCCAGGGGCATGTTGTTGTTAACCGCGTGCATCTGTTTGGTATCGAGGTCAAGGAAGATGAACCCTTCAGGACGAGCGAAGAACTGGTATCGCAGTAGCAGGACTACGCCGCTCATATCTCCAGAAATGGCTACATGGTATGAGAGCTCACGCGGCACGGTCGTCGCCGTGTCTATGACGGCGTGCCGTTCCCAGCCGGCGGCGGCACCACTGGCGCCGGACAGCAGCAGCCAAACGGTTACCTTGTGCTCGGCCTCTGCGACTGCGAGCAAGCTTAGCCTCCGGCTCGGCCAGGATACCAGGTGCAGCTTCCGGCTGTCGTCGGCGGGGACCTCTGATGGGAGCTGGATCCACCCACCCTTCCTCGTGAGGACATTGTAGGTGAAGATGTAGTAGCCATTCCTAATCCCGTGCAATAGCCAGTAGATAGAGCCACCACAGACTACGGCGGCGGCGCCGCTGCTGGTTGCAAACCCGTGCAGGTCCGGGGGAGACTGGCTAATTAAGGTGCCGGGGCTCCATGCGCCGCTGTCCGATGACGAGAAGGTCCGGACAGTAACGGAGCGTGAGTTATTTTGGAGCACGTAAAAATCAAAGGCGAGGAGGAGGAAGGAGCAGCTGGTGACGCCGTCCGCGGCTGTGAGTAAGACGAACTTGTAGTCGTAGAGTAAGTAGCTGATGTCCGGCGGTGGCGGAGCGGGAAGGAACCTGTACTTGGTGATGCCCATGGGATCGTAAACGCACAGGTTCAACACCGGAAACCTGTCCGTGCCAACGAGAAGCAGTACGAGGCCGTGGCGCGATGTCAGCGGCTGGAAACCACGGCGAGCAAGTTGGTTGTCTGCGTCAGCAATGCGGCGACAGATGAACGGCGCGATGTGATTCTCCGAGAGGGACGCCGCCGCGGGCGTCGCCGGGTGCACCAGGATGAAGGGCGGAGGTTCCGAAGGCGTGATCTTCTTGTGGTTGAGGAACCCGACGAGGCACGGGGGCACGACGGCGCCGGGTCCGTGGCACACGCGCCGGATGAACGCCGGCCGAAGGATCTCGCGGCGGAGCGGTTTGCAGGACGCGGCGCAGCGGACGAGCGTGGCGGCGTCCGAGCGCGCCACGATCTCGAGGACAAGCTCTGGCGGAAGCGGGCACCCTTGCATGGCCTCCAACGGCGGCGGCGGCATCGCCCGTAAGTACGTGCAAGCGCGCCTTCTATCTCCCGCTTACAATAATACGTACGGAACCCTTTGATCGCGCGCATATACTCGATCGGGGTATTTATAGCTAGGGTACAACTATTGGGTTTTGGAGTCCAATTCCAATACCGACACGTAGGACATATCGGGTTTCTTGTACAGTTTCATTGAACTTGAAGTGAATAAATCTATACCCCCAGATCCCAATGATCGGTATAAATTCATTCCGAGATCCCGGCTTCATTGGATATTTTCTTTTGCAGAAAATCTAAAGGGTCAACCTTCAGTTTAAACGAAATGTAGGTTTCCTTTCAAAAAATGGGTCATAATCCATTTTTCTTGTGGATGAGGCTTGTGTTCCGTATAGGCTATGTGTGACATAGCCACAACTAATTTGCATGGAAGTTTTAAATGTATCTAATTTTCACGAAAAATCAAATAGATTAGTCTTCGATTTTAGTAAAAATGTGGTTTCTTTAAAAAATGGACGTAAATCATTTTTCGTGCGGATGAGCCTTGTCTTCAATATTGATTATATGTTACATAGCCATAACTAATTTTCGGAGAAGTATTGAGGAGATCACATTTTCGCGTTGTCGGAGTTTTGTTCCGGCAATTCTCCTGATACCACTGTTGGTAGCCCGCGGAGTTTGTAGTTCGGTATTGGACGCGCAGAGACTCAGAACACGATGGCAAATAGACACGAGGATTTACGTGGTTCGGGCCGCCTAAGCGTAATACCCTACTCCACGGGGTGTGTAGTTGTTGTATTGAGCGTCTGAGCACTTGTGAGTGTGTGTCAGAGTCGGGTCTGAGAGTGTCAGGAAAGTCTAGAAGAAAGCTCTTGTGTATCGGTCGACCAGTCCTTTTATAGTACAAGGATTGGTCGTTACATCGTTAGCCTGGCCCGACATGTGGCCCTAGCGGTTACTGATGCTTAATACACAATTAATGAGTTTAATTACCCTTAATAGAGTGGTAACAGACCTAGACAGTTCTGTTACTGGTATTAAGGGCCCTCCAATCGTGTGTCATTAAGATGGTATTAATGACACTTAATCGAGTCTTGAAGTCCTTGATTGTCCCTTGAAGGTTCGAGCCGTTGGGGGTCTTTCAGTCTGCTTGTTGAAGTTGAAGGTCCGGTGGTTGGACACGTGGCAGCTCCGGAGCTTACTGTCTGGGACGGGTAGGTCCGGTGCTGTTGTACACGTGTCGGTACCAGAGCTTCTCTCTGTCGGGGGTTAGGTCCGGGGGTGCCGCGCAGGTGTTTAGCCTGGAGCATTCTCATGTGTGGGACGTAACTCCAGTTGCAGTATACACGTGGCAGCATCGGGACTAACCATAGAAGGGAGGCAGGTCTGGTCCCGTATGACACGTGGGGTCTTCGGAGGTCTTCAACTCAGATAGGTGAAGTTCCTTTAGTCTTCTTGTAGTCCCAAGGGGTATACGGTACGCAGGGTACCGACAGTGGCCCGCTGGGCCCACCTCTTGGAGAGACCTTTTGGATGAAGTCATTCTGCCGGAGGTGGGTCCATCCTTCGGTTTTTGAGCCGTGTCTTCAAGGGTCTTCGAATGTGCCGTTGGCTGTACTTCGCAGTTAAACCAACGCCGCGTGGCATATCCAGGATGCGGCAGGTGAGATCTGAGCGTGCGGATCTCACGCAATTGAAGGTCGCTGGTTCCCGATACGAAAACTGTATCGGTTCCGCGCGCCCTGTCAGGCCGCCGCCCTCGGGCTTCCCGCCTTTCATGATGACAACCGTTCGCCTGGGGTAAGGACCTCGACTTGATCGTCGGGGTGGCCCCGGTCCCCCTTGTCATTAGCAAGGTGAAGTTTTTGAATTGTATCATCAGCTCCTCTGCGGTTTCCATCCAAGCGTTGCGGGGGCTTACTTAAGAAGGAAAGTGCGCACCGTTTGGGGTTTCTTTACGCCTTCATTCGAACTTGCGCTTAAATCCTCCAAACTTTCAATCGCTTTTCCTCTCTAGCCATGTTGTGCCGCGATGAAGTTGGGACTCCCCAAGAGCCGCATCGGGAGCAAGAAGGAGCTGTATAGGGTCCGGACCTACATGGGATGGTCCAGTGACTCCTTCGACAACGACATTCGCTGCGGCAAGCTTCCCTTCAAGAAGGAGCGAGCCGGAGATATGGTGTACTTCCTTGGGTACGCCATGGCGGGTTTGATCCCGCCTTTCTCACTTTCTTTCTGATGCTGCTAGATTTCTATGGTCTGCATCTCCACCATCTGGGCCCCCACTCAATCTTGTTGGTGGCGACTTTCGTCCACTTTTGCGAGATGTGGGTGGGCATGCCCCCTTGCGTGGAGTTGTTCTGGACTTTCTTCACTGTCCACCCGACCGGGGAGAGTGATGAGTTCATCGGCTTCTACTACTTCGTGAAGCGAAAAAACTCTCCCCTCAAGTACTTGAGGTCCTTCCCTTTCGACAAGTGGGACTACTGGAAGAAAGACTGGATGATCATCACCGCCGAGGGACACGAGAGGCTGGAGTTGCCTGAAGGCCTTCCTTGCGTCGACACTAACATTTGGAGTGACGTGCCGGAGCTGTCGAGGGAGTACAGGCCCATCCTAGACAGAATCCAGGAATGGGTCCAAGGTGGGGTGATCCTGCAGATGGTCTTCGGCAACTTCTTAACGAACAGGTGGGCCCCGCTGAGGGCTAGGAGTCGGCCTGCTTGGGCTTTCAAAAGTGAGATGGATACCAACCGCATTGAAGTCGGCTTGGACACCGACTTGGCCAGTGAAGCCTTGAAAACCCATCTCAAGAAGTTTCAGCCTCGGAACATCGGCCCTGGCGACGTGTCTCCATCGGCGGCCTTCCTGCCTCTAAATATGATACCAGAAGAGTGCAGAGATATCCAGAGGAAGATGTCGCTGTTGGAAGACTTGGGCCTGATGGAGAGGCGGTCAACCTACGGGGTGGCGATCCCCGGAGCTTTGGAGGATGGCTCCATTCCCGCGCCGAAGTCAAGAACCGAAGTCGTAGGCAAGGGCAAGGAGTTGGTCGAGCCCTCGATCCGTAAGAGGAAGTTGAAGCATGTTGACGGGAGGTCCGTCAGACCTTCTCCGTCCACGATGGCTCCTTCTCCCTGGCGGAGGAGGTCTTCGATGGCGGCGACCATTCCAGCATCGACATCTCCTCGGGACACTAGCTCCGGCCATGTGGCTTCGGTATCAGGGGCAGCTGAAGGCTCTAGGTCCGAAGGTCCTTCCCGGTCGAGGGAGGCCTCAACCAAGACGTCGCTGATGGTGGGTGCAAGCTCCGGGGAACCTTCCAGAGCTACCACGCCAGTGGCGACAGGGTCCGGCCCCGAGCGTTTGGGGAAGAGGTTTCACGCTAGCTGGAGCGGAAGCCTTCCAAGGTAAATTTGGTTTTTTACCTCAGTTGGTTGTTTTTTGTTGTAATCATGTTTTGAGTTTCCTTGTCCTTCATCTGCAGGGTCCCTAAGAAAGGGGCTGAAGCTCCGGTTCCTGCAACAGCAACTGAGGTTGTGCACGCGGAGGCTCCGGCTCCAATCCCAGTGCCGCCCCAACAGCTGGCTAAGACCGCGGCAGCTCCGGCGCCAGCTGTCGTGGTCCTTGACCTTGAGTCATCCCCCGAAGCTCCCGTGGTAGCGCCGGACCATGGGAATGAATATGTACCAGCGGCACCAGTTCTGGAGGTTGAAGCTTCAGGTTTGGATGCTGAGATGATGGACGCTCCGGCCTCAGAGCCAGAGGTAGTTGCAGTCCCGGCCTTAGAGCCGGATGTTGTTGAAGCCCCGGGAGCAGAGCCGGTGGTTGATGAAGCCCCGACGATGGAGCCGGGTGTTGATGAAGTTCCAGTGCCTGAGCCGGTCGTCGAAGAAGTTCCGGCACCTAAGTCGGTTGCTGCAGAAGTGCCGGCGCTCGAGCCCATGAAGGTCGAAGCGCCAGCGCCTGAGCCGGCGGTGGTGGAGGCGCCAGCGTCGGAGCCAGAAGTGGCTTCAGCTTCGGTCGAACCTTCGACGCCTGCCCCGGAGGTAGTGGTTCCGGAGGTACCCGCGCCTGAGGTAGGGTGCCAAGATGAAGCTACCGGTCCCCCGCCTGAGGGCCCAGTTGTTGATGACCTGGCGGCGGGACCTTTAGAGCCAGCTCCGGAGGTCGAAACTTATGTTGCATGATCTTCCTTGGCGACGACCGAGGCTATCCCGGAGGGAGGCCCTAGTGCCGTGGAAGCCCAGGGGACCTCTCTTGTAGAGTGGGACCCGATTTTTTTTATGGAGAACCCGCTGGTGCCAGCAGAGAGGACCCCGACAGGTCCGGAGCCGATCCCTGTGTCGTTGTCTATCGACAACGCCTGCTCCAGCCTTCGTCAAGTGCAGGTGGCCTTCTTCCACGACAGCAAGACCCTCGAGGAGGAGCGCCAAACCCTTAGGAGGTGGCGCAACCGGCTCCAATTCGAGACCAAACTGGCGCAAACCAGGCTGGCTGACAAAAGGGAGTGGGTGAAGAAGGAGAAGGCCCAGATGGAGTACTGGGGCCAGCTGCTGGACGAGAGGGAAAGCATGGTGCGATCCCTCGACAACCAGTCTCGGGCCATCCATGAACAGGCCGTAGCTGCTAATAATGCAGCGAATGATCGCGAAGAGAGGCTCAACGCCATCCACGACAGCCTCGTCTAGCGTCGGGAGACTCTTGAGGAGCGGGATAAAAAGTTCGAAGATGAAGAGCAAAAACTCCTGGAGCTGCGGGATGACCTCGTGAAGATGGAGGAGGAGCTCACTCAGAGGCTGACTCTGGGTGACAAGAGTCTCGCGAAGCGCACCAAGAAGCTGGAGGAGCACTGCGAGAAGGAGGAGAAGAAGGCCTGGCAGCGAGGACAGGACCTCAACAAGAAGGAGGATGAAATTGCTGCCAGGGAGAAGAAGGTGCGGGGCTGAGAGAAGGACCTGGTCGACCGCCGAAACAAGATCCACCTCCGAGAGTAGGAGCTCAGTAAGCTCGAAAGGCAGTTTGCTGAAAATATTCAGCGGAACGCCAAAGAGGTTGAGCGCCTTGCCTGGGAAATTTTGGAGCTTACGACGACCAGAAGATCCATGGAAGAGATGCGAGGCTCGAGGGCTGCGGAGTCCAAACAAGTTTGGGACTTCTTGGGCACAACCAACGACGCGCTGACGCCGATGAGTTTTAGTCCCGTGCGCCCGGATGATCCGGAGCCAGAGCTGGACCAGACGTTGTAGGTGTTGAGTTCGGCAGGCAACAAGCTCACCAAGATGGGCGACGTCATCGCGGATCAGCTAGAAACCGAGGGACAATCCCTGGCGAAGAACGTCACAAAGTTCATGTTGATGTGCTACACAAGCCGGGACCCTCACTTCCCCTTGGACCTGGTGCTTGAAGGCAAATCAAGGAGACTTAATAAAGTAAAAATCTTTCATCTCTTTCTGATGTGGTACAAATTACAGATCTCATCAGTGAAACTTCATCATCTTTCTCCAGACAAAAACCAAGAAGAAAGAACCAACCAGCCCAAGAAGATAAAAGGAGAGAGAGGAACGCCACCACTCCTTGGGAGAATTAATCATTCAGAGCAGAGCTGCAAAAGCTAGACAAACGAGGAGAGACGCTGGCTGCATCGTCATCTCCACAAGATCTCGGTCTCGGAGGAGCAGGAGTGCCCGCGCGTCGCCCGCACGCCTCCCTCGCGCCTGGAGGACGCTTCCGCGTGCACCCCTGCGAGCCTCCCTCGCGCCTGGAGGCCACCTCTACGGAGCCGCGCCTAGTGGGAAGTCGAGGGCGTGGAAGAAAGTGAAGGGTTAGGGTTCACGGGAGTTGTGTCACGAGGAAAGCGGGGAGACTAGAATGCAATCAGGTGTTTGGTGTAATCGTGCAATTAAGCACTCTCAACCAATAGATCTGTATCCATCGGTTAGTGCATTTTTTTATTTAACCCCCTCCACCACCCCTCCACCTGGTGGAGGGGGTTAAATAAAAACAAGTGACGACTGTAGGATGCAGATTCGATGGCTATGGATGCTTGATTGCACGATTGCACCAAATCTTTGATTGCATAGTAGTCATTGCTCGGGGAAAGATATACAGGTGCGGCGGGTGGGTGGTGGGTGCGGGCAATAAAAAAAATTCGGGACAGGCACACGCGATGTGTTGGAATATAAAATTTTTCTAGGTGCGCGACCGCGTTTTTTTGCCAGACGATGCGAATAAAAGCATCGGTTGAACCGAGAAATTTATTAAAAGTGTCGGTTGCACTGATAGATTTATTAAGTGAGTCGGTTTTTTAAGTACGACCGACGCCTTTACATTACGAGTGTCGGTTTTCTTAAACCGACCTTCTTAGTCGATTTAAATGTGTTGGGACCGACACATCTAACTGAATCGACACCTTATTCATCGTCTTTTGTAGTGCAAGACAATGTTAACTGGGGTCCAAAGGCAAGCAAAACTACGGCGGCGACGACTACTTGTGTTTGGCTAAATTCATGGTGAGTACAATTTAAGTTTATTTATGTGTTCATAATATATTTGTCTCACTAACACGGCTATACGGGAGCGAGAGACCGAGCAGGAGCCGACCCTGACCCACGTTTGGAAGAGAGGTCACAAGCGAAGTGACCCTTCTCAGCTAGGGCAATGCAGTGACGTCGCGGCCGAGCGACTGGTAAGTTTTCAAAATTTATCATTTTTCTTATAAATAATACTATTATTGATACACTTACAATATTTCTTTGTATTTTAGGAAAAATATGCGCAGGACGTCGCAAAGGTATACGACGAAGATTACAATTGGGAAAACGAGCCAATCGCCTCCCAAGCCGTGTACGCGAGCGTAGACGGGAAGACCCATGGACGGTGAGTTGGTCATTTGTTTTATTTATTTTTCAATCTATCTTCTTCTACTTAGTATATTTTATTCTTTTGCAGGTTTGCCATTTTCGATGGAGTTGTTGTCTCGAGGTCGGTGCGACCTCCGAGAGGTGATTCATTAATGTAGGCCTCGTCCGTTGGGCCGTCAAGTGGTTGTCTCTCGCAGACCTACTTGGAGCTCAATGCCTTGAAGGAGACGATGATGCAGACTCAGGCGGAGCTAGAGAGGTCGAGGGCGGAGGGGGAGAGGGAGGAGCAGGAGAGGGCGAGGGAGGAGCAGGAGGTCAGGAGCTTGTACATAGCCCAGATGCAAGCAATGATGACGGTAAGTAATTTAAACTACCGTAGTTTAATTTCATAACATTTTAGTAATATATATCTTCTAACATTTTTTAGTAGCAGACTCTTCCTTGACAGAGCGGTCAGCGGATCGAGATTCCCCTGTTTCCGCTGCCGCGGGTGATCCCGGCACAGATCCCCCAGCACAAATGCCCCCGGCGCAGGTAATAAAATGTTTCTTTAATATTGTCGTATTCATTTCAGTATTTCACAAGGGAGAGGAGGTAGAACATAGGGTGAGACAAAGTGAGATAGAGGTGGACTTAAGAGAGATAGACATAGGTTGAGAGAGGGAGAGAGAGGTGAGATAGAGGTGGAGTAAGAGAGACATAGATAGAGAGAGATGGAGTGCGAGAGAGAGGGTACAGTGAGAGAGAGGATGCTAGAGAGGGAGAGGAAGAGAGAGGTGATGGAGAGGAAGAGAGTGAGATTGTCGGTGCTTGGAACCGGCAGATCTCCCGACACTACTTTTGGTAGATCGAGGAGTTGTAGTTCGGTAATGGGCGCGCAGAGATTCAAGAAGGTGAAAGACACGTGTACACAAGGATTTACGTGGTTCGGGCCGCCTGAGCATAATACCGTACTCCACGGGGTGTGTTGATCATGTATTAAGCTCGGGAGTCTAGAACAAGCTCCAGAAGAAGAAGCTCGTCTAGCTCAGAGTGTTCAGCGGGGGTCTAGAAACGTCCTTTGTGTATCGTCAACTAGACCTTTTATAGTACAAGGACTGGTCGTTACAATGTCAGCCTGGCCCGACAGGTGGCCTCGGCGGTTACACACGCTTGATACACGATAAATGGGGTTAATTACTCTTAATAGCCTGGTAACGGGCCTTAATAGTGCCGTTACCAGTATTAAAGGCCATCCGATCGTGTGTCATTAATATGGCATTAATGACACTTAATGGGGTCTTGAAGTCTTTGATTGATTCTTGAAGGTCCGGAGCCGTTGGGGGTCCTCCGGCCTGATAGTTGAAGTTGAAGGTCTGACGGTTGCCACGTGACAGCTCCGGAGCTCACCGTCGTGGACAGGTAGGTTCGGTGCTGTTGGACACGTGTCAGTACCAGAGCTTCCCTCTGTCTGGGGTTAGGTCCGGGGGGTGCCATATTGGTATTCTGACCGGAGCTTCCCAGGTATGGGTGACAGCTCCGGTCTTGTGATACACGTGGCAGCCCCGGAACCAACCATGTCGGGAGAGCAGGTCCGGCTACTCCTGACATGTGGGTCCTTCGGAGGTCTTCAAATCTGGTATATGAAGTTTCTTTGTGATCTTTGCAATTCCAAGGGGTATCCGGTACGGAGGGTACCAATAGAGATAATGAGTGAAAGGAGAGGAAGAAAGAAATTGTGACAGAAAGAGAGGGAGAGAAAGTGAGGGTGAGGAAGACAGTGAGAGAATGAGAGAAAGAGAGAGGGAGAGGAAGAGATAAAGGAAGAGGGAGACGAAGAGAGTGAGAGAATGAGAGAGAGAGAGTGAGAGTGTGAGATGAATTTGTAACATATATAACTCTAATGTTCTTTTGCAGGATTCGGCAACGGTAGCGCAAATTTGTTCAGCAGAGCTACTGGCACCTGTAGGGACGCGCAGAGATGACTTTTTCGGCTCCGGAGGTAGTCGAGGGGCTAGCGTGTAGTCCGTTCGGAGTTGTGTGTGTGATTGACGTGTGTTTCAAAAAATTTAAGATTGTGTTTGTTGTTGCATATATATCTGTCTGTTCTGTGATCTCGCCATCGTGCGAGGCAGGCAATTTCAACTTTTTTAAAAAAAAAATTAAAAACATAACTTACGTCGGCTATGGTAAAGCCGACGTAAGTTAGCCCAGTTTATACGTCGGTCCGACCATACCGACATAAATTAGACCACGGAACTTATGTCGACCCGGTCATAGCCGACGTAAGTACTAACTTACGTCGGATACGGAAGGCCGACGTAATTAAGTGACGACCGACATAATTAAGTAACTTATGTCGGCAGCCAACGTAAGTAAGCTTAATTACGTCCAAACTGCCATATCAGCCCAGAACTGACGTAATTAAGGAAAAACCGATATAATTAAATAACTTACTTCGGTTTCAAGGCTGACGTAATTGATCGTGATTCAAACCCGACGTAATTGATCGTGATTCCTGTAGTGACATGCATCTACAACTCAACTATATATAACTAGTGCTTGGATGACAACAATGGATACCAACCAAATCTACTTTACATGACAACAATGATCCATGTATACTAGCGCTACCACTGAAGCATCTTCAGGTCAAGAAGCCTTCCAGGAGCTTCTCATCTTAACAGCAATAGCTTTTCTAATCATTCATTGCATTTCGCCAGAAAAAAAGGACCTCTACTCACTGACTGAATAAGAAGGTCATCCAGCGAAAACATGCAGGTTCAGTTGTTCCTGACTAACAAAACTAGAAAACAGTAGTGTCAGTTGTCTCGCTCAATGTGCAACCTTGATTTGCACACTGCATCAAGCAGGAACAGCTATCAGCTTAATCACCTTTGACAGACTACTAACCTTGTTTTTGAATTTGCTTTTCTGCATGCATGACCTCAAGATTTTGAAGAATGAAGAGGATCCTCGTTGTGCTTTGTTATTAGATCATAGTTCATCGATGCTAGCTGGGAGATATTCTGCGGATTTAAAGGAAAACACCAGTAAAGAATACTCATTCATGAAGGAGAATACTGAATTGCATGACGTTTCAGATGAAAAAAAAAGAATACAGTACTCCCTCCGTTTCGTTTTAATTGTCGTTAGGACAACCTTCCTT
The DNA here is from genome assembly GCA_036927565.1 of Tuctoria greenei. NCBI lineage: Eukaryota > Viridiplantae > Streptophyta > Magnoliopsida > Poales > Poaceae > Tuctoria > Tuctoria greenei. The sequence continues at coordinate 181,889,091 of JAYESD010000009.1, read as the reverse complement.
AGTTCATTTCTAGTTCATTTGGTTGTCTGAAACGACAATTATTTCGGAACGGAGGGAGTATTTTGCAGCAGGAAATTCAGATGATAGCTTACCTTGAATGAGAAGTTGCTGAAAGAATACTTCACTGATAATGACGGCGCTCCGAACTCTTCCATGCTAGCGCACTCATCACCCTGACAGTGTTTCGTGCAAAATCAAATAAAATTCCGGCCCGTGATATCTGAACCCCAACATGCAGGAAACTAATCAAGAAGCACATGACGTACATCTTCCTCGTAGTCACAGCTGTGTGGACTGCTGCCGCAGCTCATGCTGCTGGTCTCACTCCTGTCATCATACTCGTTGGAGACCGTATTGACCTGCTCGTCGGCACTGCCCCAGGCATGGCGGCAGGCGAAATAGCTCGTGTCGTATTCGTCATCCGTGGAAGGAATGAATGCAGCCTACAATGGAAGAAAATTGTAATTGAGCATCTTATTCGTGAGGCATTTTCTTTGAAGCTGTCTGAATTTCTGTACAACTCTCTCTGTTCTTGTTTTCTTGACGTTTCAGACAGCAAAGTATAGTTGAACCTACATCATTTTCTCGGCTGAAACGACAACAAAATATGACGGGAGAGAATTCTATTAAGAAGTGTTGGACTATATGTTGTACCTTTTAGGTGTTTTGGACTAGGCCCATGTACCAACCCACTATAGGGTCTTTATATATGTACCCCCTCATGAGGATTAATCAATTCAATTATTAGCCTTTAATATGGTATCAGAGCGTTTTTCCTAGTATCAGAGCATTTAATATGATTTCTTGCATTTTTTCTGGACGTTTCCCTTGTGTTTGAAGTCTGAGACCTATGCCACTCTCTCTCACTTCTTCGTTTGGGTTTCCACTCAGTTTGGACGCACTGTCCGTGCTCTACAGTGTGATAACAGACGGGAGTTTGACAACTCAGTGCTCCGTGATTTTTTACTCGCACATGGCGTCCAGTTGTGTATGTCTTATCCTTATACCTCTTCCCAAAATGGCAAGGCAGAGCGTATGATTCGCACCACTAATGATGCCATGTGCTCCCTGATGTTTCAGGCTTCTGTTCTTGCTCGATGGGTAGAGGCTCTCCACACTTCTACTTTTCTTATTAATCGTCTTCCTATCAAATCGATTCGAGCACCTACTCCGTATTTTGCCTTGTATGTCACCACCCCTCTCTATGACCACCTTCGAGTTTTTACGTGCGCTTGCTACCCTAATCTTTCCGCCACGACTCCATATAAGCTTGCGTCCCGCTCTACTCGGTATGTCTTTCTTGAGTACTCTCTCGATCATAAGGGGTATAGGTGTCTTGACCTCACCACTCACCGTATCTTGATCTCTCGACACGTTGTGTTCGACGAGTCCTCCTTTCATTTCTCCACTTCCTCCTCGGCTTCAGCCGCAGAGTTGGACTCCTTGTTTTCTACTAACACCGAGGCTGCTACAGTACAACTGCCTTGGCCTTTTTCTGCAGGTATGACACCCGTTGCGCCACGCGTGGCCCTGACGTCATCTGCTGGGCCACGTGCGACTTCAGCATCCACGACGTCGACTACTGCACCCCGTGCAGTACCGGCGACTCAGACACCACCGGCCGCACCTCCCGTGAACCTGGCGTCTTGATTCTCTAACTCTGCACTTGTCTACCAGCGACGATCGCGGGTTGGTGCTCAGGCTCCAGCAGCTCCGGCGTTCTGGGGGTCTTCGGCCGCGCCTCCAACAGCCTTGGTGTCTCTGACTCCTACTGTCGCGCCCCCGGTGTACCACCCGCCTTTGCTCCACCGGGACTTCGGGCACATTCACCCGATGGTTACTCGACGTGCAGCTGTAGTCCTCCGGCCTGTTGAGTGTTTCTCTAGAGTTGTCCTCTCGTTGACGACGCCTCCACCTTCTGCCTCCTCTTCGGTATCGCCTATACCGTCTTCTGTCCATAGCGCTCTCGCCGACCCTCAGAGGCGTCGTGCTATGAAGGAAGAGTATGCATCCCTACTTGATAACCGGACGTGGGACCTTGTTCCTCGTCCCACTCGTGGCAATGTTGTCACAGGCAAGTGGGTGTTCATGCATAAGAGGAAGGCAAATGGGTCCCTGGAGAGATATAAGGCTCGATGGGTACTTCGGGGCTTTACTCAGCGACCTGGAGTGGACTACGACGGGATCTTCAGTCATGTGGTGAAGTCGGCGACGGTTCGCACCGTTCTGTCGCTGGCTCTCTCGCGTTCTTAGCTTATCTACCAGCTCGATGTCAAGAACGCTTTCCTCCATAGTACTCTGACGGAGACAGTGTACTGCAGTCAACCGACGGGGTTTGCTGATTCAGCTCATCCAGACATGGTCTCTAAGCTGAACAAATCCTTGTACGGTCTGAAACAGACACCTCGAGCCTGGTACAGCCGGTTCGCCTCCTTTCTTGTCTCATTGGGCTTCGTTGAAGCCAAGTCGAACACGTAACTGTTTGTCTATCAACGAGAGGCTGACATTGCCTATCTTCTCCTGTACATCGATGAAACTGTACTGACGGCGTCCAGTCCGACTCTCCTTCAACGTACTATCTCTGCTTTACAGCAGGAGTTCGCCATGAAGGACCTGGGCCACTTCTTGGGTGTTGCAGTCGAGGACCGACCAGGTGACCTGTTTCTTCACCAGCGGCAATACCGTCTGGACATCCTCGAGCGAGCGGGCATGACTGAGTGTAAGTCGTGCTCCACGCCGGTGGATACCCAGGCTATGGTCTCTTCTGCCGACGGGACACCCGTCAGTGAACCGACCGCTTACAGGAGTCTTGCAGGTGCACTTCAGTACTTCAGCTTCACCAGGTCGGACATCTCCTACGCGGTTCAGCAGATGTGCCTTCACATGCATGACCCGCAGGAGTCGCACCTCACCACTGCACTGTCTTCCTAGGCGGCAACCTCGTCTCCTGGTCCTCGAAGCGGCAACCTGTGGTGTCGCGTTCGAGTGTTGAGGCGGAGTACCGCGCCGTGGCCAACGGCGTGGCTGAGGTCACCTGGCTCCACTAGCTGCTGCAAGAGCTCCACTCCCCCGTCCCTCGGAGCATGTTGGTGTACTGCGACAATGTCAGCGTCGTCTACCTCTTCACCAAACCCGTCCAACATCAGTGCACGAAGCATGTGGAGATTGATCTCCACTTCGTTCGTGAGCGGGTTGCCCGTGGTGAGGTCTGAGTTCTCCACGTCCCGACGATGTCGCAGTTCGCCGATGTCTTTACGAAGGGTCTCCCGTTGTCGCTGTTTTTAGAGTTTCGGTCTCAACATTTGTTGTGGCTAGATGTTGAGACTGCGGGGGGTGTTGGGCTATATGTTGTACCTTTTAGGTGTTTTGGGCTAGGCCCATGTACCAGCCCACCCTAGAGTCTTTATATATGTACTTCCCCCTCATGAGGATTAATCAATTCAATTATTAGCCTTTAGTAAGAAGCAGTAATAGCATTGCAACCTTCTGTCTGGCGAGCATGTCCCAGTTTATGTCTTTGAAGAACGGATGAGCCTTTACCTGCTCTAATAGCACATTTCAGTTAGTGCCATGTTCATGACTGGTAAGCTTTAATTGGCGAAGAAGGAAACAAGAAGAACAAGAAAAATGAGTACCTCTCCAGCACCAGTAGCACCTAACCTTTGCACCGGGTTTTCGATCAACAACCTATTAAGTGACAAGGTGAGTTGAAAAGCATTTGCGGCATGAAGGCCTTCATGTAGTACATATAACGGTAAATTTTGCAAAATTTTATCATTTTTTACGACTTACTTGTCAATGAGATCATATGCTTCAAAGCTCAGCTCCTCTGGTACATGTGGCCAAGGTATTTCTCTATTCATTATATTGTCAAATATGATCTGCAAAGGCCCAATATTGTTAATATAATTTCTAGGAAAACAGATGCTGCATCAGGACAATAGGTGTGCTTGCAGGAAGAACAGGCACTGCTGTTATGGGAATCATACAATGAACGATCAGGGACAATTGAATTCTCTGCAGATAAATACTATAAGTAAGATTGTGAAGACCTGCGGGTGCTCAGCATTGAACGGAGGAATCCCCACAAGAAGCTCAAAGAGAATGATGCCAACCGACCACCAATCCGCAGTAGGACCTGCACAACAAGGAAATCAGAAAGTTCACTGCAGGAGAACAAATCTCACAGAGACCAATCTCAGAGCAAGAAGAACTGCAGTGGATGACGAACCATGGGTCATGCCCAGCAGTATCTCCGGGGCCAAGTAGTCAGGGGTGCCCACGGCCGTCTGCTTCTGCCGCTGCTCTCTCTTGAGGGCGCGTTGCTCTGCATCCGTCGGATGATGGTCACCCACGAGAACGCTGCTCGCATCCGGCCCGGAGAAATCGTCCGTGCTGTTGATGAGACCGACCTTTGATAGCCCGAAATCAGTCAGCTTTATATGGCCTTCGCGAGAGATCAACAGGTTGTCAGGCTTCAGATCGCGGTGGATCACGTTCATGGAGTGCAGGTACTCCAATGCAAGAACCTACATTCGTTCAGATCAGGATCTCAGAAAGAAAGGTTAAGGACAGATCAATCATCGATCCATGCGTTTGGACTGCATAATACTACTTGCAGGAAAATGTTGAGAGTGATGAGAAAAATGTCTGTGTCAACTCACAAGTTCAGCTATGTATGTTCTTGCCATGTCTTCGTCTAGGCAGCCGAGGTTCCTGAGGAGGGAGTAGAGGTCCCCTCCGTTGATGTACTCCATGACGAGATAGAGGTTTTCCCTACACGTGAAGGAGTAGAAGAATCGGACCACGAACGGGTTGCGCGCCGAGATGAGGATGTCGCGCTCCGCAAGGATGCTCTCCACGGCGTTCTTGCGGATCATGTCCGCCTTCTTGAGCACCTTGATGGCGAAGAGGTCGCCGGTGACCCGCTTCCTGGCGAGGAACACGCGGCCGAACGCGCCGCGGCTGATGGGCTTGATGATCTCGAAGTCCTCGATCGACGTCCGGTCCTTGAACTTGCCGTTGTTCATCGCCTGGCTCGTCCTCGAGCTCACGCTGCTCTCCGTGGGCCCGTCCTCGTCGATCGGGCCCAGCGCGTCGGTGTTCATGTCGTCGATTTGCCCGCACAGCTGCATGAATTTCTCCCTACATGGCCGGAGACGACCAAGAACAGAGGATATATTGGTTTCATCCATTTTGTGGCATCGAACGAACGATTAATGAACCTGACGTCATTCTTTTCGGAGAACGAACGAGATCTAGCTTACTGTAGGAGCTTGGCGATCCGTCGCCCGAACGTCTCGACGACGAGGGCGTCGACCTTCCTCGTGTCGATGACGGCGTTGAGGTCCTCGAGGTAGGAGCTGAGGTCCTCTAGCGAACTGTACTCGGAGCTCTTGATGCTCTCGATGCCGCGCGCGATGGCCAGCAGGCTCTCGATCTGCTGGAAGTTCTCCAGCTCCGCGAACCCCTTGTGCTTGGTCAGCTGCGACTCCGCGTGGCTCGTCCTCGGCGTCAGCAACGGCGACTGCGGCAGGCTGCCCGACGCCGGCGTCAGCGCCCCCTCCGAGAAGAGCTCGGTGGACGGCACGGCGAGCAAGTGGGACAAGGCGTCGTGGTCGGCGTTCGAGAAGGACGCGTCGGACTCGGTCGCGGACGACGACGTGCTCCCCCTGTCGCCGGCGATTATTACCTCCTGCGTAGAGGCGGCGGCGGCGGCGTGGGGGCTCCGTGACTCGAAGCAGGCGAGCACGCGGTCGAGCACCTCGGCGACCCGCAGCAGGCGCTGGTCGGCGCTGAGGCCCTTGCCGTCGCATCGGTCGGCGAGCGTGCACACGACGAAATGGCCCTCGGCGCACGCCATGGGGATCTCGAAGTCGCAGATGCGGCAGATCATCCGCGGCTTGCCGTCCACCATGATCTGCTGCGCCTCCGGGTACTGCGACGGGATCGTCTCCAGCTGCATCCCCAGGCAGGACGACAGCCCGTCCGGGTGGATGCTCGCCGCTTCGACGCGCTCCACGATCTCGTCCACCGTCGCCTTGTTGTGGGTGATCGCCTTCTTCTTCGTCGGCGTGTCGGCATCCGCGACTTTGCCGGCATCGGCGTTTGCGGCGGCGGAGTTACTGTCGTTGTTGCCTCTCCTGTTCTTCTCGGCAGGGGATGGGAGCTTCTTCCAAGACGCAATCTTTCCGGTGGGGGAGTGGTCAGCCGCTGCGTCTGCTGAGAAGATCCTCGCCGGGGTGAAGTCGATGGTGAGCTGCTCGTGCTCGAGCATCCTTCGGCGGATGAACCTTTCCTTGAGCTCGGTGAGGCTTGAGGTGCTCTTGCGGCCGAGGTCCCCGGAGGAGGTGGCACCGGCGACATGGAAGGGGAAGAGACCGAGGTCGCTGAGCTGGTGCAGGCGGAGCACGTGCTGCTTGTCGTCGTCGGCAGCGTAGCGGCGGCTGGCGCCAGCCTCCTTACGGAACTGCAGCAGGCGTGTGCACCGCGTGAGGATGAAGAGGATGCGTGTGTGCGCCTGCTTGGCCACGCCGGCGGCGAGCTCCTGACGGCGGTCGTCGAGGCCCTGCACGATGCCCTCGCACCTGGTCCAGAACTCCTCGGGGCTCATCTCCGCGCACCGCTGCGCCACCACCAGCAGGTCCTCCAGCGCGACGCGCGACTCCTCCGGCTGGTCTTCCCGCGCCAGCGCGCCGACGAGGTCGCCGGCGAGCACGCCGAGCTCGCAGTCCACCTCCTCCTTGAGCCGGATGAACTTGGTCCGGACGGCGCCGATGAACTCCTCGGGCGTGGTGCCGAACGCGGCGCCGCGCACCATCTTGCGCATCGCCGGGACGCCGCCGCGCGCGCTGATCTCGTGCGAGTAGCTCTTCACGTCCGTCGCGCGCTTCCGGCGGCCGCTGGTGACGCGAAGGATCGCGCGGAACCGCGGCGAGTCCGTCTCCCGGCCGCCCTCCACCATGGCCGGCCGTCCGCGCGCGGCGTCCTTCTGCGCCATAGACGATAGAGGCAGCATCAAGCAAGCCTCAATCGTCACGTAGTACGTGGCCACCGCTTCTCTTCCTCAATTATTTTACCTCCATGATCGCGACGTGCGTGCAGGTCAACAATTTCCTCACCGGCCAACATCTTACATGCTTCAACCACAAATTAATTAACAACTTTGTAAAACTAATCCCACATTCGAGTTGAATTGAACAAACGTGGATCATACAGAAGAAAGTTTCAAATGTAAAATTTAAAATAGTTCATGATGTACCTGACCAAGGAAGAAGAAGAAGAAGGCTGTTCAAGAAGAAGATTAGCACTGATAATTAATCTCTCTTTAGATATCGCATAATAAGGAGGATTTCTGCAATCAAAAGTTGCTAATTTTAACATCAGCTCCTACTGCTGTCCAGCAGGTGCCAAAAAGAGAGAAAAGTAAGAACGGATGGCCCCACATGTCAGCGAGCCATAAAAAGTTGTGAGAAATGGGTCGTGCAGTGGTGTACCAGGTTCCCCGCCGCGAAACCCGTACGGATCGGCCAATACGAGACCCGAACCCGTTTATATATGTCCCCGCCGCGAGCATGCCGGAACCGCCTCACCTTTTCTGCGCGCATCCCTCCCTCCCCTCGAGGCCGGCCGGCCGTTCCACTCCTCCACGCCAATCTTGATTGACGCAATGCAGGCGGCGGCGCGCCTCGGCCTCTGACGGAGACGACGGGGGCGCGACCGCCGGGGCGGTGGTGATGGACCTGGCCAGGGTGCACATCGTCCACGACCCGCGGCGCACCGTGTCGGCGCCGGCGTCGGCGCCGTCGTCGCCCGCCGCGGGGGCGTGGCAGGACGGCCGGCGGCTGAGGCGGTCCCCGCCGGTGGAGATGCGGCGGGAGCTCCAGCGGCGGCGCGCGCGCGAGCAGCCGCGGTGCGGGGAGGTGGCGGGCGGGACGGCGGCCGAGTGCGCCGCGGTGTGCTGCTGCGTGCCCTTCGCGGTCGTGGAGCTCGTCGTCCTCGCCGCGGTGCGCGTGCCCGCCGCGCTGTGCCGCCGCGTCGTCGCCGCGCGGCGCCGGCGCCGGCGCGCCAGAAGGGTCGCCGCGGCCAAGAGGAAGGAGATGGAGGAGCTCGTCGCCGCCGCGCAGGGTGCCGCCTCCTCCCCGACATCCCGCGCCGCCGCCGCGTTGGTCAAGGCCGCCGGTAAGACGGCGCCGGACGTGGCAGCAGACTGGCCCGTGACGCGCCTGCCGGACGAGGTCGCCGAAGCCGAGAAAGAGGTCTGGGCGAGCTTCCACGGCGCCGGTTTCTGGCGGAGTCCGTCACAACGCGAGGTCAAGAGATGACAACCGCCACCGCCGGTCACATCTCCTCCCTGCTTCGTTCTCCGGTTCCTCGCGCTCAATTAATCCATGACCAACGCCACGGCCCCTCTAGGGAGAAGATGAACTCTCGCGATCGATATCCTTCGATCTGCAGATCGCAGACAACACTGTTCCATTGCTAGCGTTTTCTTGCCCCATTTTCTCGTGTCGTCGTCGTTGAATGGGAACCGACTGTTCATGCTTAGGGAAAACGGAAAATCTGTGTGGTCTGATCTCATTCATATCATCTAATGGAAAATCAGTAAAGCGTCAAAAATAAAGAGGAGAAAATTAAATCGACCATTTTACTAGGATGGAGTTGATTGATCTTTCTGTTACTGGTTGATCTGGGCTGGGGGTGGTCTGGTCTGGAGACGCACAAGTACTGTACACTAGCTAGTGCAAGGGAGGCGGATTCAATTGGTGCATTTATCTTATTTACCACCCTGCTTGAATAGACTATGACTGAATATTTTGACATCTCTAATACTCCCTCTATTCCAAAAAGTTTGTCGCTTTGTAGTTCAAAAATGAACTACAAAGCGACAAGCTTTTTGGGACAGAGAGTACTAAAAATTAAGTAGTCTTATGGGTCCAAGGAGAACCTACAATGTGATCAGGTTTTGGGAACTGGAGAAGTCATCGTGAAATTTGGTGCAAGCAGCAGAAGGTCAGGATCTGGAACGTGGATGATAGTCGCCATGCATCATGGTGCCGTGTTGGTTATTATGTTGCGAAGTTGAGAAGTCGTGGTTGTTGTTAGATTTGGGCCGTTCATGGGCTGAAATAACAGGCCCATCCTGACAGTGGGTCAAGTATACCGCTTCCATTGGATTGATTCATCCCAGTGGCCTGGTGTTGGGCTTAATGTTGCTAACCGGCCCACGAACTTTGCATCGTCATCACGGTCGTCGAGGCGGCCCGGGCGCTACACCTACACCACGCCTGCAGTGCAGCCAGCCTCTCAGTCTCAGCGGTCATCACTGCACTGCACGCATGATATCGTGACCGTCAGCTCGGTCGAATGAAGCGTCATGTCGCTCATCAGCTTCATTGTCCCCATCTCTCTCTTTCCTCTCCTCTCCTCTGTACTACTACGCAATGAAGCTGTTTGCCAGCATCGTAATTCGTAAACCAGCTGATCTATCAACATCATGGAACATCCATCCAAAATTAATTACAGTAACTTGGCATGTTTGATGTGCGTTGGTGCTCGGTGTGGTCGTACGTCTTCCCCAGAGTCAGTCTTTCCACAGAGTCAGTCAGCAACAGTATATAGTAAGTACATAGGTTAATAACCCTCTCCAAAAGTTCGACGACACTATGCAGAATTGTCTAGAGATGCATCGCAGTTACCTTCACTGCAGCGGGTTTTTTTAACTCGAGGCCTGCAAACATCTGATGCGGCGGCATCTACCTTATCCAGAGTTCTGACACTTGCCGCCCGGGGGCCGGTGGCCGCGGACGTTTTCGGGTAGGGGACCGGCCATGTGCCCTCCCCTGGCCGGAATTAACCTCAACCTGCAGCAGTAGTTCTGACAGTTGGGTTTGCGTGGAGAACCGAGAGCTGCTGCTGAGCGCACTGCCCAGCTGAACAAGATTGTTGGTTGCCGCCAACACTTGCACTAACTGCATCTTTTTTATTTTATTTTACGCAAATAAAATAAAACGGAGAGGGTAATATTTTTGTCCAAAATTGCGCACAACAATATTATGGTAAAATGATTTATAAACTGTTCATAATCCAGCAGTGTCTAGTACCAACACATCATTTGACCGTATGTATAGCTTCCAACTTATATCACTCTCTATGTACGTACGTACATCTTCACAAGCTTTATTTTTCAGCCATAAATGACTATAAGGCAGATAGTAGCTTAATTTCCCATTTTGCTCAATTCTTTACTCGCAGTATATATATATATACTTGTGGTATAATTTCTCACGTCCCTGTATATGCCATGCCAGTTGAGTTCTCGCATCAATCAGTAGAAACCTTGGATCTTCGTAGGAGCCGACGTCACGGCTGCCACGGTCTCATCCACAAGCTTCTTGCCACCCTCTCGGCCGGGGCTCAGCCCAAAATGGATGTTTGGATAATGTGCCCACTGCAACAATAAGTGAAACAATCAATGTTAATCAATCTCGATAATATGATGCTTATATATAAAACAATACTACTGATCGACGTTATGCGAGTAGCGGGAAGAAACTCAACAAATCCAGAGTTTCTCATACTATTGATGTGTGCTTACTTATTAGAAACAAATTTTGTAGGATATAAGGACATTATTTTTTAAAAAGGGAACGAAAGGACATGAATTTAGGTGCTTACATTCTTGGCAGCTGTGCTGAAGGCTTCCCTGTGGCTGATGTCAGGGTTGTTTGCTTTGATCCTTCGTATCTCTTCTCTGTGTTATTATGTACACGATGTTTGATTCAGTATTAACATACATTGCATTGCCTTTTACTTATGATAACATGAAGATATACTGATGAAGGAAAGCTAACATACTTGATGAACCTGTTGTACGCCGAAGGAACACGTTGCCTCTTCTCCGGTGCTATTGTTTCAGAGAGCAAGGATAGGAGAAAATTAAAATCAATTAATTCATGATTGCATGCAAGGTATGAGATCAGATTCATAGATTGATCAAAGTATGCATGCCTCCAGGTCAGTTTATTTTCATTATTTGAAACAGTATGTTTTAATTTATATTCAATCAAAATAAGTGAATGCAAAACTTACGACGAGCCGCAAGCGCTTGTTCCTGCAGGTGATCATTTTGTGCCGAGTACATCATTGGCAGGTGGACCTTTGAGGACGAAGAGCCAAACTCCAAATGACCGAACTGATCACGAGAGGTGCCATTGATGCCATGGGGCTTGATATTCTCCTGCGAAAGTTAAACTCCACACATTTTAATTAATAACACTGATAAAGTTAAGAAAATACTGATCAAGTAGTTCTTGCGAGGAAAGGGCGATCATTACTCAGACGCTTTGAAAGCTGTAAAATTTCTCTCTAGACAAAAAGGCACCTAAGAGTAAATGTACGGCTTTATTTATAAACGTATAATACTATTTGAGAAAGGCGTCGAAGTGACTTGTGCTGTGCAGCCTTTCTGCTAGCTGCCAGCGGTTATTGCCGGCCAATTACAAACATTTTGATTGGCCGGTATTGGCATGTTGTACTACGTGTGTGGTAGCCCCACACACAGATAGACGTGTTTTTGTATTCTGTATCATGCTAGGAAGCAAATGTTAATTAGTGAATTGATTTGTACGCAGGTCTTGTTAAATCCTATATTTCTGCTAATAAGCAAATGTTATGCGGCATGCATGAATGTTAACCTGGAGATGTTCTTGTTGTGGGAGGGATTGCATTAGTCCTCTCATGTTCACTGACAGTAGATTCGTGCAGTGACCACACCGAACTGTCACGACAGTGAGCACGCTATTCCCCGGGACACTCACCTGCAGTAAGTAATGGCGGTTAAACACAAACCAGATTCCATGCATGAGAGAGAGAGAGAGAGATGTATCAAGTTGAATGAAGGGATGCATCCATAGAAAGTTCAAAATAAAGAAATGCCCAGCATCTGAAGCGTCAACATATTTGTAAATTAAAAGAAAAGGTAATGGACACCCAGAATCAAAGTTCAAGGTAGATAGAAAAGGGACAGGAGTGAGATTCACAACAGGCAGCCTTTCTTGGCCTAACTTTTGTTGTTCTCACTTTAACCAGATGCATCATATCAAGCTGCTGCTGGTCCAATACATGACTTTTATCGAAGAGCTTGCTACCTTTTCTAATACCTGCATGCTGATCACTTTTGTTCTCTTGTTTCCCACCATTTTCTCTCTCTTGGAAGCATGCACCTCACTCACAATCACAACCTGATTTAGGTCAGAACCATATCATGTATGGCTCAGTTGGATTCTACTTCATCCTCAGCTCTTTCTGTGGGCACTCACTCCCATAAGAAATAATAAACAAGTCCATATACGCATGACCCCTACCAATGGTTGTGTATGCAGGAGGGTTTTAGCCCATGCACATGTACATGCACAAATGGGCAACATGTAATGCTGCCATGCTAAGCTGTGTTCCTGAGATAGAAAGAGAGATGGCGTATCTATGTGCAAGTGATATTGTTTTTGAAGCAAAAAAATGCACAGATATTTGAGCAAGCTCATCTGGCCACACAATTCATGATAGAATAGTACTGCAGGCAATAGAGATGTTTGTCCCCCAACACTAGAGAAAAGAAACAGAAGATTGATGACACTTCATGCAGACCCACTTCAAGCAAGCTCACATGCAGAAGTTGGTATAATTAGCTATACAGCAAAATATGCAGCTTGACTGGGTTTAGATTTATTTCCCTTCTTGGTCGTAAGGATATCTCTAGCTTACAACAACTTCGGTAAGAAAGGTAGCTTACTTTTTTCTCTTAGGAAAAGCTAGCTAGAAAACCTATAGAATTTCTTTTGATAAACTTGCATGTTAAATTAACTTATAATTCTATCAGCATAATCAAAATATAGTGACAAGATGGCAAGTTTAAGCCCCCAAACTACATCAACACCCATACCAAGCATCAATCAAGATATTGAAATAATACGGGTGCCATCTTATCTCGGTGCTCTCTGAAGAGATATTGCCATGCTTGCTGTATTTCTGATCGATCATGAAGCTAATCAAATATGTATCCAAATAACTTTTTCTTTCTTCTGATCCTTCTAGTACTTCTTGTACGAACTAGTGTTCTCACATGCATGATCATTTAGCTTTAGAAACTGTTGATGCCGATTGATCAATAATTAGCTCTAATTGTTCTGAGAGCCGTTAATAAGCATGTATAAATGCCACTTACGTGCAGAAATCTAATTACGGCACTTGAGATTTAGTCGAAACACACAAGTTAAAACCAAGTTATGGTACATATATGACACATTATCTGCGTATACATGTGCAATAATGCGTGCATTATCTTAAGTACAACTAGATGAATCTATTTACTGCAAACTAAACAGTGTGCGATTATTAGGCCCAAACGTTGATATCCACGGCAATCTAGTTTTGCATGAATAATAGTGATGCATCATCAGCAACTAAGAGAGAATTAGAACTTAGAAGAGACCACCCATACATATTTGTATGAGCGCAGACACTTCTCTCAAGATAGACACATTCACATATATAGAGGATACATGCATGCTAGCATGATTTAAAAATCCCAGAAGTTCCTCTATATTATTCTACTTTGTTTGTACACCGAACGACACATATTGATCACAAAATGAAAGACCTAAAAGACAAACGCAACTCATCCTATTTTTTATGGAAAAAAACTAAATGTTTGATCAACCTAGAAGGAATTAGGTGACATTGTACAAAGAAGAAAATAGACATCCAAATTTGCATCCAAGAGGATTCGAACGTGAGCGTGGTCAAGGTGTACACCCACCCTCTTAACCAAATGAGTCAGGCTCAGTTCCTAACTCTCAACCCCATTTATCATTGATTTTTTTAGTACAATAAAATCAATGTAAACAAAGAAGATGGGCGATAACAAAGCTTAAACGAAGGAGACAATAGAGAGAAAGAGGCGCTCTGTGTAAATAGAGCATATAGTTCTTGACACAATTTACTACTAGCAGATCTGGCATATGCAAGATCGCTTGCTAACAAAGTCAGTCGCGTTATTTCATAATTCTAGAGTGATGTTTATCATTCCATGCTTTTATTAATTAAAGGGTAATTCAAACTGTATACGTACAAGTAGAACTAATAAGAATAGCCTATGGGAAAAGATAACCCAGAAAAGAAATTTGAAGAGCCCTATATATGTAAAAGAGCTTAAACCAAATTAAAGTGGATGAACTTGCAAACGGTTTAATCTTTTTCGTTATTTGGAGACCCCTAGCTCGGTACATGTGTGCAGTTATGCACAGGTAACACGGTTTATATATATAGTTCTTTATTTATTTTTGGATAATCATGCATGTTTATATAAAAATATTCAAGCTCGCACATGCATATGCGTGGATATATGGTGCTACAGTTGCCTGCTTTGATTTCTGTACAGTGGAAAACGGTTCTCCACTTGATTCAGTTTATTAGAATCAACGGATTCAAGCGGACATGGAACACGAGGAGAACGGTTTTCTTTTTGTTGTATGGATCCCATAAATACCATTCACGGAGGACAAGAAATTAAATACAAACAATTTCGAAAAGTTTTTGAATTGAATGATCTCCAGCAAATTAACTGATGCGACTAGCATAAAAAAAATAAAACAAAAAATGTAACAGCTACAAAAGGAGGGAATGAATCAGGAAGAAAATCTGAACAAAGTAGGCAAGGCAGAAGGAGAAAGGCATGATTCTCTCTCTTGTTCTTTTGTTGCGACTCTTGGATCTCCAAGTCCAATCAATAAATCAGCAAAAAGGAATCATTGACAACCAATTAAAAGGTGCAGCAAATCGAGAAGAATCGGGCAATTGTGTGGTGGGGGCGAGAGGCCCTGCTGAGGGTTCGATCTCTCGCCCAAGAACCAGTTCATCGACCTCAATTCTGAAGGCAGATTTACATAGACAGAGAAGGAATTAAAGAGATCGAACGCTAGAGCGATGAAGAGAGATCATATGCAGACAACATCTAGCTTACCGCCAGAACCGTGTTGCAGAAGTTGCAGTGCACGTAGCACACATGCTCTGCCGGCGCGATCTGGGCCGACATTCCTGCCGATCGCCGCTTCGCCTCGCGTCACCGGTGGAGAAATAAACAGTCTGCTACCGGCAGCAGCGAGGAAGAAGAAGAAGTGGAGGGAGGGATGAAAGCAAGGTAAAGTCTGCAGCTAGCAGTGGCGGCTAATAAGCTAGAGAAGCAGGGCTAGGTTATTTGCTCATCCTATATACTGATCCATGTATACCAAGTATTTATGTGGGTGCGCTGGAGAGAAGATGGAGAGAAGGGTATGTGTATGTATGTTACGGGGGAGAGGGAGGAAGGAGAGATTGAGTTATCCCGGCCTGCTTTCCACTTTCCTCACTAGAGATGAGAGAGGGAGAGATATATTTTATTTTATTTTATTTTATTTGTTGCTGTGGCTCATGTGTGAAGCAGCTAGCAAAACGCCATGATTGCAACAATGAGTGGGTGGGGCCAGGATACCCTCCTGTCACGCCTCTTACACAACATGTACACATCGCACTCATAAATTGTCCATCTGCACAAAAATCTGTCGTCCATGTACTCACATCACTAATTAAATTGCTCAGTAAGTCAGTACTAGCAAGCAGGCCGGTGCACATACAGTTCCATCTCAGTTCTTTATAATAATAAAATATAAAGAAAATTATTCTTAGCTACATTTGTTTATGCTTGTCACAGTCTACTCCTTGCACCCTTTTATAACGATGTGGAATGAGTTTAACGAAAGCTAATATATTACTCTTTTCCGATCTTTTTATTTGTCAATGGTTAGTTCAAAAATAAACTAGCCGGTGACAAATAAAAAGATTTGAAGGGAGTATATTTAGATGTTGCTGTTAATAATTTTGCTGATGTCTTCCAGAGGATTGGGGGCAAAGACCACATAGGCGCCGAATTATATAGGCCAAAGGCCGATGTTGTACAGGATTACGGGTCTGTTTGATTCAGTGTCTAACTTGCATAAGCCTAATGTTAGACATGTCACACTATTTTAGGCGAACGTTTGGTTGTTGATTAAAGTTAGGCGTGCTATAGAAGTTAGGCAACTTTTGCTTCTATTGCTTAACAAAAAACTGTCTCAACTGTGGTGCTCGAATCGACTGCTTAAGTTTAGCCACTTTGACTAGGCTTAGTCATGATAACAAGCCAAAAACATGCCACACTTTCTTAGGCGCACCTAATCTTAGGTTATGGTACGAAACTAAACACGTGCTAACATTAGTTAGCTCAGGCGCGCCACAAGTGTGGCAAAGTGGCTAAGCTTAAGCAAGTTAGCCATCATCCAAATAGGTCCTACATGCCAGAATTACGGCAGAATAATATCAACATGAATGGAAAAATAAAACATACAATACTACTCCCTTCGATTCGTAATATTTGTCGCTGGGAGAACTTAAACTAGTTCTCTCGACGACAAATATTACGGACCGGAGGGAGTAGTCAAGAATACTGTTCAATTTCTTATGCTAAAAAAATGCAGGAGGACACTCTCTGGGGGTATGGGTACATGATGGCTGAAGGGGGTTGGGCATGTAAAGTACTGTGAGGACAGATAAGACACTCATGGGTGACCCATCTAATCTAATGTGACATTAGCTTCTTTGATGATACTAAGCTCATGAAGTAACTGAATGTCGCTGGTCTTATTAAAATAATTTTGGTGACCAGCAGCACTTGTTGTTTCAAGGCTCTACAGGTCTCTAGATAGTAGAAAGAACAACTGATTGTGTACTTTTGTTTCCCGTCTAGTTAATGCATGTTTTGGAATGAATGACTTGTGATAAATTAAAATGCAGATTCAGTGTACGAGATGTTCATGTTTCAACCGTATGCATGTAACATTCCTGGTCAGCGAGGCTCCCTGCTCATCTTCTCTTGGCCTACCCATGTCTGTTCGTGTAGTGTCTCTGCCCAGCTCATGGTCAGCTAGGCTAAGATGATATGCGTGATCTTCATATCCACTATTCGCCTGATCAGTGGCGCCGGTGGTCCGTTGCCGACTGCAGGCACCACCGCATGCACCACAAGATGTACATTCAAGTCGCTTTCTGCCTCTCCCAGTTGGGCCGGACCCCATTCTCTGTGGTCGCTTCATATTATTGAATATATATACACGTTGTAGCAGGGACCTCAGATCCGGTTATTATAATACATTATGAATATATAAATGGAGATTATTTAGCTAAGCAAGTTGAAGGTCGTGCTACTACATATAGTTGCAACATTCCTGTCAGCTATTTTAATAAATTTGGCGATGATTGTGTCCCCTCCATAGCATTTTCTCATGTGCAATTATCTTGTAATCAATTAAACTTTCCAAGATTTACTATATGATAATAAATATTATTGGGAGCGGGTATATGACACAAGCGCCTGAAAATGACAATTCTTAAGTCAGTGATATTTCTTCATGCCTTGCGATCAAGACCCAACAGCTAGATGCAGACCAATCGCCCATGGCCAACTATTTCTCACATTTTAGCTACAGTGAGTAAGTTTACGTCTAATTAATTATAGCCGGAGAGTTTGAGAGTGAGTAGACAAAATCACATATGACAAGTGTTTGTCAAGACTTAATTTGTGTGGTTGTGATCTGGCGATACGTTCTGGATGCATGACAATGTGTTGATCAGGACTCTGTGATGCAATCTCGACGGCACTTGTAATCAATCTCTCGTCCTTGGGCGCCAGAAACGGAAAGATTGTTAGCTGGAAGGAACTCCCAAGGGAGGACTTTGATGCCTCCCCATGCTCGGATACGGCAAGTGATCACCTTCACAGAGGTTCTTGCAACTTGCAGCCGTACCTTATCTCGAACCTAGCTATTGTTCTCACGTGTCGCAAGACCAATGGACCACACTTCTCCGATCCAATCCAGCAGCAGCTAGCCTGTGGATTTGACAGAACAGCATTAAGCTGTTGATTCGATCGCTAACCTGTTAGCTGCAAAGTTATTGACCTTTTAATTCCAGTAATAAGGACCGTGTTGTGTAATTCATTCGAGGGCTGGCCGTTGTAAGTTAGTTCAAAAGTTGATAAATGAACTCCACGTACGGCTCCAACTTCTTGCTTTTCCCATGACTTGTCCTTCTCCGATTTTGATGTTGCGATCGTCGTCGTACAAATTGATAGCAGAAGCGGTTAAATTTCAGCTTGTCCGGATGCTCACCAAGGTACCGCTGATTTTCAATGCATTTAAGCGATGTTGACGCCACAAGAAGAGGCTAGTGCAGAGTAAGAACAATTTGACGCGTCAATTCCTACATTTCATCACTCACCTGACTGATTATGAAGTGCTCCATCTATCGGCTCTTAAAAACTACTTCCCCTTTCAAAAAACTTGTCGTTTTGTAGTTTATTTTTGAACTACAAAGCATTAAACTACAAAGCGACAAACTTTTTGGAACGGAGGGAGTACTTGTCACTTTTTAATTTACTTTTGAATTAAAAAATGATAATTTATTAAAGACCGATCGTTTCGATCTTCACCTTAAATCAGCTAGTAGGTAGCTGATGGAGGACAAACGATGACACGACATAACTGCTGTGAATCGATTCAGTCTGATCGCGCGGCAGTATGCATAGCTGCGAGCCATAAATGTACAGCTGATGCATGCTGCGATCATGTGCTTAATCATACGTCAATATTGCTGCATGATTTTCATCAAAAAAATATTGCTGCATGATGATGTACTCATTCATACATGGGCATGTGGGCCCCCTTGTTCTTGTCGTGCATATGATCTGCAATACTCATAGTACTGGTAGTACTCACTCTCGGCTCGGTGCATGTAAATATATGTTATCAGTACTTACTGCATGCTCCCTCTCTCTCCTCGTGGGACATACACATAAGCTAAGGCACACACACGTAGGTGTGTGCGAGACACATAGAGTCTGACACGTACATGCGTGCATGAGACAAAGTTAAGTGACTGACACGTAAATATGTGTGTGACACACACACATAGAGAGGCTAACATTTTTGAACTATAAAGCAATAAATTTTTCGGAACGGAGAGAGTACGTACGTGTGTGACACACACATAGAGAAAGGTTGAAACGCAGGTGCTTGTGCAGGTTAACCAGTTGCGAGATCTGAACAATGCACGTGTCTTCACGTACGTACAAGATGATGCTTTCACTGTTCATTCTACAGGTCCATGCATATAACACAAAAGTGCACTCTCCACTGGTACTATACTATAGATGGCCAAATGGGCCAATCCGAAGCACGACAAAATCGGCCTGGCACGAACTCGACTCAGCACGGAAAGGATCAGGCCCAAGCCGTGCCTGGACTTAGGCGTCGGCCTGTTGGGCCAGCCCGCCATGGCCCGTTTAACGCTCGACCCGGCTGGTGGCCCGCGTAGCCGCGGGGTCTGGCCCGGCCCGACCCGAATAAGCCAAAAAATATAATATTTCCCTATTTTAACCAATTTTCTGTATAACCAGACTCTGGACCGACCTGGCCTGGCCCAGCATGGCCCGTCTCAGGCCCAACCCATCCCGGCACAAGTGAAGTCAACCCGGACCGTGCCTGGGCCGAGGCATCGGCCCGTCGGACCGGGCCGGCCCAGCCTGGTCGCTCTTTCGGGCCGTGCCGGTACTAAGATTTCCAAGCCCGACCCGGCACGACCCGTTGGCCATCTATAACTGGTGCATGCATGAGTACCGACATCGAAGAGAAGTAAAATTAAAAGGAAGTGATAATAAGACGGCTATGTATAGTATAAGAAAAGCGAAGAAGCTGATTAGATTACCTGTCATCAATCAAAATAAAAATAAAAATCAAAACAGTAGCCCGCACTACAGCAGCTAGTAGCTAGAGGCTCTAGCTAGCATGCAGGAGATTCGTTCCGGCACATGGAACTGGCACGTACAGTACAGACAAAGGACGCTGGTGAATGGTGACGAGGACCAAGCAACCCATGATGTGTCACGTCGACACGACGGGTTTGAACCCCTGCCTCTCCTCTCCTGCTTCAGTGCTCTGCGTCCTCGTCGACGTGCGTCGTCTCTCTCTAGAACGAGGACCCAAGTGAGAGAACATCACTGTACTGGATTACAACAAGGCGCGTACTGTGTGCAACTGTAGTAGATAAATGGAGCAGGCGGCAGGGTCTCTGAAACCAGCTTGGCTGGCTCCGAGTGCCGGCAGGACAGGAGGGTCCAGTGCAGACGCGTGCGAGAGAGAGGGGGAGAGACAAAGGTGGCTTTACCTTTTTGCCGTCCGTGTGAGGGGTCACATCGCCATTGACGTCTCCACTGTACTGCTGCCCGCTAGATTTTAGGCTACCTGGACAAACGATACAGCACAGCAGGCAGGGGCCCTTTGCCCCGTCCCGTTTCCATCATCATCGTCGACTCATGGACTGCCCGTCTTTCAATTCATTCATTCAGCTCCCACTTGCTGCAGGCCAGCCATTCAAGTGTTCGTGACTCCAAGCATCCGTACCACTAAATGCCGCGGTAAATATAATCCAGCGATGCGATGCTACCGCCTGCATTGGAGATGCTGTTGATAAGGCTATCTGCAACAATCACTTCAAACCCCAGCCCAAACATCTTGATCAATAAAACATGGATGGTGCACAGTTGGCGCCAGCTTGATCACACCAAAATGACCGTCACAATCACGTATGTTTTTCGTTCCACAAGCATCACACTGTGGAGAACCACTTGGTAGTCCTAACTTGGGACTGATATCATCACTCAATTCTATGTAAGCGGCTCATTTTTTCCATGCCTGCACTACTCATCCCGGCTCTGTTCCAAA
The DNA here is from genome assembly GCA_036927565.1 of Tuctoria greenei. NCBI lineage: Eukaryota > Viridiplantae > Streptophyta > Magnoliopsida > Poales > Poaceae > Tuctoria > Tuctoria greenei. The sequence goes on along the minus strand of JAYESD010000009.1, from coordinate 181,868,245 downwards.
CCATGTAAATATTGTACATAACTTTTGTAATACGTAACAGTAGGGCCTTCCTGCTCTTCCTTTTCGTCAAAAAGAGGTCATGTGGGGGTCTAAGTGGAGCAATAACGAGATCGAACGAGAGATTGAATCTGAAATTCGAAACTCGCACCCGCGACATATCTAGTCGGGTGCGGAACAGACACACAAGTGAAAAATTCCACACTCACCTGCGGGGACCCGATCTCACGGGTGGAATTGCCATCCCTATACGAGAACCAGCGGGCGGAGTTTAGTTGGGAGCTTGGCCTTGAACCGGGCCAGATCAAGTTCTGGTTCCAAAACCACCGAACCCAGATGAAGGTTTTGCATGGAGAACACTTGTTTGAAAAAAAAAAGATAAGCTTCACATGAAGAACGCTTCTCTGAAATAAGAGGTAAGCTCCGTATGAAGAACGCTCGTTCGAAAGAAGAGGTAAGCTTCACATAGAGAACGCTCATCTCAAGGAATTAGGTGATCTACTCAACGAGCTTTGAACATTCAAAGTGGCTAACACACATGTATCACATGTGAATAACATACACAAACGTGGATAAAAAAACAAAAGGTCAATTTCTAATTTGATGTGTCATCGAATAAATTAGTAGTGCAGTCCAGCACAGCTCATCCTATACCAACAGTACCCATTTGCATTCATTTGAAACTCAGTATCAAGGATGAATTTGAAGTTCAAATTTTGTAGGTCACGCTCCTTGCGCTTGTCGAGAGCCACACGCACCGCCGCCAGCTTCTCGATCAGTGACATATCGATTGGCTGCTCAGGTTCACCATGTCCCACGTCAGCACAGATCAGAAATCATAGAAAAGGAGAGGTGTTTCCTCTTGCGGCGAGCAGGAGAGAAATTGAGAAAATCAATTCAATAACAGGCAAAATCAAAGAAAGTATGTGCAAGTAGCAATCAAAAAACTGTTAAAACATAGAAAGCAAGTGTGGGACCCACTGACGGCGAAATCGGTGGCCTTGGAACGAGGAGAAAGAGAAGAGGGTGGAAGACTGGACGAGGTAGAAAAAGTTCGGGTGATTAAGATAAGGGTCACATCGGGAGGGGGCAACCTCTTATTTATACACTAAACCTATTCCAAGAGTGCCTCTAAAGTCACGTCTAATTACAAACATGCCATCACGGTCTCTCGTGAAGATGGCACTACAAATCAGAAGGGTAGGTAGCTGCTGAATGAAAATTAGGGCAATATGGTAATTGCCTCTTAAGAGGATGCGAGCTTGTGAGGACCGGGGGTAAGCTCCGCGTAGAGAACCCTCGTCTGAAAGAAGAGGTAGACTCCGCATAGAGGATGTTCGTCTCAAAGAATTTGGTGCTCTGCTCAACGAGTTTTGAACATTCAGAACTACGTAACACAAGTGTATAATACACAAACTTAGATTCAGCACCTCGGGCCGTACACCCTCTTCTCCTGATATTTTTTATCATTTCTCGTAAGTATTTTCACGACGTCACCAACATATCGGTTGATGGAATGTAATGGTGGTCACCACTGGTGCAAGACTCTAAGAGTATTTGTAACTCGACGAGAATAGGGATGGCATTGGGTGAAACATTCATGCTTCAGGATGAAATTAGATCAATCAGGAAGGTACAAACCAAAATATTTACATTTTTTGGATTAAGACAGCTAGGACATATCTTATTCAGAAACTGCACGACTTCATCAATAAAATATGGTTGGCGCATAGTTGCCGCCAGCTTGATCGCACCAAAATGACCATCACGATCACGTATGTTTTACGATCCACAAGCAACACACTGTGGAGAACCACTTGGTAGTCCTAACTTGGGACTGGTATCACCACTCAGTTCTATGATGCTTATGCTGCTCATTTTTTCCATGTCTACACTACTTGAAACCGGCACGCACCCGCGACATATCCGGTCGGGTGCGGGTCAAACACACACGTGGAAAATTCCACACTCACCCATCGGGGACCGATCTCACGGGTGAAATTGCCATCCCAATACGAGAACCAGCAGACACAGCCTGGTGCCAGGCCAGATCAAGTTCTAGTTCCAGAACCACCGCACCCAGATGAAGGTTTCGCATGGAGATCACTTGTCTGAAAAAATGTAAGCTTTGTATGAAGAATGCTCGTATGAAAGAAGAGGTAAGCTCCGTATGAAGAACGCTCGTTCGAAAGAAGAGGTAAGCTTCAAATAGAGAACGCTCATCTCAAGGAATTAGGTGATCTAGTCAACAAGCTTTGAACATTCAAAAGTGGCTAACACACATGTATCATTGTAACATACACAAACTTGGATAAAACAACAAAAAGTCCATTTCAAAATCAATGTGTCATCAAATAAAATAGTTCACTCCAGCACAACTCATCATGTACCAACAGTACCCATTTGCATTCTTTTGAAACTCAATATCAAGGATGAAATTGAAGTTCAATTTTTGCAGGCCGCACTCCTTACACTTGCCGAGAGCCGCACACACCGCCTCAAGCTTTCTCGGTCAGTGACATATCAACTGGCTGCTCAGGTTCACCACGTCACACGTCAGCACAGATCATAAACCGTAGAAAAGGAGAGATGTTTCCTCTTGCGTTGAGCAGGAGAGAAATTGAGAAAATCAATTAAAAATAGGCAAAATCAAAGAAGGCATGCACAAGTAGCAATCAGAAAACTATTAAAACATAGGAAGCAAGTGTTGGACCCACCGGCGACGGAATCGGTGGCCTTGGACCGAGGAGAAAGAGGAGAGGGTTGAAGAGTGGACGAGGTAGAAAAAGTTTGCATGATTAAGACAAGGGTCACATCGGGAGGGGGTAGCCTCTTATTTATACACCGAACCTATTCCAAGAGTGCCTGTAAAATCACGTCCAATTACAAACATGTCATCACAGTCTCTCGCGAAGATGGCACTAAATATCAGAAGGGTGGGTAGCTGTTGACTGTAAATCAGGGCAATACGGTAATTGCCTCTTTAGAGGATGTGGGCTTGTGAGGCGACCGAGTGGGTCCCCCTAAAAACACACGCGGGCGTGTACATGCGAGACATGAGTGTGATGCACCCAACGGGACCACTGTCAGTGTCAGTACATCAAGAAGCCTTTCGCGCGGGCGTGAGAGTTCCAGGTACCTGGAAGCCTGGGACCCCACACATGCATATCCAAGCAGCGACAGCACTAGCCTATTCCGTGTGTTCTCCACGTGAAGCTAATGCTTTCATTTTTTCTTTTAAAAATCCCTATGGCCTCGTCGTGGCCGCAGATGTCGATGTCGCTGCCAAGCTCGGCCTCCACCTCGTCCACGTCGACATTAAGGAGGCCAAGGTGCCGCTGTGGGTGCGCCACACGCTAGCATCTCCTTCGACAACGTCGAGATCTATGTCAACAGTCGCACCAAGGAGATTCCCATCGTGGGGGACCTGATCTCACGGGTGGAATTGCCATACAACCAGCGGGCGTACTTTAGTTGGGAGCTTGGCCTAGAACCAGGCCAGATCAAGTTCTGGTTCCAGAACCACCGCACCGAGATGAAGGTTTCGCATGGAAAACACTTGTCTGGGAAAAAAGGTAAGCTTCACATGAAAAACGCTCGTCTGAAAGAAGAGGCAAGCTTCACATAGAGAACGCTCATCTCAAGGAATTAGGTGCTCTACTCATCGAGCTTTGAACATTCAAAATAGCTAACACACATGTATCACATGTGTATAACACACACAAACTTGGATAAAACAACAAAAAGTCAATTTCAAATTCAATGTGTCATCGAATAAAATAGTAGTTCAGTCCAGCATAGCTCATCCTATACCAACAGTACCCATTTGCATTCTTTTGAAACTCAGTATCAAGGATGAATTTGAAGTTCAATTTTTGCAGGTTTACTCAGCTTTTTGTGCTACAAACGATTTTTTATAGACTATTTGAAATATTACAACATGTTGGTTTAATCATGTTCTTGGCGAAAGGGGTGCTAGATCCTGTTGTGGACTGAGTTCACCATGCACGCCAACCAGAGGAAGTAGATCAGACACAGATCCTCCAAAAGAATAGATGGAAACAATTAGATATGATATGGATTAGGAAGAAATCTGTTAGTGAAGGAAATAAATAATATGGTCTGTTATAAATAAAAATAAAAAATAGAGGCGGTTGGGCTTTCCTCCAACCGCCTGAGCACGGATTTGGAAGGGGCACGGGACTCCTGGCCTATATAATATGCCCCTTCCCCCTTATGTAAGACATCAAAAAATAAAGGAATTTCTCTAAGGGTTGTTCCCATCTTCTCTGGGTTGGGGATCAGCCCATCCTTGATGACACTATTCCCACCACGATTCACAACGATTGGTATCAAGGACCACACAATGGATTGTCCTCATGACCGCTGTTGTACAAGATCCTAGGACCTTCACTCTCCAAGATCTTGGTGTGATGATGATCAGCATGATGGGGCAGATTGACACCATCAACAAGCGCGTCGACAACCATGATCGGCATCCACATAAATTGGAGAAGGCCAAGAACATCACAGGCGATCTTGACAGGAACACAGTCTGCGCTGCTGGCAACAAATCCCCCAACACTGAGCGAGCACCTCTCGTTTTTCTGACAACATGTCAGCTCTAAAGATGCTTAATTGCATCGAGGAACCGACGGTGGAGCAAGAGACGTTGCCCATGGTCGCAGCCGTGGAGCACGCGTCCCTCCCCACGCTCGCATCTGGCCTCGTCGTGGCTGCGGATGTCGATGTGGCCGCCGAGCTCGGCCTCCACCTCGTCCACGTCGCCGTCAAGGAGGCCAAGGTGTCGCTGCAGGTGTACCATGGTGCTGGTGTCTTCTTCTTCGACAACGTTGAGATCTACGTCAACGACCGCGCCAAGGAGATTCCCATCATCATGCCAAAGGTGACCGCCACATTTAACGTGCATCGTGCCGTCGGGTGTGTGTAGTGCATCGGCTTTTCCGCCTATGTCATCTCCGACGACTACCCCAAGATGCGACCTCCACAGGCACCCGACTTCCTCATGCTCATACCGCCACAACCAGCTAAGAATCGTGGCCAATTTCCTCACCACGGAGAGCATCCTGCTTGAGACTGTCGTCGAAGTAGCAAAACTAGACACTACCTCACCGCTCTGAAGACTCATCACTAGGACGAGCTGATGTTGAGAAGAGAGGAAAATGTTGTGGACTGAGTTCACCATAGACGCTAGTCAGAGGAAGCAGACCAGACACACACAGATCCTCCGAAAAAATAGATGTAAACATATTAGATATGATCTGGATTAGAGAGAAATAATATGGTAGTGAAGGAAATAAATATATGATGAGTTATAGAATAAAAATAAAGGCAATTGGCCTTTCCTCCAACCACCTGTGCGCAGATTTGGAAGGGGCATAAGATTCCTGACCTATATAATGTGCCCCTTCCCCCCTCATGTAAGACATCGAAGAAAAAAAAAGAATTTCCCTAACCATTATTCCTACCTTCGATCTCCGGGTTAAGGATCAGCTCAACCTCGATAACACTATCCTCACCACGATTCACAGCAAATCCCATGGTAAGTGAACAATTTCTCAAACAAAATAAATACAAATCACTTTTTAATCATACAAAAGCACAGGTCATTTGTCTCCACGTTCACACGGAATTGTTGAATCTCGAAATCAAGGATGAATTTGAAGTTGGATTTTTGCAGGTTTACTGCCTCCTTTGCAAATAAATTTCCTCCCCTGGACCTCATAATACGTGGGAGCTTTGAGCATTGTTTACACCCTATTTATGCATATTTACTCAACGTTATTTGTCCTGCGCACATGATTTTAATCAAAAAAATTTAAACACGATATGATGATTTAATCAAATTCTTGGTAAGGGTTGACAGATCCCCTGGACAGTTACCATAGACATGTCAAAAAAAAATTTAATACTTACATAAACATTTAAATACTTACATAAAAAATTTAATACTTACATAAAAAAATTTAATCAAAAAAAATTTAAACACGATATGACGTCGCTTACGCATAGACATGTCAGCTGGGAAGCATAATACTTACATAAACATAAGCTGTATAATAGTCACCTTCCATGCTTCCATAGTGGGTATTAATAGCAAATAGTAGATAATTGTGCTGAATTTGCTGGCTTCTGTTACCTATATACTTCGACAGGTCAAGATCAGTAATTGGGAAGTCTACAAATGTCTCAAGCTTGAAAATAACTTCTTACTAGCCTGCCTATGCTCTTTACAGCCTGGGCAATACCTGAAAATAGAAAGAAAATAAACTTTAGACAATCTAAGGACGGGCAAGAGGTTATGCTTGAATGCAAGTTCACCATCGCTACACTATACTATTCCAACAATAAAGTACTCTACTTCCTAAAATACTTTAGGAGCTGGCACAACAATAAAAATAATATAAAACACTATGATATAAAACATAATGTTGAAGAAAAATACCACATATCGTCTGGGCCTAATGTCTCCTTAATAAATGCATCAAGACATGCATACAGAGAAATTGCCGTGTGGTCTCCTTGAAAATAGCATCGCTTTGTAGATCTCTGGAAGAGAATCCAAAGAACCAAGATTGTATTGCTCCAGCCCACTGTCCTGCCAACACACAACCACATATGGAGACGCTTCTGTAAACCTTTCAGTGTAACAGTTTGACCCGTTTCTATCTTCAAGCACTGGTCCAGGAACTTTTAATTAATCAGGAAAACATGCATCAAGTCTTCAGTCCTGATGCATCCTCAAGAGACCTGATGGTTCTGCTGGTGAGCTCTGAGGCACCAGAGTTCACATCAACTGATGCAAGTTCATTATTTGGATTGCTTTTGCCAATTGTTTGATCACCTTCTGAAATATCATCTTTCGATGCTCGAAATGGAATCGTAACTTTCGGGGAAAGATTGCAGAGTGCATCCGGTTACTGTATGCGGCAAACTAAACTGGTCGCAAGCACATCACAGAGCCAAAATGAATCCTGCGAGGAAGGCAGACGAGGGTATATCATCCAGAATCCAGTTACTTCACGTTGGCCCCCGAGCAAAGGAAGTGAGGAGGAGCAGGGTAAATCATACTACGTACATCCTTCCACCAACCCTAGATCCTGAATGATACAGCCTTCCACCAACCTAAATCGTAAATGGTCATCGGGAGAGAGGCAAAGGCAGCGGAACTGAGAGTAAGAGGCAGCGGTGAATCGGGTGGACGGGGGGCGGCTTACCTTGTGGGGCGGCACGAGGAAGACGCGGTCGTGGTCCTCATCGGAGGGTGGCAGGCGCGGGATCCGGCGGACGGGAGGGGTGGCGGGTCGGGGGACGCAGGCATTTGGACCTCAGACTCTGCGGCAGCGCGGGACTGCAGGAGGAGGGAGGCAGGGGGCTGCTGGCGCTGGTAATGAAGGACGGACGGCAGCCCTGCCCTGAGGCGGAGCACGACTCGACGGGGAAGGGCGAGGTGTCGCCAGCCAGAGCAGGAAACGAGTGGGGCGTCACTCTCGTTCGGATGGGCCTCTTCCACTCGAGTCTCGTGGGCCTGTTGTCACCTCATGTGGGCCGAGCCATAAAATGATCGACTCAAAAAAATGGGCAGCCCTCGCCCCAGCTCTTCTTGCTATTTCTTGTCTACCTACTCAGTAGACTAGAGAATCGATCCTCAATAAAAGAAAAGAAAAAAAAAAGGGTGTGCAGCATGCATGTGTGACTTAGCACATAAGTCAGGCACCACAATGCGTACTTCACAATTACTCCCTTCTGTTCATTTTAATTGACGTTTCAGACCAACAGAATGAACTAAAAATGTACTGTTTGGAGCTGTCGGAACGTCAACTAAACTGAACCATGAGAGAGTACATGGTCGTGGAAACCTACTATTCTACTACTTCCGATTCATAAAGATTGTTGTTTCGGACAACAAAGGAAATGAATTGCAGCAGATTGTATTGAATACAGAGGGAGTACATGAAGACCTACTAGTGCCAGTGGGTGTGTTATCAAAGTCAAATGTGCATGATGCCGTCAACATCGTTCATTCAGTGCTCCTCTCTCTCTCTCTCTGCCTTTGCTAGTGCTTGTGTGAAACCACATCAGCTCCTCGCTCGTCGCGTCTCTTTTATCTCATCGTAAGTGCTCATGCGTATTTGACCTTAACATTGTCAAGTCCCATCAAAGTCGAAGTCGCAAGCATCCACCACGCACAGTATATCAAAAAAATGGGATAACCTTTGGAATTTAACACGAGCTGAGGTTGCAAAATGGATATGGGCAGGCAGGGACGTCTCCTTGTCTCTTGTTGTCCGTCCCTGCTGCACTTTTTCTCTGCTGATCCTCCTCCTGTCTCTCTCTCTCTTCTTCTTCGTCTACCTTTAACACACATCTTGATCTTGTTGAGGAGCCGAGAGAGAATTAATGAAAGGCAAGGTACGTACATGCACTTCGTCGCTGCGACCATGCATGATTTCGTCTGCATTTGGCTATCGTCGCCCCCAACGCGCTCGCGACGTGTCGCCTTCTGAGACCACCGCCGGCCGGCATGCCGCAAGCAGCAGCCGTCTCTGATTTTTTTTAATAAAAAGCTTCGCTCTCTTTAGATTGAAGGAATGGTAAAATAATTTTGAACGATAAGATTTGTAAAGGATTTTTTCTACATGACCATTTGACTCGCAGGAAAAACGAATTGTAGTTTTCATAGTGATAAATTTCTTTGCTAAATTTTGTAACTTAACATGAGCACGGACCTCTTTTTTCTTTTTTTTTTCTCATGTTACAAGTTCCCTTGTTTTTTTTTTCCTATGATACTGTTAAAGGGCTTCTTATCTCAATTTCTATATTTTAATTCTTATAAGATTGTAATCTCAATTCCTATATTTTTATTATTTTTATATTTTTTAATTCTTTCAATCTAAAAAGAGTCTAAAACCAAGGTATCACATCCTTGAGTTATCCTTCGTGTATTGCATCAGCTAGTATGTTCATGTCACCGGCCTGAGATAGTGCGCGTTGACGTTAACGCGCATCATCCACCTTTTGACTTGTAGCGGCTTTTTTCCTTTCTTGGTCTGGATCACGAAAAATGGAAGCAGATTAATTCGTTTAAGATAATCACAAACTACTTAAAAAATAGGTGTAACAAAAAAGCACCCACAAATTAATAAGGAAATCCGGTAGTACTAACTAACTTTTTCCACCCATATTTATTTCCCCTCTCTCTCTCTCTGTCTCCTCCTCACTCTCCCTCCCTCCTCGTTCGTCAAAGTCGCCTGCATCTCTCTCTCTCCTCGTATATCCATCCCCGTCCCAATCTCCCAATCCCGACACAAATCCGCGCCCCCAACCCCGATCCCCCCGCCAAAATCCAACCTTGCGCCGCGCCGCCGCGGTTATTATGGTGGCCAGAATGATTATGAGGTGGCCTCGCCCGCCGCCGCCGCCGCGGAACTTCCGCGTCCGTCTCGTCGTACGGCGAGCGGAGGGCCTGCCACTGCCAGCGCCGTCCCGGCCCGAGCCGGAGGAGGGTGCGTCGTCCCCGGAGGAGGCGTTCGTCGAGGTGGCCTGGAAAGGCCCCAAGGTGTCGCCGCTCACCTCGCTGCGGCGCGCCCAGCGCCCGCCCCGGAACCAGACGCGCAAGGAGCCGCTGCTGCTGGCGGCGGCGGCGTGGGAGGAGGAGTTCGAGCGGGACGCCGCGCTCACGGCGACGTCGCACCGCGAGGCCGACGCCGCGTTCCACCCCTGGGACGTCGCCTTCTCCGTCGTCGTCGTCGTTACCGTGAGCATCATCATCATCATCTCCTTCTTCCTCCTCCTCCATCCTTTACGCGTACTACTCACCTAGATCAATCGAGTTGATTCTTCAAACGTTGGATCGATTTGGCGACCGGTCGATTCCTGTTTGGTGGTGTCGTTCATGTTGGTCGCGTTGGTTGATGGTGAAAGTTTTGACTTTTCTTTTGAACGGGTCAGGCCGTATTGGTCAACTACTGGCTGGCACCGGAGAAAGCGATGAGTTATTAAATTCATTAGGATCGTGTCTTGAAAGGGGAAAAGAAGTACTTCGACATCACCATACGGATGTTTTAACAGAAGGAGACGTGTATGAATCTTTTTTTAAAATCTTTAGTTAAGGATCCTCATCGAAATAGTGCCTGGTAGCATCATACTGTTAGCTGCATAGATAGAAAGAAAAAAAATAATTGCTACTACTATATATCAGTCTCTGATTTGTAAAGCTGTCATCATGAATAAATAGCCTGGTTTATTTCCATCTCTGGTTGGATTGCTGGATGGTGTCATTCAAGTAATGTAATTAGTTGACATATTATGGTTAGCTGTCAAACCGACCGATTATTCTATTGTTGATAGTGGCTTGGCTGGCATGGCATAAATAAAATAATTAAATGTTGTCAGAAATTCACCATGCCAGTTATTTTCTTTGTCCGATTTTTTCTGTTGTTGATAGTGGCTTGGCTGGCATGGCATAAATAAACTAATTCAACATTGTCGGAAATTCACCATTTCAGTTATTTTCTTTGAGTGCATTGTGTGATTGGTTGATAGCTACTCTGATAGTGTACCTTGTCACCCTCATCCAACGTCACACTCAAGAATCAGAGAAGCTTAACTGCTGTTATCGTCTTTAGTATACAGACATTCGAACTTCTGTTCATCAGCAAACTAGTTTTATTGTCATGAAACTAGCACAATTACGAATGCATACATGTCATCTTTTCTATGTTGGTTTGTTTGGATTAACTTCTACAGTTTATTTAGGCCTAATTGACTTTTCTCGTTGTTTTAGGAATCAAACAAAATTTCAAAGAGCAAACTTGTTCTGGGAACTGCTTCACTGAACCTAGCAGATTACACATCCACTGCTGAAGAGGAGATCGAGATAATCCTTCCATTGTCGGTGCCCAGTGGTGCCACAGAGCCGACCCCATCGTTACATGTATGTGTTATAAACCAGTTACACGTTCTTCTCACATATCTAGCTTTCTAGCTTCATACATGGTTAATTTGGTTCATCATTCTCCCACATCATAATAAATACCATTTCCTTTTTGTTTCCAGCTAACTTTGAGCCTGGTAGAACAAAGAATTCCTCAACAATCACCTGGACCTGATGCTTCACATCGGTCTGTTGTTGTTTCCCCAATGTCACCTTCTTCTGGGGACTCTGTTCCTTCTGCAAAGGATGAGGGTTCTGTCATTAAAGTAGGGCTGAGGAACCTGAAAATCTTAAGAAATCTCGTGTCAACACGGAGGTTCAGAAAGACTAACCAAGACTACGATGGTATTGAGGAGAAGTACTACATTCACAGTGATGGTGCAGAATTTTTTTGTGATACTGACTCTCTTGATGATGATCTGGATGAGAGAGAACAAGATGATGGCTTAGGGGCCTCAACAGTAAGGAAGTCTTTTAGCTATGGCTCGCTGCATACTATGAATCTCGGTGCCTTACTGTATGCGCCTAGGATTGATGGAGATGATGAAGGTTGGGTGCATTACAGTCACCAAAGTTTTGATGACACTTATCGTGTAGAGCAAGTGCCATCCTCAACTGCAGAGGAGCATGTTTCCATACCTGTACGGCGAAAGAAGAGCCTACTTCCAGCTAGATGGAGAAAGACCAAATTGCCAAAGGCTAAAGGGGAGCCTTTATTGAAGCAATATGGAGAAGAAGGAGGTGATGATATTGACTATGATAGGCGACTGCTGACCCCTTCTGATGGATCTGTTTCAGAGGTACATATTTCTTTTTTCCAATACCTTGAGAAGGTTTTTGAATATTTTTTTTACTACTGGCATTTTGTTGACAGCACATTATCCTCTCGTTTTCAGGGATCAAATGGCTCGACTAACGGTATGGCATCAATATTTGGCGATGACGATTTTGTTGTGGGGAATTGGGAGTCGAAAGAAGTATTTAGTCGTGATGGACACTTGAAGCTCTCTACCCAGGTGTTCTTTGCATCAATAGACCAGAGAAGCGAACGCGCTGCTGGAGAGAGCGCTTGCACAGCACTCGTGGCTGTTGTTGCTGACTGGTTCCAAGCAAACCAGGATCTGATGCCGATCAGATCACAGTTTGACAGCCTCATCCGAGAAGGCTCCCTAGAATGGAGGAAGCTCTGTGAGAACGAGGCCTATAGAGAGCGGTTTCCGGACAAGCACTTTGATCTTGAGACAGTTTTACATGCAAAGATCCGCCCACTCACGGTTGCTCCCAGCAAATCGTTCATTGGGTTCTTCCATCCTGAAGGTACTGAGGACGTAAGCGGATTCGACTTCCTTGACGGTGCTATGTCTTTCGATCACATATGGGATGAGATAAGCCGAGCAGCAGAATGCTCCACCGAGAAATCTACTCTATACATTGTCAGTTGGAATGACCATTTTTTTGTCCTCAAGGTCGAAGCTGACGCGTATTACATCATCGATACACTCGGTGAGAGACTCTCTGAAGGCTGCAAGCAGGCATACATCTTGAAATTCGACGACCACACCATGATACATAAAGTACAGCCTGCTGAAAAGAAGGAAGACGGTACTGGTTCCAGTGAAGACGATGGGCGGAAGGGTTCTTCAACAAAGAGGTTGTCGACTGAGCAGGAGGACAGTAGTGGTGGATCCGATAACCGAGAGTGCGAACTCGCGTTGAAGGGTAAGGACGCGTGCAAGGAGTACATCAAAAGCTTCTTGGCCGCCATCCCGATCCGGGAGCTGCAGGCTGACATCAAGAAGGGTCTCATGGTGGCGTCAACCCCGCTGCATCACCGCCTCCAGATCGAGTTCCATTATACAGAATCATGCCCGGCAGAAACAACCGCGACCACTCCATTCTCCGTGTCTGAAGCCCCCTTCGAGTTCTGTTGGCCCGAGCCACCGCCTGCCATGGAGGTCGCCGTAACCGATCCACATGCCGTGGAGGTTGCTGTAATATAACCACCGCCTGTGGTCGTCGCTGTTGTATAGGTGGTGGCCATTGCTGCTGAGATTGATTGATCTAGGGCGCTGGCTGCTTAGCTTAACGTATAGAGAAGTGAGTGATTGATGAAGTGGAGCAGATCGAAGATTTGGCTTCGTTTCTATTTTGCTGTCTACTCCTAAAGATGGACTAACTCTAGTATAGCTTAACTGCCTTGAGTGAGTCTTTTTCCTTTTTCACCTTTCCTTCCAGGCTTCGGGAGCTTTCATTCATTATGTAAAGAAAGAAAGAAAGAATGGAGGTCTGCTCCTGCGTATCTTTACCTGGGAAGTGAGAGTTTGCTGGGCGGACTTGTGTGATCAATGGAACTAGCTACCTCAAGTTCTCTTCAAATGCATGTGTGTCCAGCTGGTTCAAGTTTCGAGTCTTTTTATTTATTTCTTGGAAGTAAAATATTATAGTTTGTAAAGTGCAGTTTAATAAAGAGGAATGTATGGTCTGTGAACCAAACAAGATCACTGTATAACAACCAGTCGTACGTCTCCATCGGCGAAAAGAGTATGTCACCTCTGTCGTCGTCGATCAGCCCCTACTTTTTCCGGCGCCGATATATCCACCACCACAAGCAAGAACGCAACAAAAAGGACGGACGCGGAAACTGACGGGAAAAGATAGACAATTCACTTATACACTCTAACATCCCACCTCACGTGAGGCACCCTTGAGCCTCTAACCGGACTTGCGTCCGCCAGGATTCGAACTCGAGACATCTGGCTCTGATAGTATGTTAAGCTACTATGCGCTGACCTATTGTACCTAAAAGCTTAAGCTGACGGGAAAAGGTAGACAATTCACGTATACACTCCAACAGGTCCATCCTCTAGAGTCTAGAGGGCATATGGATGTCTGGGTCGATCTGACTTGGAACATACTCAGAGTAGTTTTGAGTTTTGGATTTTGTATGATTTTTAATTTCTGTCGTACAACTCTTTCTGTCTCAAAAAAGTTATTGTTTTGTAGTTTATTTTTTACTATAAAGTGATAAACTATTCGAGATGAATGAAGTACTTTACTGTGAGTGTGAGTTGGCACCACGTCTCTTTCAAATCAGCTGTGACCCGTAGCCACACTGAAGGTCTGGTTTTGTTGGGTCTGATTTCAGAAACAGTGATGGCCGTCTCTCTCCTATCTGGGCTGACGTTTTGGTCCGGATCAACCTTTTCGGCCCAACTCGGCCATTAGTACCTGCAGTCAGAGGACCAATCTGTAGACTAGACCCAATTAAATTTCGTGTAAAATTATAAAATTTAGGCTCGGCTCGAGACACGAATTCATACGAACACATGCACGTGTGTGCGGAACGGGGTGTGGCGAGTGAGGAGGAGGAAGAGCGCGCGTGGGTCACTCTTTTTTTCTCCTCTTCTCTCTCACTCAAGGAGCAGAAGAACAACCTCCCTTATATGAAGGGATTGCTTCCCTCGAACTAACCAGGTAAGACTAAAGATTTAACACTACATTTTCTTGCTTTAATGAGCATTTGAGATTTATTTTTTGAAATAACTATTGGGCCTAGCCCATTTATTCGAGCAGTTGCCACCAGGAGCCCGCGGTGAGATGCACCTGAAGCTGGAAGAGATCCTGAACCCTTCCAGCGCTGTGTATCACTTAATTAGGAATAATTGCATTCGCATTGTAATCAGTCAAACCGATGGATAGTCATGTTAATTAGTCAGTAGGACATATATGTATACTTCTGGCATAGCATATATGTATTCACCATCTTCCTTTATGTATCAGGACATGTATACTCCTGCCTTTGTTTGTAGCCTGTACCTGTGCTGTGTATTGTGAAACCTGCGTGACTAGTTGCTTGCATGTGTTGCTATTTATGAAAAAAAAAAATAAGGCGGGTTGGAATGCACTGTAGATGCACATCCTTTTGTGATGTGATGTTTTCTGCTGAATTTGTGAGACCACGGTCAGGACGCTGACGGCGGCAAAGGCGAATTCCAGCTCCACCGTCCCACGGCGAAGGCGGCGCCTGTGGTGGGGCGACGCTGGAGTGGAGCTTCATTGCGTGCGAATGTGTTGTGAGGAGCTGACGCTGACGGCTGATCGGGTGGTCGCCTTGTGTGGTAGGCGGCCGGGGCGGCATTGCTGCGGGGACATGGCGGCGGCGAGCAACCGGCGGCGGACCGGTCCAGGGACATGCTCTTGGGCTGCGAGACGACGTGCCAAGCCAGAGCCGATCTCGGGCTTTGCCGTGGAAGGGCAGTACCCACCCATTGACCGGCCTTGCTCCACTCGCGGGTCACCGTCGCGCTGGGATTTTGGTGCCGTCGACCACCGCTCGTGCTCGCGCTGAAGATTTGCGGCCGGGGTCGCTCGCCGCTGAAGATTTTGATGATGGGCGCATCGTCTCTCTACACTTGCAAATATTCCATTCCAATAAATAAACTACAGAAATGCTTAGAGTACTTCACAGATTACACCCCCTACGTTCTCTGAGAACGGACTAATTATAATCATGTATGGGCTCGCTCAGGCTCAGCTATGGCGAGCAGCGTCGCGCTGACGGGCCTAGGCGGCGGCACCGGCGGCAAGCGGCAGACCGGGCACGTCGGGCGGCGCCGGAGCCACCGGTCGACGCACGGCTGGTGGAAGGCGTGCGCGCACTCGGGCAGCACCCGGAGCACGTCCCCGCCGGCGTACTCGCCGAGGCACACCGCGCAGCACGCCGCCGCCGGCTTCGTCGTCGTCGTCGTCTCCTCCTCGCCGTACACCACCTTGGGCAGCGTCTTGAGCGCGGCCTCGTCGAGCCCCACCTCGACGTCGTCCCCCGCAGCTGTCCGGGCGCGCAACTCCTCCTCCTCCCGCGGGCGCACCACCGGTGCTGACGCCGCCGCAGTGGCGCCGCGGGAGCACGTGCGGAGAAGGTAGGCCACGGTGATGACGAGCAGAAGGCTGATGACAGCGAAGGTGACCTCCAATTGCACCATAGCGACCCGCCGGCCGGCGGCCCGGTGTTGCTCCCTTCTTGCGACGAGGTAGTAATTAACAGCTGGCGATGCTCAGCTGGGCTGGTACAATTTCATTTGCGCGCGTCGACCCGTCTTTGCTGTGAAATGAATGACGTTTATAGGACAGCGTGAGAGTATGAGGCTTTAGTTAGTAGCATTGTCATTGTCAGCTTCAGCGTGAGTATGGCCGGCAGCTCGCTGTTGCGCCCTTCTAGCTTCCGACGAGGTGCTGCGCTAATTAACAGCTGGCGTTCGATGCTGGGCTGGTCCAATTTCATTTGCAAACCAATAATACTCCCCTCTGTGTTTGTGAAATGAATGACGTTTAGGACAGCTAATCTGCTTGTTCAAATTGAACTAGATTATAGCGTCCTAAACGTCAGTGTGAGGCTTTAGTTAGTATCATCGTCATTGTCAGCTGCATCAGTCATTATCCAAAACAAAGAGAGCATATGCTCTAATTAAAGCAGCAGACGTACAACCTCCTAGCTTGCTTGCGTGGTTGGGGTTGTCGTTGCCGGGGAGACGACAACGACCAAGACCGAATAATAGAAACTCTGACTTTTCATGCATGCACGCTTTAAAATGAGGAGGCTCTATCTGGTGCTCATCACACAATCGTGTTCTAGCTTCGGACAGTCGAGTGTCGTTGATGAAATTACCCGGTCCCTTTTATTTGTCGTTTAGACTCCCTCTATTCCCATGAACTTGTCGCTTTTTAGTTCAAAAATGAACTACAAAGCGACAAGTTCATGGAGACGGAGGGAGTAATAACTAATACAAAATTGACACTACTACAAAAAATGTTTTTACACACGGTTCAAAACATATTATCGCGAGCGGTTTTAAAAACCGTCTGTAACGAAGAGCATGTGAAAATGGTCAATTATCACAGGTGGTATCAGAAACCGCCTGTGAAAATGCATTATTACAGGTTGTCTTTTTACTACCAACCGTCTGTTATAATTTATTATCTCAGACTGTTCTTTACATTTTTTACACCGCCTGTGATAAAATGAGGTGGAGAGTGCCGACACTTTTGCAACTTTCGGTTGTACAGTTGAAAAAAGAAATGTTCTGCCAGCACTGATGGAATTGAACGAGACAAGAAATCATCAAAAACAATTCGAGTTTCTGTCTCAATTTTGATGATTCATGAAGCTTGTCACATATAGCAGTCGGATGTGTCACACCATTGAACTAAAACGAAAAAAGAGAAATTGATCTTGATTTTACAGTAGTAGTTGTTTGTTGATCTTGCGAATACAAATACAGATCGAGGTTGTTGACGTGCTGAGGCCGACGAAGTCGCGGTCGTTGAGGCCAGTGAAGTCGCGCATCCGCATGGCAGGGAGGTGGAGGCCCTGAGGCTTGCTCCGCACGACGAGGTCGGCGAGGCCGACGAAGTCGAGCGCTAAGGCCGATGAAGGCGCACATCGGCACGGCGGGGAGGTGGAGGCCTCGAGGTTCGCATTCGTACGGCGAGGGCGACGAAGTCGCGCATCCGCGCGGCAGGGAGGTGGAGGCCCTGATGCTCACATTCGCACGGCGAGATCGGCGTGGTCGATGAAGTCATGCGCTGAGGCCGACGAAGGAGCGCATCTGTGCGGCAAGGAGGTGGGGTCGAGGCTCGTATCCGCACGGCGAGGTCGGCGAGGATAGCGAAGTCGCGGTTGTTGAGGCCGACGAAGTCAGCGTGCTGAGGCCAACGGAGTCGCACTGAGGTCGGCGGAGTCGCTCCGACGCCGGTGAAGGTGCGCTGGCGAGGTCGTGCACGTTCACGAGCGCCTGCCGACACCGCCTCAAGGCTCGATGCTCTTAACAATGGTCGGATCTCGGTGAGCGGACCTACAGCTCGGCCATGGCTGCTTTTTAAGACGGGAGCTAGCAGGAACGCGATGGACTTTTAAAATAAAAAAAGAAAGGAACGTAGCAAATGAGTGCTGGTGGCATCCACGAGGAAAGGAACGTGATGAGTGGAAGCTAGCAGAGGAGTTGGTGGTGTATTATTGAGGAGAGAGAAAGAAAGATGTAGGTGAATCTGCGTGAAGTATTCTGATTGGTCTAAAAGCTTAAGCTCGGATAAAGGAAGGTGTGGGCTCTATGCAGTAGTTTTCAGATGTTCTGTATACGACCGCATCTTCACAAGTGTTTTTTAGTGTACAACCGCCTGTGATATTATTTTTTATCACAGACAATTTCTACCACCCACCACCTGTGATAATCTATATATTTTTACAGGAGGTTTTTAGTTATGAACCGCCTGTGATATATTATTATTACAGGCGGATTTTAATGCATTTCACATCACATGTGTATTTCTTTATGGACCGCCTGTAAAAAAAATCGTAAGCGTCTGCAAAAATGTGTTTTGTAGTAGTGTGAACTGTTTTTTAAGTCTGAACGACAATTAAAATGAAATAGAGGGAGTAAAACAATGGGGTAGTTTCCTCCATAGAGGTGCGTGTCTGGCATGCATGCATGACTGGGTCGATTACGTCAAGAAAAATGAACATTGTCCGCTATAGTTCTCCAAATAGGCCGTACCCATCCGGCGGCCCGAGGCCCGGCATGAAAAAACACGGCCCGAGCACGGGTTCGACCTGAGTCGAATAGTGACGAGCCGGTCCGAGCACTATCATCGTTTCGTGCCTAGGCTGCGCATTCGGCACGTTGGACTAGCTCGAGCCCGACACGAAAAATGAAGCGGCCCGATGCAGGTCCGATTGCCCATATAAAAACTTCACCTCTCCTCCAACCCCTAAGTCATTTATTCCCTCTCCCGACCTCCCCTACGGCTGCAGCCGCCGCACCACTGGGCGCGGGCCCGCCCTCTCCCTACGACCACACCGGCGCCGCACCCTCTCCCAGTCTCCCCTACGGTCTACGGATCCAATTGCCTTCGTACTCTCCCTTCTTCCCTATGGATCCAATCGCCAACACGAAAAAAATGGGTCTCGTGTCGTGTCTGAACCGCATGTTGACCATGACGACACGGTCCGACAACGACACGAAAGACGGACCAGGCCAATTTGTGTCAGGCCATATCGCGCTCGGGCCGAGCGGCCCATTTAGAGAACTATACTGTCCGCTCGTATAGATCATGCGTACCGTAAACACATGGAGTGAAATTCGAGTATGGTGGCCTGCAAAATGGGTGGAACTGTCGAAGTAATCCGAAGGCCGAAAGGGCCTCCTACTATTTAATTGGGCTGAATGTATCAGGATGCAGTCTGCGCTTGGTTGCTACGGGAACACCAAACAAGTTGATGCATGGAGGTCGTCGCGCAGGGCTTCTGCCAAGTCGGAGGCGAGTCCGGAGCACAGAAAACGACAAGTGCTTCTGCCAAGTCGGAGGCGAGTCCGGAGCACAGAAAACGATGGCATATAACACAGTATCCTTTTCTGTTTGTAAAAGGCCACTCTTCTGTATTCTGTATGCATGATAAAGTGGTGCCATGCGTTAGTGCTTTTGCAAAGCACGTTGATCAAAGTAGATCATGCAGATCAAAGCAGCCATCTTTGCAGGTTTTCTTTCGGGACGGGCCTTCCATGTATTGCCACCTGCTAGGAACTCGCTTATCCTTGACCATTCATATGCTTGTGGTGCCCCATGCATATGTTTTTGTTGGCCTTATACGTTGCAAGCATCTGTTCATGCCGTCTGAAAAGCATATATCCTACTAGTATAAAAAAACGGGTCAGATTTGATAATCATCAATTATTTTGGTGAAATTATATTCTTGAAACTTTTTTTTTGAATTGTTTTCTTTGTTGGTCGTTAGAAAGTCGATGTTCTGCTGATGTATACTTAACCTAGTCTCGTCTCGTGGAGATAAAGTTAATTTGGTCGGGTCCACGCGTAATGTTCCCAGCATCATCCCAGTTTTTTTTTTTATGAATAGTTCACATCAACCAACCAAATTCGTCCTTTTCACTCGCCCCGTCGTTTCTTTAGAATCTGAAACTGTTGTCTGCTGTCTGCATGATGCAAGGAAAGGTCTCCAATCTCTCTATCTAATGTTGTGATGATGCAGAACGCACATCACTTATGAGTATATGAGGTGATGCGAGATTTCTTCTGAGAAATACGTATTCTGCAAGATGAAGACGCGACTGTTCCTGGTCACGAGCAAAGCCAAACACTGAATCTGATGTGCTTTTGCCTGCGTTTTTTATGAGATCACCGGATAATTCGCAGGGATTTCCTCCAAAATACTCCCTCCGTCCCATAAACTTATCGCTTTGTAGTTCAAAAATGAACTACAAAGCTACAAGTTCATGGAGACGGAGGGAGTATAATCTGATTGATTGATTGATTGATTGATTCTGGACTGTTCATCGTCCGGAGATTTAATCTCATCTGGAAAATCTGTGGCCTTCTTTTGGGAGCTGTCCTGTTCTTGCCTTTGACACGTGGTGTGAATGCCAAACTGGATAAAGGATTGTCCATGTACTTGTATACAGCTACGAGAACACGAGGCGTACTACACTTGTAACATCCATGTATTTTTCCGGCTAAAAAAAAAGAAAAGAAATTGGTCAGAAAAACGGGCAGCCACATGATCCTGGGCTGCCGACAGGTGCGGTCCACCAGTCAGTAAGTCAGTCGGTCGGTGAGCAAGCCGAATCCGACGGGGACGTGACTGACTGACTGTGACTGCTCCCCTCCCTCCCTCCCTCCCTCTCGTCGGCATCAGGTCAGGAGCTGATCGATCGATGGATGCTCCCTCACCTCACCTCACCTCACCTCAGATTAATGGCCGTCGGTTTAAGAAATTAATCCGGCGGATTAGCAGGAGAGAGGGACAAGCAAACTGCAAACTGCCCCCCTCCTCATAAAACGCAGAGGCAGACCACACCTCTGGTTCTGGAAGAAGAGGACGACGCCACTCCTCGGACAAGCCGAGCTGCACTCTCTGTCTCTCTCTCTCTCCCCTCCCCTGCTTTCTTCTTGCTCCAGACAGACACCGACCTCCACCCGGCACGGCAGGCAGCTGGATCCGTCGCCGTTACCGGTGCTTCTCGTTCCGCCTCTTCTCCTTCCGTTTCTGATCCTTCTTTCTCTAGCGACTCCTTTGCCCGCCGGACCCGGACCTTCGGTTCATCTCTCGGCGCGGTTGATGTCCGCCGCGGGTTTCTTGGCGCTTCGATCTCTTGTTGGTGAGTGATCTTTTCCGTGCGGGAAATATCGGATCTTTCTTTCTCGCCTCGCCGGAGATGGCGTCGTCGCCGTACGCCGCCTCGCCGTACGTGCTGTCCCTCCTCCTGCTGCTGCTCTCCATCCCGGCCGTGTTCCTCCTCGCGCCGCGCCTCATACCGCCCAAGACGCTCCCGGCCATCCCGGACGCCCACGAGACGGAGGACCTCGCCCTCTTCCGCCGCGCCGTCCTCCTCTCCGCCGCGCCCTCGTCGCCCGGCTCCGGCTCCTCCGTCTTCGGCCCGCTCCGACGGTCCCAGCCCAAGGTGGCGTTCCTCTTCCTCACCAACTCGGACCTCGTCTTCGCCCCGCTCTGGGAGAAGTTCTTCGCGGGGCACCGCGGCCTCTTCAACCTCTACGTCCACGCCGACCCCGCCGTCGCGGACCTCGCCCTGCCCGCCACGGCGCCCTCCTTCCGCGGCCGCCTCATCCCCGGCAAGACCACCCAGCGCGCCTCCGCCACGCTCATCTCCGCCGCGCGCCGCCTCCTCGCCACCGCGCTCCTCGACGACCCGGACAACCGCTTCTTCGCGCTGCTCTCGCAGTCCTGCATCCCGCTCCACTCCTTCCCGGCCCTGTACCGGACGCTCGTCAATACCGCCGGCGGCCCGCGCGGCCGCCGCCATCGCAGCTTCATCGAGATCCTCGACGACGAGCCCACGCTGCACGACCGCTACTACGCCCGCGGCGACGACGTCATGCTCCCGGAGGTGCCGTACGACCGCTTCCGTGTCGGCTCGCAGTTCTTCGTGCTCGCCAGGAAGCACGCCATCATGGTGGTCAGGGACAGGAGGCTCTGGAACAAGTTCAAGATGCCATGCCTGGTGAAGAGGAAGGACTCGTGCTACCCGGAGGAGCACTACTTCCCCACGCTGCTGGACATGCAGGACCCCGACGGATGCACCAAGTTCACGCTCACAAGGGTCAACTGGACCGACTCCGTCGGCGGGCACCCTCACACCTACCAGCCGAAGGAGGTGTCCGGGAAGCTCATCAGGGAGCTCAGGAAGTCCAATGGGACCTACTCGCACATGTTTGCCCGCAAATTTGCACCCGAGTGCCTTGGCCCATTGATGAAGATCGCCGATTCAGTCATCCTGAAGGACTAGGCTGGTACTCGAGCCCAGCACTTCGAGTCCATGATTGCAGAGCTGGAAGCATAGAGGTATGAACAGTTCTTCTTAATGCATTGTTTACTTTCAAGTTCCTTTAGGTTGAAACATAAACAGATAGCATTAGCAGAAAGGGGTATATCTAGTGGCCATTTCATATTAGATTGTGCTGGATCCAGAAGGACGACTTTATATTTCTTTTTAGATACTCCCTCCGGGATCGATTTATTTGTCGTCCAGACAAGGATGTTTAGTACTTTTTCAGGTCTTTTGGTTGTCCGGAGCGACAATTAAAACGATCCGGAGGTAGTAGCATTTACAAACCCTGTGGACTGTACCATGTTACAGATCACATATTATCCCACAGAACACGGTTAATTTACCTTTCGTAAATTTGCAATTGTCATATAGGAAGGCACACTTTAATCTCTGTAATTCTGCTAGCACAGGGAAATTTGCATGATGATACACCCAATGACTCTGTTCATGAAAATGATCTAATGACAAATTTCCGTTTTCTCTTGCAGGGTTGTGATGAGATGAACAAGCACAAGCTGATCCATCCATTCCCGTGCCGTTTTCCCCTGCGATTGCTGTTGAAAAAAGCTTATGCCACTCCCCAAGAGTGTATGTGTATGATGGTGGTGTTGGTGGTGAAGGGCCCCAGCTGCCTCTTGTGAGTATTTTTTTCGCCTGTGTTGTTTTTCCTTTTTCTTCCCAATTCAAGCTAGATGATGGCAGAAGATGAGGGAGAAACTGTTGGCACGTAATATGTAGTAGTTAGCATGATCATCCTATATATTAGCATGGAGACAATCTGTCGATACATGCTGTGATGGTTTGTAGTATCTGTTATATATATATACATATGTTCAAGTTACAAGAAGTCAGTGGAGAGGTCCCCATACCTGTTTCCCTGTGACTTAGGCCAAGAAAGATTATTCTTGCACTTTTCAATGTTTCCCTTCCCTTGTTTCTGTTATTTTTGGTTGCTTCTTGGTAAGGATGTGGACAGGTGGTTGCATGGAAAGAGACGCTGGGCCAGATAGCATACCACCACATTCTGATGCGCTCTATCAACAAAAACATAAAGTCGGCAGCTTTGTCAAATTAGAGGAGGTGAACAAGGAATCGAACTTTCAAATTAAAGTTTTTTTCTATATATATAACACATGGTGTACCGTTCCATATTTATTTCTATTCCCCTGCTGCAGCACGAGTCCTGGTCACTTATTCATACGCTATTGTATTGCTATCTCTTAATGTATATATATAACGTACTGGCCAAGTTGTGGTCTATCCAACAACTTTTCAGTGCACAGCCACAGCCCTCCTCCACCAAAACGAAATCTTCAGAGAACTCGATGATAGTTGGAGGCCAGAAATATAAGTAAACAAAAGACAAAGATGCAGATGTGGGAAAAGAGGAAAAGACCAGCCTACTTGTCCATTGATAAGTGGACCACACTCGGCGTTTGCCTAAAAATCACCATATAGAATTCGTTTGCTATACAGCCCATGCATGCACTCTCTTCCAAGAAAGGCTACTACCCGGAACTGAATTTTGCTGCAAAGGTGGTACATGCAGTAGCAGCCTACTTGGTCGACGGCGGCTATGGAGCTCGGCTCCTCGACAACGGCCTCAGCTCCTCCAGGATGGCGGCAGAGCCGCCGGCGACGCCTCCTCCCCCACGCTCGTTGCGTACCGTCGTCCTCCCCAAGTGTGCGAAGAAAACCGTCGTGCTTCAATTGTTCTTCTTTCTTTTCGTAGCGGTCGCAATAGTAGTTGTCGTTTGTGGCAGCCTAATGTACATATCGCCAATTTAGCGGCGGCTAAAACAACCGTTGCGGCTGGTTCCGGGACCGCTATACCGCTAAAACACCATGTTAGATGTGCTGATAGTCCCTAGTGGTTTATCTATCCGGGATCTTAGTCAAATCATAGATGAATAACAATGCTCATAGTACTAATCACAGTAGAAGTAGATGTTGACTGAAAGATGTGGGAAAGATTGGGCGCACCTTTGCTAGGACATACCTTCGTTGTTGGGAGGGCCGACCGTCGACAACAAGGAGCGCCAGCGGTGCTGCAGATCCATGGAGAAGGACGGTGTCGACGCTGGGAGCCTTCCCCTCACTCCCGTGACTCAATAGATCGGTTTCTTAGTTGGTTAGGATTAATCTTCGGGTATACATCCCCTTGACAATCCTCTTTTATATATGACACGGTGTGAGAGGGGGCCCACAGCCAGATCGTGGCTGGACGCCCCCGATCAGGGCGTTACATGGGGTTGGAATGGGTCGTTGGACCCATTCCGTTGGAGATCAATTCCAACATTCTCCCCCTTGATCTCCAAGGATCAAGACTAACTTAATACTTAATCTCAAAACTTATACTTACTTAATTCTGAACTTAGTGTTAGCTTCTTTATGTTTGACATATAGAGCACGTCGCATCAAGAATAACCAGTTACGTGCTATCTGACTCGAACGACCACAATACATCTCACATTTAGAAGTAACCTTACTCTTAATGGCCCCTTAGTATCCAGTTGATCATAGGTTCCTCCTTCAAACCCATGTCGACTTTGTGTTCACTGAACACTTGGGTGGAAGACCTTTTGTAAGCGGTACCGCAAGCAATCGCTTGTCTCTGATTTGCTCAAAACAATAGTATGATCCTGGATTTTATCGTTTGCAAACTAATGTCAATGTGTTTGGCGGCACACATGACTTTTTGCAATTGGAATACAATGACTTAAGTGGTTTGACGCTGTCGACCACTCTTAAACCGGGTAAAATAATTCTAGTATCTGCTCGACGGCCTCATACTTAAAGAAGATTTGGTATACATCACTCATGATGTAGTAACCGCTCAATTGGAGCTTTTCCACAATAAAACTCCAAAATACGAGTGTTAGCAATTGATTGTGGATTTTGCTACACATCTCGTAAATTGAATCTTACTAAAACTTTATTCGAATGACGTCAATTCTTACTCATCTTATCATGAGGCCCAAATCACTTATAGAACTTCAAAACTTTCCTTCTTTCTAAACCAGTGATCTATAGCTGGATTGAATTAACTTATGCCAAAATATCCCGGTAACTTATCTATGTCAGGGTGTATCATTAATTGAGCAAACTTAAATAAACTTCCGACAGCAGAAGTACATGAAACCGATTTTATTCGATCGATCTCTGATTGGTTCCTATACTTATCACCTTTGACCTTAAGAGCAGACGTGAACTTAATCTATGCATATCACATATTCTTATGACTATAGTAGATATGCATTATTTGATAGTCTAAATACCCTCTTATTATATCTTGGTGAAAATTACATACTAACAAATGAGAAAACTCACCAAGATCTTAACTTAACAACAATGAGGATAATATACTTAGTCTTAAGTTGATCAACATTATTTCTTACTGCAGTATATCATCCTCTAATAGATACTTAACTTTATTGTCTTAAGAAAAATACTAATTGTCCTTCTCAATATCTTATAATACCCAAATCTATTGCGAATTTATTGAACATGAGATATTCTTAACTTAGATACTCTTATTTCAATCTATGAATGAATTTACTTTAAGATATCTCACTTCACTAACTTACATAACATAACTCATGATTTGAATTATCTAAAACATTCTCAATTAAATTCATTGAGAAAACTCTCACTTATGAACATCTTATGATGACACTTACATCAAAAAACATTTATTATTCCTTTTAGAGTCACGTTAGCTTTTATAGACTCATTACAGTCTACTGATTTGACTCTATTGGGAAATAAAAATTCTTAAGTCATTCAAATGAGTTACAATCACTCACAACTTATTTATATGAAGTGTGATTGTCATCATTTGAATTTCTTAACACATTAGTTGGCTTATTTGTGATCTTAGATGAGGCTGCTCTCATTCTTCATCATTACTGGCCAATAATGATGAAAAATTAAATAGCAGGTATTGTGAGAACAATGTCTAGCGTTGTTAACACAATATCGGTTAGACATCATAAAGAATGAATCTTAAAAAATAAAAGTGCTTACACGAACCACTTATTTTCAAGATCGATATCTTTATATGTCAAACTCCCCCTGATTTAGTCATCGGTTAAGACTATAATACCTCATTTCAAAATGAGGATCTTAAATCTTATCGAAAAGCCAACAAAATCAAAACTTATTTTCTTAATAATAATCTTATCTTCTTAATGTCATACTTAAAATTATTTGGGTAACTTTAATTATATATAACTTATATGATGTTTACAAGCATCCTCTTAATTAATCTAAAACTAATTAAGGAAAGAAAGAGTGAAATACTAAAGTTCATCTTACCAGATCACTCCCTTAACTATGTTATATTTCCTTACAAACTTAATAAAATGTAAGGAAATAGCGTATATTTCTAATTCAGGGTATTAGACGATAATATATATTATACTCCCCCTTATTGTATAGATCATTCTTATTATAATGCACATAAAGCATTATATAAAAACTGAAAAGTATGAGGTGAAAATCTATTACTTAATGATCTCACTCATCATCTTAGTGATAAACCTACAATCCTCCCCCTCGAAATATGGCATCTACAATAGTGCCATAATTTCGAAGACAATTTAAAATACTTATTATGAAGAGATAATTATATTACTTACTTATATACTAATAACATCATTTAATACTAATGGGAGTACATCACATGTGGGATATAAAAGTTTCTCTATGCCCTTATCTAAATATTCTAAACGATATGCTTAAACATATTTGACGTTGTCAAAATGTGAAAAACTAATTTCTTACTCTTGAATTTCATGTCAAATAACTTAATTAAATAACAGAATTGCACATTTCAAGAATATGCTCTCATGATATACGACTACTAAATAAACCGTAAAACAATAATTCTAACAAAATACTAAAATACGTATTTGAAGATACATTTAACTGAAAATCGTCAATTCTTAATAGTTATTTTAGTATTAATGATACAATGAGAATGCTCTCATGAAGTTTCTAATTTACTTAAGATCTTATCGACATGAAAAAACTTATTTAAATGTAAAATGGTATACAAAAGACATACCTCATTTGCTCATCACGTGAGATAATTCACGATGAAGCATCTTAATTACTAAAATAAAACTTAAGGTATGAGAAAAACTTTTAATATCCGAGACAATATATATTCAGAAATGTATCTGAATTAATCTTAAACTTAATTACTTAAATAAAGTTGGTCCCATTTACTAAGTGTATGCAACATTTTGATCATTGTCTTAATGAAACATACACGAATAAATAGAATATTGTATTCTATCTTTCACGTTGGTTACTCAACAAAATACAATACTTAATACATCTTAATTAACATAGAATATTTTGTCTTTCACTTTGGTTACTCAACAAAATATACAATAACTTAATTCATCTTAATCAATTACAAAAGTTGTGTTTTGTCTTTCACATAGTTACTTGACAAAACATACTAAATTTATAACATAACAAATTTCGATTTTCACGTTGGTTACTTCAACGAAATTCGTTATGAACTAAAAATTACTTAAACAACTAAAATATGTGTTTTGTATTTCATGTTAGTTACTTGACAAAACAACACATTCTAAACGTACTAAATTTCGTTTTTCACGTTGGTTACTCAACGAAATTCTTTACGAACTAAAAATTTCTTAAAATAATAAAGTAGGTGTTTTGTCTTTCGCGTTGGTTACTTGATAAAACACGTCATTAAAGTATGAAATTTTTGTCTTTCACGTTGGTTACTCAACATAATTTTCACACACTAATACAAAAGGTCTTAATAAACGTAAAGACACAGTAAATTTATTTTTCACGTTGGTTACTCAATAAATTTACCGCACTAAAAATGACAGCGGAAGCTTAAGTCTTAACAAGCTTAATTATTAGAACTGAATTAATTAATGAGACAAGTTAATAAATTGATTCTTCTAAATAAATCTTCATGTTAGATACAATTTAAATAGAAGAATACTTAGACTAATTCATCTTACAAGAATAGCGAAAGCTTAAAAGAAAACTTACTAAACTTATATGTATATATACACCATATACATCTGAATCTTAATGAGGACTTACTAATCTTAATCACGATGATTGAATCATCATGTTGCTTAAAAAAAACTAATATGAGGCAAAATCTAATTGCTTAATAAGATTAAACATTATTTTATGTTACTTTTAGGGAGTAACGTAAAATTCTTAGATTAACTTATTACAATATCATAGTAAAAATTATATCAGCGACGTTGATCGCAATATAAAATTACTATGCTGACCAGATATTTATTCAATATCTAAATCTGATTTTGCATAACATGAAATCTTACTTAAACTTAAGAAAATTGCCTCATACTTAAACATTAATTCTCAAAATACTAAAAACTTAAAACAGTGACTAACTACTTAAATGATGACTAAATACTTAAACTTATAGTTAAATACTTAAAAATACAATATTAAATCTTACTAATCTTATACTTACACTAATTAGCTAAATACTAAAACTTATATAAATTACTAATTACTTGAAACAAGATTGGGAACTTAAATTTATAACTAAGTATTTTTTTAAAAAGGTGAAAGCTTAATCAAAGTATTCTAATTAAAATTTCTCACGTTGGTGAAAAAAAGTTTAACTAGAAAGCCATAAACTTAACACTTAACAGCGGAAGCTAATGTACTTAATTCATACTTATTTATAGTGGCAAAATAATCTTATTTGAATGATACTGAGAAATATCTATTTTGCTACATAAATACTAAATATTACACTAATTTCAAAATATAGCCGATTTCCAAATCGTAGAAATATAAAAATAAACTTATCTAAATATATTTAACTCTCCATAGCAACTTATAGCAATGTTGTTAATCAAACATAAACTTAATTACACTGATTAAATCACTTTGCATTAATTCAATGAAGAAACTTAAAATTCTCAGCCACTTTACTAAGTTTCTGCAAAAGCCAATTTTAATTTTAGCCCAAGTGCCAAAAAATCCACTAAGAAATAACTAAAAGAAAAAAGGGACATGCAACTAAGTTTGGCCTGCAGCCCATTTGCTCAAGACGTGCCTTACTAAGCTAAGCGTGGTGCGGGCCACAAGAAACAACGTTTGCACGACATGGCGTAGAGCATGTAGGATTAAAATGGCACATGGCTGAAACTTAGCATTCCTGAAAATATTCTTGCTGAGCCCAGATGCAAGACATGAGTCTAAGCTCATTTGCAACTGCTTAAAATTAGCACCCGCATGAGCCTCACTACACTGGCCGCAAGTTGGCCGTGGGTCACGCATGGCAACGTCAGGCTAGAAGTGCCCAAGTGCCCACGTTGCCTGCTGCTCAAATACTTGCTCCCGTGGCCTGCATGCAAGCTCAAGTATGCGCCATGCCGCCATGCAGTATTAGATCCGCATTCCACGGAGAGATCGGAATGCCTGAACCGGTGGCCTGAGGTGCACCCCGACGTGTGGCCAGCTGAGGCAACGCCGCGACGGGCGTTACACCCATGCGCCACGTAATGCGCCTGTTGGGGAGATCGGCCTACAAGGCCGAAGCCAGCGCCCGGCAAGGACAACACGGCCTGATGGGTCTCTGCTTAATCTGAAGGAAGGATGGCCCGATATACTTGGCCCAAAGCAAGTAGGTATGGAGACTAAACGAAACAGCTCAGCCGCTGATGAAAATCTGACGAGTCTCCGCGCTTCTCGGCCAAACAAAACCAGCGCCGCATCCCAGTAACCCTAGCATTCTCATTTCTCTCGCCCCTTCTATCTCTCCACGCGCCGCACCGAGCGAAGAAAAAATCGCGGCGAGATTCGAGCGAGGTGGCGGGGCCGCCGTGGGCTCCCTCGCCGGTGCGCGCGTCCCTCGGTGGAGCGGACGCGCCGCCGTCGAGAGGCTCCACTACGGTGCTCTAAAATCAGACGAGCACGCACGCTCTGTCGTGGCACTCGATGGCGACTTCCGGCGGTCGCGCTCGTCGGAGACGGCGTCCATCCGGTGGCAACGGTGATGGAGGACCTCACAAGGTGAGTCCCCTATTCGTGCCCTTATTACTTATTTTGCTACGGTTTGGTTCGGGGTTTGGGAATTTCGGGTTTAGGGATTCGATCCCCTCCTTCTAAATGCTATAGAGCTCAAATCCGCGAATAGAAACCGCATAGGGTGGCTCTCGATACCATTGTTAGATGTGCTGATAGTCCCTAGTGGTTTATCTATCCGGGATCTTAGTCAAATCATAGATGAATAACAATGCTCATAGTACTAATCACAGTAGAAGTAGATGTTGACTGAAAGATGTGGGAAAGATTGGGCGCACCTTTGCTAGGACATACCTTCGTTGTTGGGAGGGCCGACCGTCGACAACAAGGAGCGCCAGCGGTGCTGCAGATCCATGGAGAAGGACGGTGTCGACGCTGGGAGCCTTCCCCTCACTCCCGTGACTCAATAGATCGGTTTCTTAGTTGGTTAGGATTAATCTTCGGGTATACATCCCCTTGACAATCCTCTTTTATATATGACACGGTGTGAGAGGGGGCCCACAGCCAGATCGTGGCTGGACGCCCCCGATCAGGGCGTTACATGGGGTTGGAATGGGTCGTTGGACCCATTCCGTTGGAGATCAATTCCAACACACCATAGCACCTGTATAGCGGTCCCCGATACGAGCGGTCTTAGAAGCAGTTACAGTCGAGAGAACGGTTTTGGTATTAATAAAAAGTGAAGAATTTTTCACAGTCGTAGTACTCCCTCCATCTTGAAAAGTTTGTCGCTTTGTAGTTCAAAAATGAACTACAAAGCGACAAGGTTTTAGGGACGGAGGGAGTAGTTTGAAAAACAAATGTGAAACTGGGCAACTTTTTTGTAAAATATTTTCACAGTGAAAAATATGACAGAAGTCAAGGGCCAAACCGAAAGCCAGCAGACAAGGTATTCCATTCCTTCACTTCACACACTGCACCGCACGTTGTCCGTTTCCGTTTCCTCACTCAATTCAGTCCCCGTGCTCCACCCGTATTCCCGTTCCCGTCCCTCTTCCCCGCCCGTCCACGCGAATCCCCAAATCTCCCAGGGACGTCCCCGTCTCGTCGCGAAGCGCCACCACCACCAGCCTCCACTGCTGCCGCCGGCGAGCGGTCGACTCTACGATTCACCTACCACCTCATCAGTGCGGATACCGGCCTCGACGGCCGCCGCCTGATCGACCGTTTCCTGGCCTAGGCCGCCGGGGTCGCTACAGTCCGAGCTCGCCCGCGCGCGCTCACGCGTTCGTGGGGAGGGGATCCCGTGCTCAACCCTAGGGGACCGGCGGCTGCCGGCAGCGATGGACGTGGACGCACATATGACCACGGAGTCAGACTCCGACTCGGACGCCGCGGCGGCGCGAGGCGGCAGCGTCAGCGTCAGCGGGAGCGAGACCCCCTCGGCGCCAACCGCGTCCCCCGGCGCGGCAGCGGGGGCCAGGCCGGCGCCGGGGTACGCGGTGGTCAACGCGGCGATGGACAAGAAGGAGGACGGGCCGGGGTGCCGGTGCGGGCACACGCTCACGGCCGTGCCGGCCGGGGCGGAGGGCTCGCCGCGGCTCATCCTCTTCGGTGGCGCGACTGCGCTCGAGGGCAACTCAGCCACGCCACCCTCGCCAGCTGGGAGCGCCGGGATCCGTACGTACGCCCCCCATCCCATTTTAACCTCACCTGCTCTTGTTTGAGATACAAGTTTCGTGAAGGGTACTGCTTTGTTGTCTGTGTCCGTAGGAGATAAATTGTGAAGAAGATTCGATAAGTAGTCAATGGTTTCCTAAGTAATCTTGCTCTGGAGTGTAGTGTAAGTGGGGATAAAGTCATTGTTGGAATAGAACTGTTCTGTTCGGCTTAGGGTAGAAAGCAACTAGGGAGGTTTCTGGCTTTTCGATGTTCTGATAC
The DNA here is from genome assembly GCA_036927565.1 of Tuctoria greenei. NCBI lineage: Eukaryota > Viridiplantae > Streptophyta > Magnoliopsida > Poales > Poaceae > Tuctoria > Tuctoria greenei. Next base: position 181,835,986 of record JAYESD010000009.1, on the reverse strand, counting down.
CTCATCCATAGGTGAAATGCTGAAGCTCAGTGTATTAGCTGTTGGGTGGTTTTGCTGCCTGGTTTAGGCGGGAGTAAGGTTCAAATGGAATACCGGCAAGGAATTTAAAAATACTAGTACCAGGTTTTGGTTGTAATTATGAGTTAACGTAAAATGTGCGATGCCATTTCTAACTCACACTTGCAGCTGTTACTTGGAGGTCACGTGTTGTGCACTCTAGTACTTTTTGTTTCAGTTACTCTGGGGAAAATTCTTGTGTTGAGAATAGGCAGGTCATTATTGTTTTCTTTAATGCCCATCTCGAACAGTACTTTGTCCCTTCTAGATGCAAAAGTTAATAAATTTGGCCGTTGCTATCATTTCCTTATTGCTGTTCTTGTCACAGGTCTTGCTGGTGCCACCGCTGATGTCCATTCTTACGATGTATTATCAAATAAGTGGAGCAGGTACGGTACGGTCTTCTAGAAATCGTGTTAATCACTTGTATTAATTAGTTGTTCTGTTTGACCAAACATTTTGCCAGGCTTACTCCACTTGGTGAACCTCCTTCACCAAGAGCTGCCCATGTAGCAGCTGCTGTTGGAACCATGGTGGTCATTCAGGTACCTAGCGTAGTACTGTTAATTTTATTGTCAAGCAAGTGCTGATCCACCTACAAGTATCTTCCCTTCCTCATTGTTTTGTTGCCCTTCAGGGTGGAATAGGCCCTGCAGGCTTATCTGCTGAGGACCTTCATGTTCTGGATCTTACACAACAACAACCACGATGGCACAGGTGATTAGCCTACAGCAATTTGAAGCTGAATTTACTCCCACTGCTATCAGCTGAGGATTCTGTCACTTATTACGTGTAGAGTGGTGGTTCAAGGACCTGGTCCTGGTCCACGATATGGACATGTGATGGCCTTGGTTGGGCAACGGTTCTTATTGACAATTGGTGGCAATGATGGTAAGAAATTGCTTATGTGTCTACCAATGCTAGATTGTAGTTATTTGCATATTGTTCCATCAAAACTGATGTTGACAGTAAGAGAACACCAATATTTCAGGAAAGCGGCCCCTGGCAGATGTATGGGCCCTTGATACTGCAGCTAAGCCATATGAATGGAGAAAACTTGAACCAGAAGGTGAAGGCCCACCACCATGCATGTATGTAAAAAAAGTAACAAGAAATCATCTGCCTTTTTGATTAGTTTATTAGTTTGTTAACAATACTTCTGATTTAAATGTTATGACTTTAAGCAACATGATGTTGCCATATAGGCACATACATTGATCAGACTACTTTTTGATCTGCACTACCTTAGTTTCATAATGATTAGTGAAGCTATCACTATTTTTTTACCATTTTATGCTACCATATATGCTGTTGTGGTATCAATTTCGTAGTTCAGTGCTTGTTGGTGGTCTAGCAATTATTATTGAAAGAAGTGGAAATGGGTTACTCTTTTCAGGTATTTAATATTTATGGAAAATCTTGGTCATATCGACTCAATATTATTTTTGCAATCTAATAAAGAAGGCCCCAATGTCAATAAGAATGTTTTGTTAACTCTATTTGTTTGACAACACATATCTCATTAAATGAAATCTTTTGTGACCTACTATACTCTAGTTATTTGCAGTAGAGGAATGCATGCACACTCACATTATATATTTTTTTATCAAGTTGCTGGATGTAGGTATCTTTGCCCCCTTATATACCTGCAATAACTGCAGTGTTTGCAATGTGGCCCAGGTATGCAACTGCGAGTGCCCGTTCTGATGGTCTTCTTTTGCTTTGTGGTGGAAGGGATGCCAATAGTGTGGTAAATTTCACTTAATTTGTGGGTGTAATTTTACTGTAACATGTAGCAAATCTTGCGAACTTATGTTTAAGCATATTTGGTTATTTGACCATTTCCGATTTTATGGTATTTGGTGTATAGGTTATAAATTTTCCTGAATCTATTGAGTTGAAGCTACATTAAGTAGTCAAGGGATCTTGTAATATTTTTAGTAACTGGATAAATGGTATTAAGAAGTATTGTATGCTTTGTTCCCCATGGCATCGTGGCCGCCTTAAGGGCGCCTAGGTGATTGGAAGGGTGCAGGGCACCTTACCTTGCCTCACTGCCTTAAAAACATAGATTATATGCCCTTAAAAAACATTGTACGCTATTGCCAGTGCTATAAGAAATCATTTGGCCTTTTTTTGTTTCTTTGTGGCATAGGATTAGTGAGCTTTTCATGAGCTTCAAGTGTTTGTGGTCCATGTAGCCTACTCGTTAAATAACATAATATAAGGCTACAACTATAATGAACTTCAGTTAAGGTCAAACAATCCTGAGCGTACAGACTGGAAATTGAATCCAGATGTACTGATTAGTATTTTACTGGTGAATTGAATTAAAAACCTATATGTTGATTTCTGTAATTACACTTGATTTTGGAGCAGCTGTGGCCTATTCTAATGCCCTTTATCTAACTCCTAACATACTCATTACAGATTATGATATTATTTGATTTTTTATTGCCAGCCCCTATCTAGTGCCTATGGTCTTGCAAAACATAGAGATGGTCGCTGGGAGTGGGCAATCGCCCCTGGTGTCTCTCCATCACCCAGATATCAACATGCAGCTGTAAGTTGTCAATTTATCTGTCACTCCATTTTTACTTGTCTGTTCAATTTTGAGATTGATCTAGTTGTATTAGCGTAATGCAATCTCCTCTTGTCCCCTTAGGTTTTTGTCAATGCACGCCTTCATGTCTCAGGAGGGGCTCTTGGAGGCGGTCGCATGGTAGAAGACTCCTCAAGTGTTGCAGGTTCCATTTCTCAAAAAATTATGTTACATTTCATTTTTTGAGGGAAAGTATGCATGCAATTACTGGTTTATTGTTCAACAAATACCCTTTTCATTAACAATATTGTCCGTGAAAATTTATACTACATGGTCAATACTTGGTAATAACTTGTTATTACAGACATTCTTTGTTTTTGTGTCATGCCACATTTCCAGTGTTGGACACTGCTTCTGGAGTTTGGTGTGATACCAAATCAGTAGTTACAACTCCAAGGACAGGGAGATATAGTGCGGATGCAGCAGGAGGTGATGCTTCTGTAGAGCTTACACGACGGTGCAGGCATGCAGCTGCTGCAGTTGGTGATTTGATTTTTGTTTATGGAGGTTTACGAGGAGGTAACACACTTCTCCTTCTCTACCTTACCTCTGTTGCTTCTGTAGATTGTTGTGTCTTGTTTTTAATCCTATGTTGGAAGTTACTGTATGTATTGATTAACATAAGTCCAGCAGATAATAACAATGAGCAGAATGTTGGCTGACTAAAAAGGTGACATGTCCAACAATTAAGTGTACTAGAGATGTGTATGTTGCGATAGATTTGTGGCCACACAAAAAGAGATCGAGTTCGGAATGATGACATACGAGAGGTTAGGGATGACACCAATTGTGGAAAAGCGTTTACAACTTCGTTTGAGATGGTTTGGACATGTCCAAAGGAGACCTGAAAGAGGGGCAAAGGACGACAAAACTTGACTTGTGAGGAGGCCGTGAAGCGAGGCATGAGAGATTGGAATATCATTACTGAGCTATCCATAGATAGGAGAGAATGGAAACCAGCAATCTACGTGCCCGAACCTTGATTTGTAGCTTCCCCTTTTTTACCTCACCCCCCCCCCCCCCCCTCTTTTTCTTGTTTCTCTGTGTTTTCCTCTTTTCAAAAAAAATATTGTCTTTTATGTTGTCAGTTTCACCTCTAGCTTACCTCAACTAGCTTGGAACAAAAGGTCTTTGTCGTTGTTGTTATTGTTGTTGTTGTATCTGCTGATGCTAAATTGAATACCATTGCTCCACAGGTGTGCTGCTAGATGATCTCCTGGTTGCTGAAGATCTTGCTGCATCTGAAACAAGCGCAGCTAACCATGCAACAGCAGGTGCTGCAGCCACAAACATACAAAGAGAGCCTGATAGATATGCCTACAGCGATGAACAATCAGGACATTCAGCTGCAGAAACAATCCCTGACGGAGCTGTTGTTCTTGGAGCTCCAGTTGCGCCTCCTGTCAATGGGGACATGCACACTGATATTAGCCCTGAAAATGCCATTATTCAGGGACAGAGGTCTGTATCATTCATCTCCCAGTCCTGATACTGTATTTTTGCTATGCATTGAAGTATTTCAAATACATTTTTGCACAGGAGATTGAGCAAAGGTGTTGATTATTTGGTTGAAGCATCGGCTGCAGAGGCTGAGGCTATCAGTGCCACTTTAGCTGCTGTAAAGGCCAGGCAAGTTAATGGTGAGGTGGAGCATTCACCTGACAGGGAGCACTCTCCAGATGCTACACCAAGTGACAAGCAAAATTCAAGCCTCATAAAACAAGATCCTGCTCTTTTAAACAATTCAACGGCTCCTCCTGGGGTTCGGTTGCACCATAGAGCAGTGAGTTGAATTGCAATTACTTTTAATGACTTGTTTATCTAGTCTGGTCTTGGTAAAAGCAGTCTGACAGGACATCCTAACCATAGTCCTAAGCACGTTTACCTTGTCTTCCTGTTGTAGGTTGTGGTAGCAGCGGAAAATGGAGGTGCCTTGGGTAGCATGGTTAGGCAGCTCTCAATTGACCAGTTCGAGAATGAAGGAAGAAGGGTTGTCTATGGCACCCCTGAGAATGCAACTGCTGCTAGGAAATTACTAGATCGACAAATGTCTATTAACAGCGTGCCCAAAAAGGTATGCTGCTGTGCATATATTATCTGTGAGAAACAACACATAAGGGAAATGCTTAACTGTTACTTAAAGGAGTTCTCATGAAAATCACATGGTATTCTGCTACAAAACAAGTAATTAATACGCTGGTGTTTGTCTTTTGATAAAATTTCTATGTTACTTTGCTAAAAATTCACATAGTTCTATTCTGTGTCAATTATCCAGGTAATTGCATCGCTGCTGAAACCTCGTGGTTGGAAGCCCCCCGTGCGAAGGCAATTCTTTCTTGACTGCAATGAGATTGCAGATCTGTGTGACAGCGCTGAAAGAATATTTTCAAGTGAACCAAGTGTCTTACAGCTTAAAGCTCCCATCAAGATATTTGGTGATCTGCACGGTCAATTTGGTGACCTAATGCGCTTATTTGATGAGTACGGTGCTCCTTCAACAGCTGGAGACATTGCGTGAGTGTTCTTTTGATTTTGGATTACCATGATTCAGTTTTGGATTTTGCTGTTATTATGTTTGATGTTCAAGTTGATAGTTTGTTGTGATGCATTCTTCTAGTATTTTATATTTTTTAGCTGTGTTCATGAGTTCACTTTGCAATTATTTTATTTTTCTCAAAATTTGCAGCTACATTGATTATCTCTTCTTGGGAGATTATGTGGATCGTGGTCAGCATAGCTTGGAGACTATCACTCTTCTCCTTGCACTGAAGGTAGTAATTATAAAGAACGTAGACATTGATGCAATGTTTTTTTATTGTTTTCTTTCCTGAAAAGAGTATCTGGTTGTGCAAATCAGGTTGAATATCCTCATAATGTGCATTTGATTCGAGGGAATCATGAGGCTGCAGATATCAATGCTCTGTTTGGATTCCGAATAGAGTGCATAGAGAGAATGGTAACGAGTTTTTTTCCCTGTCAACCTTGTGCTCTTTCATATGCCTGCATTCTATCCTTTGCTTACGTAAATGTTATTTTCTAACAAAAGGGTGAGCGGGATGGAATCTGGACCTGGCACCGGATGAACAGGTTATTTAATTGGCTTCCTTTGGCTGCACTAATAGAAAAGAAAATAATTTGTATGCATGGTGGTATTGGTCGGTCCATCAACCATGTAGAGCAAATTGAGAGCCTTCAAAGGCCAATTACAATGGAAGCGGGCTCAGTCGTTCTTACGGATCTTCTATGGTCAGCATTTCAGTAACTACTATTGTAAGATTATCATTCCAAGATCCTAATTTGTCTTTTGCTGATGTCATGATTTTTTGGGTTCTATTCTTAAAGGTCTGATCCAACTGAAAATGATAGTGTAGAAGGACTGAGGCCAAATGCGCGCGGTCCTGGACTTGTTACCTTTGGGGTCAGTATTCTCTGATCCGTCCAGTCCAGTCCAGTCCAGTCCTTTCCTTTTGTTGGTTTCTGTGTTTTAATGTAACTAACGTGGTTTGTTACCGCAGCCTGATAGAGTGATGGAATTCTGCCACAACAATGACCTACAGTTAATTGTACGAGCACATGAATGTGTGATGGATGGCTTTGAGCGTTTTGCTCAGGGTCACCTGATTACTCTTTTCTCAGCAACAAATTATTGTGGTAAGAACACCTTATCTGAATGCAATTGATTTCCAGCCCGCTTGTGCAGCTGGATTGTTCAGCTGCTTAACATGGTGTCTGCACAGGCACGGCGAACAATGCAGGAGCCATCTTAGTTCTTGGAAGGGACCTTGTGGTTGTTCCTAAACTCATTCATCCGTTGCCGCCTGCCATTACATCACCTGAGACCTCTCCAGAGCATCATACTGAGGACACATGGATGCAGGTAAGACTGCTTTATATAAGATACTGGCATATCTGGTAGCCAGCACTACTTGTCCATGTCTAACACCATATTTTGGTGAAATTAGGAACTGAATGCAAACAGACCAGCAACTCCAACCAGGGGCCGCCCTCAAGCCCCCAACAATGACCGAGGCTCTCTTGCCTGGATATAGCAGATCCGCACATGTGAACTAGTCCATTTCTAAGCCCCATCTGTGCCTTCAGGCTATATGCTATATGTTGATCCATTCTGCACACAGGCAGGGGAGAGAAGGGGGGGGGGGGGGGGTCTGTTTTGCTCAAAACACATGCCAGCCCCAAGACTGGTGAAGGAAAATTGTACAGGGAGGACTAAGCTTTCTGAAGATGGAAGCAAGCGAAAAACTTCACCGATCAGCACCAACAGCTCGGTCCAGATTCATCCCTCAAAACATGAGAAGTAGAACAGAACCGATTGCTGGTTTGTCGGATGTTCTGTCTGTGATTGCTTGTACATACTCGGATGCCAGAAGATAGGTGGCGTGTGTATGTTTTTTGGTCGACCAATTGGAGGTGCAAAGGGATAGAGTCTAGGTATTCATTTCCTGTGTCTAAATTTTGTCTTGTTGCATGGAGCGTCGAAACATGCAGTTAACTTATGGTGTGGTGTCTGTCAGCCCTTGTATAATATAGCTCTCCCCTGTTTGTCGTAGCAGTTAGAACACCCCCCTCCCGCTGTAATTTCTGTCCCAGGTGCTGGTGTACAATATGATTTTCTTTTGGTCAAAAGTTTTGGATGATGTAATGAACGGGTCTGGTGATTTGATATATTGGAATTTGGAACAGCATTACTCTCCGTCTTCAAAAGTTTATCGCTTTGTAGTTCAAAAATGAACTACAAAAGGATAAACTTTCAAAGGAGGGAGTATATGTATGTTTGATTTTTTTCTGACTTTTATAAATGTCTTGTATAACCATCATTTTTGCAAACATTGCGATTGTTTTTAACTCAAGATTGCACCAGAAAGTATGGATAGCGTATAGGGCTGTGTACAAGCATCAGTGGAAAGACTGTATTTCAATCAGTAGTCCATGGAGGCGAAGTCCGGCTCAGGCGGCTTGGGCAGGACGATGAGGGTGCTGCCCACCGACCGCTGCCGCTGCACGCCGCGCATGGCGTTCTTGGCGAACCGCGACACGAGCAGGGTGGTGGTGAGGCGGCTGGACGATGCTACCGCCGACGAGGAGGAGGCATCATGATCGTCGTCGTAGTACTCCTCTTCTTCCTCCCGGCGGCGCTGCTCGGCCGCCTTCCGTTTGAGGTACCTCCTCCATGCGGCCTGGATGAAGCAGGACGCCCACGTGCGCCACTGCTGCGAGTAGAAGCGGAAGGTCTGCTGCAGCTGCTTGCTGTGCAGTCGGCGGAACTGGCCGGCGACGAACTTGAGCTCCTCGGCGCGGAGCGCGAAGGCCTCGACCTCGGAGATGGCCTTGACGGTGCGCGTGGAGAGCGGGTAGTTGGCGGCGGCCTTGGGGTCGAGCGCCCAGGTGAGCAGCTCCTCGCCGCAGAAGTCGCCCTCCTTGAGCAGGCCGCGGTTGAAGAACCCCATCCGGCCGCCGTCGGTGGTGGAGCTCTCGAGGCGGCCGCGGATGATGAAGAGCATCTCGTCGACGGGGTCCCCTTCCCGGACGATGTAGGTGGCCTCGGTGCAGAGGCTGGGCTTGAGGCGCTCGCAGATGGCGTCGAGGAGGCGCTCGTCCATGTTGGCGAAGAGCGGGACGCGGCGGACGAGGCGGTAGCAGAGGTGGCGCTTGACGTCGCGGCGGAGGTCCTTGGGCAGGCTGCGCACGAGGCTGTCCTCGTCGACGCCGCGCGTCTCGAGCCACTTGTACTGGTTGTGCTTCCACACGCGGTCCCGGAGGTCGTCGGGGAGGACGCGGTGGTGCATCCACTGCTCCGAGTCGCGGCGCTTGAGGCGCATCTCCTCCAGCCGCAGCGTCATGGACTGCAGGTACGTCTGCATGTTGCCGATGAGCAGCGCCATGAGGATGAGCCCCAGCACGGCGAGGAAGATGCTGAAGAGCTGCTCCCCCTTGTAGTAGGTGGTCTCCAGGCCCTGGCCGATGGTGCTCAGGTTCTGGAGGCCCCACCAGAGGCAGAAGAGGATCTTGGCGACCAGCCTGCTGTTGAAGACGACGCCGGACTGGATGGCGGTGCTGTAGATGCCGTAGGAGAAGCCGGTGCCGCTCTGGTCGACGGGCGCGCACTCCTGCATCAGCACCTGCCGGATCATGGTGCGCCACTCGACGAACCCCGTGTGCGTGCCCTGGATGCCGCCGGTGCCGCCGCAGTACATGTAGGTGCGGCACTGGTGGAAGCCCAGGTGATCGCACTTGGCGCGCCAGCAGTCGATCACACGCTCGATGGACAGCAGGTACCAGAACGACCCAACCATCTATATATATATATATATAAGCTAGCACCGGGTGAGAGAGAGAGAGACATGAAACTGCATGCATGATGCATGATCGTACTGTACGTACGTGGCTGGCGAGCATGTAGAGCAGCAGGTAGAATGCGGCGCCGCCGTACGCGGTCTCGGCGAAGACGCCGGTGGTGCGCTTGAGCTCGGAGGTGATGGGGTAGAAGCGGACGAGGCGGGGCACGCACTGCGAGAGCACGGTGAAGAAGAGTGCGTTCTTGGTTGGCAGCTGGTCGGCGCCCTTGGGCTTGTGCAGAAAGTGCCAGATGGTGACCTGCGGCAGCGGCAGCACGGACAGCAGGTCGACGACGAAGAACCGGCGGAGGTACCGCACCGCGATGGCGCGCGAGTCGACCACCAGCTCGCCGCGCCCGAACACGCGCGACGACGGCGCGATGTACGCGGTCCGGAACTGCAGCGCGATCCGCGCGAGGTAGAAGGCGTCGACGGCCGTGCGCACGGCGGTGGCGAACCGGGCCAGGCCCCGCTCGAAGCCGATGCAGGTGTTGGTGCCCGTGTCGATGATGGCGGGGAGGTAGAAGAAGAGCGGGTCGATGGCGACGGACACGATGCAGGCGAAGATGAAGAGGCGGTTCATGCGCACCAGGAACGCGTCCTGCGGGTCGTACACCTTCATCGACATCAGCCGGAGGTCCTCCTGGAACACCTGCAGCCCGATGGTCTTGAGCTGCTCCGACCGGTTGATCACGCCCGCGGCCACCCGCATCGACCGCGCCCGGATCTTGTTGGCCGCCGACGACGACGGGTGGTGGCCGCCGGAGAAGTAGCTGTCCATGTGCAGGCCGCCGCCGTGCTCCATGGTGGGAGGAGGGCTCCTCGCCGCGTCGTCTGCTAGCCTCACAAACTTGTCCCTGCGCCCGTCGATGGTTAAAGTCCGGTAGCCGCAGCCGAACATCGTCTTCGTGTTCCCGACCCGCGGGACATCATCATCCCCAAATACCGCCGGGGTCGATCAGGCAGAGATGGTAATTTATTCGAGATCACAACAATTTGGTAATCATCCAATTAACTACCACCTTCATCTCCATCAGGCAGAAATGGCAATTCGAGATCACAATTTTGCTCACTCTCTCTCTCACTCTCTTGCATGCATGCCTGCTAATTCGAAGCTCAACTAACGGCGGACGGTTAATGGGGAGGAGGGAGGCCACAGTGCCGCACACGTGGAGGTTCACCGAACGCTGCTTCCCCTTCAAGTTCGTTCCCCTCATCCCCTGTCAAGCATGCATGAGGCTATAGAACGTGAACAAGACAGTGACGACGACCGAGAGGTATGTCGTGGGGGCCTTGGCGGCGGCGTAACCTTTAATGGGCCTCTTCCAATGCATGGTGGGCTGTTTTGTTGGGCTAGAGCGACCAATCTGGGAAGCCCACTCGGCCTCGCATGCGACCATGACGCCTTTCGGACAACGACAGACTGAAAGAGTTACTCCATCCCGCGCAAAAGTTCTGCGCCGTTGGGACTCACAGCTGCTGGCACGTGTGAGCTCGACTCCTGCCACACGTGTGTGTTTACGACTGGACCAGAATGTAGGTAGCCGTTAGTGGCGTCTCTCGCGTTCTTGAGAACAAAAGGCAAGAGTACAGTGTGGTGGACTGGACGGCCGCATTTTGTATCAGGCTCATCAGTGCATGCTGCCATCGTACATATATGCTGGTTTTGGTATATCATGGAATGACGCTTTTCACAATCCAGCAAAGTTGATCACTTACACAAATTGCAATTAGTTAGTTCTCTTCTTAGTATCTGCGTGATGGCATCACTGCATACGCGCGTATAGAAGAAGCTTTACTGGGAGCATGCATGCAGGGTGGTGTGTCAGATAAGACCACGCAGGCATGCAGTGGCGCCTGCTTCTTTGGTTTTTTTTGGTTAATTTAGTGGTTCGCCTGCTGCTTTTGTTAATTCATTATGCACGTCTTGCCGCTGCTACGACCCGGCCCCGTCAGTTCTTCGATCGCTTTGTTGACGACATATATAGATGTGCTTTGGTCACTGCCACCCACTATGATCGCATGCCGCAGGTCGGTTGTTAATCTGGATCAGCAAGTTAGGCGCGGCCTGTTAATTAAAGGTTGTTGAGTACAAAATCATTCTCAGTCTCAATCAACTGATAATTCTATCCCTGGGAGAGATATTGGGACGCTAATTATAGTCTAGGGTTGCAGTTTTTATATACCAGCCTTAGTGCTGCGTGTATGTTTAGTGTATACTCACTCCGTCTCTAACTACTTGTCATATTCATATTCATTTTTGTATTAAAAGACGACAAGTATTTAAAAACAGATGTAGTATATACGCATAATTCCCAACACACAACTGCTTGATTCCAGCCGTCTTCGTACCCCTACCAATAGCGCAACATGCAATATATGCAGCAGACAACTGAAGGCTGCTGCAGTAGCTAGCATACATTTGTTTCTTCAGTTCCCAATCTCGTTACGTATCGCCAGAAATCCCACCCGGCCCAATGTTTGTCATTTCAGACTATCAAGAGAACTAAAAATGAACTAATCTATAATGTCTGAACGACAATCAATTTGAAATGGAGGGAGTATAAATAAAAAAAACTAGCAGAAAATATTTCGATCCTGCCTGTGGATCCATGATCGATGGTCTCCATCCACAGCAGCATAAACTATGGCGGCAGCTTATCGGATACTCGGGCAACGTGGCTCCTGGAAGAACGTGCGAGTGACGCCCAAGAGCCATGCTAGTACCCTAGGGTTGGTTACTCATCAGCCTAGGAGCTAGCTAGCTAGCTAGTACTCCCTCCGGATCGTAAAAATTGTCGCTTCCAACAAAGAAACCAATTGGAAATGAGCTGGCGCTGGTTGTCCGGACGTCAAACAATTCGATCAGGAGGGAGTAGTAAATCAACGAGAGGTCTTGGCTTTGCTTAATAACGAAGATCATGTCACTGCATGCATGCGCTCGTGCTTTGTGGGCGCGGTACGTCGACGCCTGCACGCGCCACGTACGTACGTGCCTGCATGCGTACTAGCTACATCTAGAAGGTCCCGAAGCAAACGTATTTTTCTGCACGTTATTACAATACTCTGGTACGACTGACTCCATGAGTTTGTTAATCGGAAGAAGAGCATCCTCCAAGGCGGCGAAGCTACGAGATTCGATTCGATTTGATATTCGATGCATGGACACGTTACCCCGGCCCTATACCTACATGTATATATGTGCGTCGTACGTCGTCGCCTAAATATGTCTCTCCAGAGAAAATTAATAAGGGGTGACGACACATAATCAGCCATCCTGTTTTGTCAATTAGAGCAATATATAGAGCTTCTACGAGGGTAAATTAATGATCTGTGCATTATCTGTTCGACCAAATTAAATGTTTTTTTCTAGAATAATTAAAAGTTTGTTATGGCCATCACTGACGATCCCAGGCTAACTCGGAAAAGATACATGGACGGCGTCCGAAACGGAGCCCAGCTTATGCGTGCCTAGTGTATCACGCTGCGTGGTCTCCACACTCCACCTGAGTTCATATCATATGCTATGTGTATTGTATGTTATCACTTCGTCCACGTACGCTTAGCTACGCGATTAATTGTGTCCACGTATGACGACAGTTGATCAAAGTTGAACCCTACGTTATGATACACTCACGTACAGATCTTCTACGCAGTCTCGAATAAAGCTTTTTTTTAGGTTGGTAATAAAAATGGAACAGCATGAGTATGTATACTGGGTAGCACTGTATGTCGGCAAAAATAAATTAGAAAAAGCTTTGGATTTGTTAGTTGCTAGTGGTGCGCGATTAAAAGCGCAGTCAAACTAGTTTAGTCCCTGTGGTTTGTTTAATAATCAATCCATCTGCCAGGGGAGTTGACTGCTGCACCTTTTGGCGGCAATGCAAGTGGCAAAAGGTATCATCATCATCTCATGTAGTGGATGTTTGCGTCTCTAGGTCTATGGTGGGTTGACATTTTTCGGCGGTCGCTGTCGACATCCACTCAAGACACAAGTCAGCGCAAAGTGTGTGTTGCTTGATTGGGTGGTCAACACTATGTGAGCAACCATACGTGGTGCTCGTCCACCTCATCCTTCCGGTCAAACGCGAGTGGGGCTGTTTGTTAAGTACTCCTTTCATTCTCAAAAGCTTATCGTTATCGTTTCGTAGTTTATTTTTGAACTACAAAACAATAAATTTTTGTGAACGGAGAGAGTACTCTTTAGATTAGCTCTACTACCTTTTCCATCAAGGAGACATCCTCCTGCTGTTACTAGATTGCTAGATAAGATAGTTAATGATCAAGTGACCACCTGACGCGCACATCACCATTATAGTTATAGTCTCCCTCTACACATCACTGCCGGGTTAGTTAATTAACGCATTATATCGAAGCTTTTTGGTTGCTTAATGACGGTGTCGCATGGCATGCGCTGGAAACGGAACGTAGGCATTTGCATGCTGGCTATCTGGCTACCTCCGATCCGGTCCGGTCGATCGGCCCCGCCCCCGGCGGTTCGATCGCCGTCCCGTCGACCTCACTCCGTCGCCACTTTTGAGCCGCAGCCGTCTTCTTCCTCACTGGGCGGAGAGAAAAGGACGGCCATTACTCAAGGTCGGTGGGATAACGTACTAGCGTGTGTGACAGTTATATCTGTGTGACCACGACCGGACAACAAGGCGACCCCACGTGCGTCATATGCTGAAATTGTGAGCGATGCCCTCGACTACACCGTGTGTCTGCACACAGACACATAAAATCACAACCCGTAGTGCCAGCAGTAAAAGGGGGAGATTATCAAAACATCTTGAAGAAAATCGTCGTCTTTGTTGAAAAACAAAATCATCATGACGAACATGGGCACATGCATGCTGGCGGTTTTCCTTGCTCAGCTATTAGCCATAGCTAGTACGAGAGGTCGATAGTGACTCCGGGTGCTGTGCTGCACTGCACATCCATGTGACGTCTTTCTCTGGTGGTTGGCAACAATTTCCATCTGGATACAGTGGTCCTACTGCCTAGCTACCGCACATCAGGGATCTGTAGATGCAGGAGACGCATCTATATGTGGCCATTTCTGTAAGTTTTTGCACATGGCAAAATACGTATTCTTCGTTGACGTTGGAACACTGGACGACGACGGATCCATGGATGGATGGATTGATGGATAGAGATATCGCAATGTGCCGGGCGATCAAAGATACTGTCGTTCTTGCATATGAATATATGATGCACGCAACTCGTGAAAAGGCGAAGCATGCAGCGACAACGAGATCGAGCCATCGAGGTATAGTATAGGCGATTATCGTCACATGTTTCAGGCGCGCGATGGAATGGAACCTCTTTCGTCCCAAAAGTCACGGCGAAATTTCAGTGGTTTTGCTTGCTTGTACAGCTCGCAACAAATTCCATGGTGCGGTGCGGTGCTGCCAAAAACGAAGAAAAGGAAGGTGAAATAATACCCACACAGATATAATATCCACACGTTCCTTCCCTTGAACTGGTCTCTGAACGAGCGCTCATTCTCCGGCTGCATATATCATCGTCACTTCTGACCTGGTGGATGGTGCATGGTGGTTCACAGTCGTCGTCACTGATCATCATCCCGGCGTGTGTGTTTGGTCAAAAGCATCGCCCTGTGTTCTTGGTCGTGGAACTCACAATCTTTGTAATGCAAGTTGTAGCACAATTTCATGCTAACTTTCCTGCAGAAGGGTAACTCAAGTCTTGATTTTGGTGCGCTGGTAGGAGTAGTGGACCAGAGGCTGCTGCTGCTTGTTTGAGTTGGAAGAAGCTCGCCCAGTTTTTTCCTCTCACTGGGTTTCCCAGCTGTTTCCTCCAGCCTCCACAAGGAATTTGGGAAAGGAGAAGACCATGAAACGTCCGATGCAATTGCAAGCAGCATAAAATCAAAGCGGAGATGGATTTTTGTGATGACGGCAGCAGCAACATTTACTATACATAATTTGATCTGGTCGTTTTGAATAAACATCAGTGTTAGGCAGTGCTGCTACTTCCGGAAAAGCAGGTCATGGACGGCTGCTTCCTGTGAATGCTCTTACCACCATTAGTTGTCAGTTTCTCTCTCGGGGTGGGGGGAGGGGGGGCATTTGTGGACCATTTATAATTAATTACGGTAGTTGCTTAAAACACTCGATCAGTTCATGAAAATATGTACGCTAGGTGGTGAAAATGCATTCTGTCAGAGAAGGTCGTCGTCCGTGTTATGGAGAAAGTTATATTTTTTAGCTGGACGTTATAAAGAAACCCAGTTCTTTTCATCTCCCTCTTAATCAATCACCGTGCAAATGAACCACAAGAAACGGAGCTAACCACATGTAGAAGAACTTCCGGGTGGCAGTACAAGGAGAGGAACAGAAAAACAGTCATGTGCATGTGCATCAGGTTGGGGGAAAGCCAAAGCTTCCTTAATCAGTGTGACACCTGCACCTGCTGTGCTAATAATGCAGCAGGCCAACAGAAACCTCGCAAGAGGACAGAACACTCACTCTCCTTTCGGTGACCAGCAGCACGTCCAGACATATATAGAGACAAACAGAAAAAAGCTTCGTAACTGTTAGTACTAATACCAAGACAAAGTGAGAGATGATGAGTGGGCAACAACACCTCAATTGCAGCAACTGGGTACCCCAATTCCTCCACTCTATTAGAGTACAATACTCCCTTCAATTCAAAAATGAACTAGAAAGCGTTAAGTTTTTTAAGACGGAGGATGTACATAATATTTATTGACAAGTAGAGTAATACAACAACTATTTACTATACTGATCTCCAATAAGAAGATGCAGGTGAAACAGAGACCAGCTGAGCTCTTAGCACCCTGTACAAGCACCAACGCAACAGCTGCAAGCCGGCCCCTAATCTCTCTCTTTCTATAACTAACCATGGAGAGTGACATGCAGTAACTACTAATGTGGTAATATGTTACAGTAACCGCTAATGATGTAGTGAATCTGTGATTGGGGGAGAACAAGGCTCCGGGGACCTCCTATGTACGCCTCGATCCCTCTGGTAACACCTTGCTTTTCCCTCCAAATATCCTTCCCCTGCTCCAACTCCAAGAACCCAGGACCAGAGCCGTCCAATACGTCTGTCGCCGATCGATCGATGGTGGGATGGAAAGAACCAAGGAATCAAGAACTCATCAGGCCTGGGCCTGGAGCTCCCGGTCTCCGATGAAGGTGCCGTGGAAGCCGTAGGGGACGCGGGACGGCAGCAGGACGGTGGCCTCCAGCCGCATGTCGGCGGCGTTGACCACCAGGAGCTCCGACGTGCCGGCGACCTCGTCGCGGACGAAGGAGAGGATGTACCCGTCGTCCTCGCCACGGGCGCGCGCGCCCTCGGTGGGCACGAAGCAGGGCTCGCCGCCGAACCGGCCCGCGCCGTACTCGAACTTGGTCAGCTCGCCGGTCTCCAGGTCCACCTTGGCGAACCCTGACACCTTGGGCCACGGCTCCGCGACGGCGAGGTACGCGTACCGAGTCTTGCGCCCCAGCATGTTGCGGTTCACCATGCCCACCTCGAGGTTCACCTGCGCGGACGGCGGCAGCACGGCGCGGCGCGTGGACTGGCCCGTCCGCGTGTTGAGGCGGATCTCGGTGAGCACGCTCTCGAGGGGGTCGGTGGATTCGTTGTTGAAGATGGAGTCGGCGGGGCTCATGCAGGAGCCGATGACCACGACCTCGTCGGTCTCCGGCTCCTCCCACGCGTTCCAGAGGTGGAAGCAGAAGCAGTCGGGCACGTCCACCCACACCATCTCCGACGAGTCCTTGGCGTACTTGGGCAGCACGCCGAACCCGGAGGTCTTCTCCTTGTCGAGCACCACGGGGGAGCCGCCGCGGAACATCTCCCCGAGCTTGAACACCACCTGGTGGTCCGGCACCACGACGTAGTTCTCCGTGATGGCGAAGTCGTGGATCATGGTGGGCTGGTCCAGCTCGATCTCCACGTCGGGGGACTTGGTGCCGTCGGCCGCGAAGTAGAAGTACTTGAGGTACGGCCTCTTGATCACGTCGTAGCTGAGCGCGAAGAGCTCGCCGGACTCCGGGTCCAGCTTGGGGTGCGCGATCATGGCGCACCCGAGCTGGCCGTCGAAGTCGTAGCGTCCCACGGTCTCGATGTCGCCGTCGTCCGTCACGCGCACCTGGTACGGGAGGTCGTCCTCGGACATGGCGAGGAGACGGCCGTTGAAGTATACGAGCCCGGCGTTGGCGACGCCGGTGCCGTGCGTGGGGTCGACGAGGCCGCAGAGCCCGCGCGCGAAGAAGAGCGCGAGGCGCGCGATCCCGGAGTGCCCGTGGAGCTCGCCGATGGCCTTGGGGAACACGGGCCGCCCGAGCGCGCGCTCCTGCCGGAGGCG
Organism: Tuctoria greenei; assembly: GCA_036927565.1. NCBI lineage: Eukaryota > Viridiplantae > Streptophyta > Magnoliopsida > Poales > Poaceae > Tuctoria > Tuctoria greenei. The sequence goes on along the minus strand of JAYESD010000009.1, from coordinate 181,818,612 downwards.
CGCCGTCTCGGTGAACCGGCACGCGTAGGTCTCGGCGGCGCCGTTGCGGATGCGGACGGCGTGCACCATGCCGTCGCCGTCGAAGAGGTGGTGGCCCGCGGTGGGCGCGAAGTGCGGGTTGGCGCCGTTGCGCGCGTACACGCCATTGATGAAAGGCGGGATGCGGCCGGAGACGGGGAGCGCGCGCACGGGTGGCTGCTCGCCGACGGGCGCGAAGTTGCCCGCGATCTGGACGGCCGGGTCCGCCGTCTTGGGCAGCGCGCGCGGCTTCTCCAGCAGGTTGGTGATGACGCCTTCCTCGAACGCGTCCAGCGCGGCGGCGGCCGCGCGCTGGAGGAAATTGAGGCCGCCCTTGTTCTCGGCGTCGTCGCGCGAAGGGGCCACCTGCTCCCTGCTGCCACGCCGCGCATTGGGGCCGGCGTGCGGAGCCGGCTTCGGTAGGACGTACGCCGGCGGCGAGCGCACGGTCGTCGTGGACGCGGACGCCGCGCGCGGCGCGAACCGGACCGCGCCGCACGCCGACGGCCTCGCCGCGGCGACGCCACCGCGATTTATGGAGCAAAAAGCAGGGGAGGCCGCTGTCAGACTCTGCATCGCGGAAATCCAACTCTGGGGCAGTGGTGGCGATACCGAACTGCGTCGCGGTTGTGAGGATGGCGTTGGGAGATGGAAGGATGATAGTGAGGAGAAGAGGAGGGGTGGGTATATATAGAGTTTGGGAAGGGAGGACAGTATGTAGAGGGGAGGGGAAAGCTATATTCCCTCCATTTTATTTTATTTTTATGTTGATTAGTCCAGTTTTAAACTACCACACTTTAGTGTTTCATATAGGCGTTTGCCACTTAGAATTTAATTTTCTCACGACATAATAGCTTCTTCTCCGACTTCAGCGAGGCCTCGAGCTCAACTGTAACACTCATAATTTTATGTAAATAAAATTGAATAAAATATAGAACATTTTGTGTGCATTTTTGTGTGAATTTTTTAATTCAAACGAGTAAAAACATTAAAGTTTAAATTTTAAATCAAATCAAAAGAAAAGAAAATGAAAAAAAAAAGAATAAACCCCCTCCATGGGCCAAAACCCCACCGCGGCCCAATTTCCCCCTCCCCTCACCCGCGCCTCCCTCTCTTCTCTCTCTGCCGCGCGGGACCCGCGTGTCATCCCCCTCCCTCGGCAACCGCTGCCCTCTCCTGTGTCGCGCCCACGCCGTGCCACCCCTCCCTCCAACTGCTCCACCCCGCGTCAAATCGCACTAGGGAACTGCCCATCGCACGCACCGCCAACCACCGCCCCAATTCCCCCCTATAAAGTGTCGATTACCCCCTCTCTTCTTCTCCCTTCACGCCTAACCCTAGTCTCACCGTCGCCAAGGTCCGTCGCGCACGTTCCCGACGACTCAATGCCTAACTCTCGCTCCTTCCTTCTCTAATCACTTTGCCTTGTCACTAGGGTCATGTCGGGCAAGGTTTCGCGGAGGAAACGTCGGGGATTCGCCGAGTTCGACGGGTGCCGACGCCAACCGTCGCCGCCCCTCGTCACCGACCTCTCTCCGGCTGATTTCGGACCCCGAGACTCCCCGAGGTATGCTCCTCTCTCTCTCCTCTTTCGTTTAGTGTATAGTGCGCATAGGATTAGACAACGTTTGGCGATTTGGCCAAACGCCGGTGTCGACTGTTGGAGTCGGCAGATCTCCTGACACTACGAAAGTGTTGAAGGAGTTTGTAGTTCGGTGTGGGCGCGCGGAGACTCAAGAAGGTGAATCACGATTGGACACGAGAGACACAGTGGTTTACGTGGTTCGGGCCGCCTGAGCGTAATACCCTACTCCACGGGTGTGTTGTGTTGTATTAGTTTGTGTACGAAAGCTCACGTCAATGCGCGTGTGTCCGAGTGCCCCCGTGTATCGTCGGTTTATCCTTTTATAGTACAAGGACAAACCGTTACAAGTTAGCCTGGCCCGACATGTGGCCCCGGCGGTTACTAGTATTGATACACGATTAATTACTGTCAATAACCCTGTAACGGTCTCCGACAGTGCCGTTACAAGTGTTAAGATTGTCCGATTAAGTGTCATTAACGTGGAATTAATGACAATTAATCGGGTCTTGAAGTCCGCGGTTATCCTTTGAAGATCCGGAGTCATTACAATGTCCTCCGGAGGCTTGGGGCGGCCAGCTCCGGCGTTTGGACGCGTGGCAGCTCCGGAGCTTGCTTGTGGGAAGCGGGAAGCTCCGGGGTGGCCTGGCACGTGTCAGGTCCGGAGCTTCTCTCGGTCAGGGGTTAAGTCCGGAGGTGCCGTTTCGGTACCTAGCCCGGAGCTTCACCCTTGTGGGTAGTAGCTCCGGTCTGGCAGTACACGTGACAACCTAGGGGTTAACCATGTTGGAGAAGCATGTCCGGTTATGTCTGACAAGTGGGCCCCCGAGGGTCTTCAATTTGAGTAGATGTCCTTCCCTTGAGATATTTGTAACCTCAGGGGGTGTATGGTTTTTAGGGTACCGACAGTGGCCCCCTGGACCTACCTCCGGGGAAATTCACCGGGGTGAAGTCATTCCGTCGGAGGTGGGTCCACACTCGCGACTCTTGAACTGGGTCTTCAAGGGTCTTCGGAGGTGCCGTTGGCAGGGCTTTACGGTTAAGTCCCGACGCGTGGCGCACCTCAGGCGGCAGATAGGATCTTTGATGTGCGGATCTCTCGCAATTGAAGGTCGCCGGTTCCCGATACGAAAACCGTATCGGTTTCTCGCGCCTTGTCAGGTCGCCGCCTTTGGGTTTCCCGCCTCGTGATGACAACTGCTCGCCTGGGTAAGAACCTCGACTTGATTGCCAGGGTGGTCCCGGGCCCTCTTGTCATCGGCAGGGTTGAATTCTTGAGTAGTATCCTTGACTCTCCTGCAGTTTCCATCCAAGCGTTGCGAGGGCTTACTTAAGAAGGAAAGCGCGCCGTCGGGAGTTCTTTACGCTTCCCATCTGTTCTTGCGCTCAAACTCCCGACTCGTACTTTTGCTCCTCTTCTCTTGCCTAGCTGTGCTGCGATGGAGTTGGGTCTGCGTGAGAGTCGTTTGAAGACTGACAGCGATCTGAAGAAGGTTCGGGCCCTCATGGGGTGGTCTTCGGACTTCTTCAATCGCTCGGTACGCGCCGGCGGAGCGCTCCCCTTTGAAAAGGAGCACGCCGGCGAGATGGTGTACTTTTCCTCGTACGCCATGGTGGGACTGATCCCACCATTTTCTTCTTTCTTCTTGATGCTGCTGGACTTCTATGGTCTGCAGCTGTACCACCTTGGCCCTCACTCCATTCTCCTTGTGTCCATCTTTGTCCACTTCTGCGAGATGTGGGTGGGCATCCCTCCCTGCATCGAGCTCTTCCGAACCTTCTTCACCGTCCACACCACTGGCCGAAGCAATGAGTACCTTGGCTTCTACTACTTTGTGAAGCGCAAGAAGTGCCCATTCAAGTACCTCCGGTCATTCCCTTCAGGGAAGTGGGATGACTGGAAGAAAGATTGGGTAGTCGTCCGGGTGGAGGAGCATGAGCGGTTGGAGCTGCCAGACGGTCTGCCCGGCATTGACACGTCGGTATGGAGCGAAGTTCCGGTGCTGGCGGGAGCTTTCGACCCTGTCCTGACCAGGATCTGCCAATGTGTGGAGGGAGGATTGACTCCCCAGGCGGTGTTCTGCAACTTCCTGTCCAACAGGTGGGCGCCGCTGAAGAGGAGGGAGAAGCTCGCTTGGGCCCTCAACAGCGTGATGGACGAGGACCGGGTTGAGACCGGGTTGAAGTCCAGCATGGTGGGGAAGACCTTGGAGTCTCACCTCAAGAAATTCCAGCACGGCATCGACGTTGACGGAGATTACTTGACTCCGCCGCCGGCCTTCCTCCCTCTGAACGTGGAAGTTGAGTTCAGCAGGGAGCTCCGGCGGACGATGCCCGCGCTTGACGACCTTGGTGTCGTTGAGAGAAGATCAGTCACTCGGTTGGCGATCCCCGGGTTGTCCGGAGATGGCTCCGCCCCTGTCCCACAGCCAAGAACTGAGGTCATCGGCAAAGGCAAGGAGCTGGCGGAGGAGCCGGAGAGCCGGAAGAGGAAGCTGCGACATGCTGATGGAAGGTCCGTGGGGCCTGCCACTTCCCCCCCAGTTCCCCGTCCTCAGGAAGGAAGATCCTCCGCCGTCGTGGCAACTGTCCCCGTGGTGGGGTCCTTCCGGAACGTTACTGTTCCGGCAGTGGGATCCTCCCGGAGCGCGATTGCCCCCGCGGTGGATCCCTCCCACGGTGCTAGCTCCGGGCGCTCGACTCCGGCATCAGAAGCAGTGAGGGCCTCTAGGTCCAGGAGTTCCTCCCGGTCAAGGAGAGCTCCGACCCGGGAAACGCCCGCGGCTACGTCAAGTCCTGGGAGTCCTCCCGGAGCTCCTACGCCGACCGTGGCCAGCTCGGATCGTCCGGGAAAGAGGTTCCGCGCAAGCTGGTGCGTGAGCCTCCCAAGGTAATTTTTCTTTCTTACCTCGATTAACTTTTAATTGTAGCATCTGTTTGCTCAATTTCTTCGTTTTTTATCTACAGCGTTCCCAAGAAGGGGAGTGGAGCTTCACCCTCAGCCACAGTGTCTGAGGCTGCGAGGGCCTCTGCTCTAGTCCCGGTGCCGCCCCAAGCGGAGGCTGCGACAGCTCCGGCACCGGCTGTCGTGGTCATGGACCTCGACTCGTCTCCAGAAGTTCCCGTGGTAGCGCCGGACCACGGGAGTGAAGATGCGCCAGCGGCACCTGTCCCGGAAGTGGAAACTCCGGGTCCTGGTGCTGCAGTGGTAGAAGCTCCGGCTGTTGAGTCGGAGGAAGTAGCAGTCCCGGCTTCGGAGCCGGAAAGTGCTGAAGCCCCGGCGATTGAGCCGGAGGTAGCTGAAGCCCTGGCATGCGAGCCGGAAGTTGAGGTAGTTCCGGCAGTTGAGCCGGTTACTTCCGAAGCTCCGGGCGCAGAGCCGGTGATTGTTGGAACGCCGGCCGCAGAGTCGGCGGCTGAAGAGGCGAGGGAGCTTGAGCCTCCCTCAGAAGAGGTGTCCCGGCCGGAGCCAGTAGCGGCTCCTGCTCCGGAGGCGACGACGTCGATGGTACCTGTGGCAGAGCGAGAGTGCCTGAACGAAGTCGCTGGCCCCCCTCCTGTGGGGGCAAATGAAGACTTGGTGGCGGGACCTCCTTCGATGGCGACTAAGGCCGTCCCAGAGGAGGGCCCTAGTGTTTTGGAAGCTCGGGGTTCCACTCTCGTAGAGTGGGACCCAATTTTTGTAAGTGAAGACCCGCTGGAACCAGCGAAAGAGATCCCAGCAGGTCCGGAGCCCATCTCTCTGTCGATGTCCATCGACAACGCCTGCTCCAGTCTACGTCAGGTCCAACTGGCCTTCTTCCACGACAGCAAGGCTCTTGAAGAGGAGCGCCAAACCCTTAGGCGGTGGCGTAACCGGCTCCACTTCGAGACTAAGCTGGCGCAGTCGAGGCTTGCGGATGATAAGGAATGGATCAAGCGGGAGAAGATCCGCCTGGAGCTCTGGGGTGAGCTGCTGGACGAGAGGGAGAGCATGACTCACGCCCTCGATGCTCAATCCCGGGAGTTCCACGACCAAGCGAAGGCTGCTAACGACGCGACCAATGCTCGGTTTGATCAGCTCGAGGCCATCAGCACTGCACTCATCAAGCGCCGAGAGGCACTTGAAGGGAGGGAAAGACGGCTCGAGGATGAGGAGCAAAAACTCCTGGAGCTACGGGATGACGTCTTGCAACGAGAAGAAGAGCTCGCCGAGAAAACAGCTCTGGCGGACAAGGGCCTCGAGGAGCGCACTAAGAAATTGGAAGAGCGCTGCCTCGAGGAAGAGGAGAAGACCTGGGTGCGGGGGCAGGAACTCTACGAATACGAGTGTGCCCTTATCGCCCGGGAGAAGAAAGTGGAGGCTAGGGAGAAGGACCTGGTCGACCGCCGGAACAAGATCCACCTCCGGGAGGAGGAGCTCGGAAGACTTGAGAAGCGGGTTGCTGCGAAGATCCAGCAAAACGCCAAAGAAGTTGAGCGCCTCTCCCGCGAGAATTCGGAGCTGACGGCGGCCCGGAGATCACTGGAAGAGATGAAGAACCTGAGGAAGGCGGACTCCCTGCAAATTTGGGAGTTCCTGAGCAAGGCCGACGATGCGCTGGCGCCGATGGGTTTCAGCCCCGTGCTCCCGGATGATCCGGAGCCGGAGCCGAACCTTGCGTTGCAAGCGTTGAACGCCGCGGGCAGCAAGCTCTCCAAGGTGGGCGACGTCATCGCGGACCAGCTGGAGGTCGAGGGGCAATCCCTGGCTAGGAACGTCACAGAATATGTGTTGACGTGCTACACCAGCCGAAACCCTCGATTTCCTCTGGACCCGGTGCTTGAAGGCCCCATCGAAGGAGAAGGCGAAGCTACCCGAGCCAGCGTGTCGGAGGTCGCCCAGAAGGTCACCGAGTTCTTCCATAGGGTCTAGGATCGTCTCTCTTAGCTTTTACTTGTATCTTCTCTTCTTCCTCAATTTTGTAATCCCTTGTCTCCAGATGTAATCTCCGGTCTTCAGATGAAATGAAATGAATTTCATTTTTTTGTCTTCAACATCTTTATCTTCACTTGGCCCCGTGGTAGATGTGCACAATTTGATTGTGGACATGTACCAAAAGTATATTGGGTTTTGTTGAAGACGAATTTGCTTCGAACTTGTGGAATTTAGGTCCGAAGTTTTTGATAGTGAAGGTCCCCTGAAGTTGCCGAAGCTTAGAGGCTCCGGTACTGTCCATCGCTGGAGCTTAGTAGCTCCGGCAATAGCCTCTATCAACACGTTGAGCGTCGGTAGTTAATACTCCAAGGTGTCGGAGCTTAGCAGCTCCGGCAATGACCTTTGCCACACTTGGTTTCTTGGCAACAGACTCCAGTGACGGGGTCTTCTCACCATCTTTTAGTCAACGCCGACGGTTGACGCCCTGGTGGGAGTCGGAGCTTGGTTAGCTCCGGTTTTTCTCCATCAACGTAGGGTTCATTTTTCCTGCACACTTAAGCCAAGAAAAATAGTAAAATTCGTTCCTTATCTATAACTTTGTCGCGGCTTACGGTTCTCAAGAAAATTTTAAGTTGAACACGATTTTTAATACGACTGGATGAATTGTCTTTTCTTTTAGATCCAATTGTCCACGGACCCACCTTACTTTGGCCTGCCGGGATGTAGGTAGAGTGGCGTACTTAGGGTGCTTGACCAGGCTAAGTCGATAGCGCACTCCGGCCCTAGAATGGCTTGGCGGCTTTCAGGCGAGTTGGCCACAGACAATATTTAAATCCAAAAAATTTGACAATTCAGCTCGAATCGTATGTAAACCGGTCAAACTAGAACTTCTTAAGAATTGCACGTTTCTGTTATAGACAAGAAAGAGAAAAATAAAAATGTCGAGCCTATGCAAAAATGAATGCACGTGGAGTCTATTTCACATGAAGATGTCTTTCATTATAGGTCCGGGGTACAGGGGAAACAAGTACACTCTTAGGGTACGGAACCAGGCTAAGTGTTTTTGGTTTCTCGTTTGACCCAGGGTAGATAGCCACACTTTTAGTCCGGAGACTGTGTCAAGTGTTGCATGGGCTTTTCAAACCTTTCGGGAAAGGTCCGGCTGCTCTCCCGGAGGAACTACCCGACTCTGTACAATGACTCTATAACATACATTTCAAGTTACTTAAGACTCACCTCCGTGGAATTAAGTGTAGAACTTACGGAGGTGCTCGATGTTCCAAGGATTTGGGAGAGGTGTCCCATCCTCGGTAGCCAAGCGAACGCTTCCGGGACGGGATACTTTGATCACTCGAAAGGGCCCTTCCCAGTCGGGGGAAAGTTTGTTTTGCCCTTCTCTGGATAGTATTCTCCGTAGCACCAGATCGCCTTCCTCGAGCTGTCGGTTGTGTACATGCCGTTGATGATAGCGCCGTAGAGCTTGGCGGTATTGGGCATTCCGAACAGCTGCTTGGCACCTTCACTCTTCGAGGAGGTCTAGGTCTTCGCGCCGGAGCTGGTCCTGCGCGGCTTCGTCGAAGGTCCGGACTCGGAGGGAACCCAAGGTGATTTCCGGAGGAAGGATCGCTTCAGCTCCGTACACCAGAAAGAAGGGTGTTTCTCCGGTTGCCCGACTTGGAGAAGTCCTGTTGGCCCATAGAGTGGGCGGAAGCTCTTCGATCCAATTGGCTCCGTGCTTTTTCAAGCGCTCATAAGTGCGTGTTTTGAGTCCTTTAAGGATCTCTGCATTTGCTCTCTCGGCTTGCCCATTGCTGGCAGGATGAGCTACAGAAGCGTAGCAAACTTGTATGCCGAGGTCTTCGCAATATCCTTGAAATGCGGAGCTTGTGAACTGAGTCCCATTATCAGTGATGATCTTATTTGGGACTCCGAATCTGCTCACGATGGATTGTAGAAAATTGATTGCAGATTGTTTGTTGATCGTCACAACGGGAGTTGCTTCCGGCCACTTGGTGAACTTGTCGATGGCGACGTACAGGAACTTGTAACCTCCGACGGCTCTTGGGAAGGGTCCCAAGATGTCCATCCCCCACACAGCGAAAGGCCATGTGGGAGGTATCATTTGTAAGGACTGAGCAGGTGTATGAATTTGCTTTGCATGGAATTGGCATGCTTTGCATTTCTTCACCAGCTCAGTGGCATCCTGGAGCGCTGTAGGCCAGTAGAAGCCGTGCCGAAAGGCTTTTCCGACCAGCGTGCGGGAATATGCGTGGTTCCCACACTCGCCTCCATGGATTTCTGCGAGGAGCTCGCAGCCTTCTTCCCTTGTGATGCACCGCATTAGGATGCTGTTGGCACCGCGCCGGTAGAGATCCCCTTCTACCAACGTGTATCTTTTAGCCAATCTGACTATCCGGTCAGCGGATACATCATCGTCAGGAAGGATGTTGTCTTTCAAGTAGCTCCGGATCTCCGAGATCCATGCATCGGAACTGACTTGAGCATTTGAGTCTTGCGTGCTGGGTTGCTCGGAGCTTCCTGCAGCACCTACGACCCTTGATGGCTGCCATGGTAACAGGGCCATCGGGACCGTCAGCTTCGGGATGCTGATCTCGCCCCCTTCGTTCAGTTCGGCAGGCTGAACTGTGGGTTTTGACAACCTCCGGACAAAGGTTCCGTCAGGAGCCGGAGCTCCAGTTGACGCCTTGGTCGAGAGTTCGTCAGCTTCAGCGTTGTGAGCACGCTGAACATGGTGAAGGTCTAGGACTTCGAAGTCCTTCTGAAGCCTCTGGACTTCAAGGAGGTAAGCAGCCAGCTGGAGATTATTGCAGGAGCATTCACCCTTCACCTGCTTGATGACGAGTTGTGAATCTCCTTTGACCAGCAGTTGCTTGACACCGTATGATAGTGCCACCTTTAATCCATAGATGAGTGTTTCATACTCCGCCATGTTGTTGGTTGCCTTGAAGTCAAGGTGTACCATGTATTTCACCTTCTCCCCAATTGGTGCGAGGAGAAGGATTCCAGCTCCGGCTCCCTGCTTCTGCATGGAGCCGTCGAAGTAAAGGGTCCAGTGAGGCTTAGTGAAGGTTGGAACTTGAGGTTCCGTCTTCTGCCCGCTGGGGCCTTCAGGGTTTAATGGAGAGGGAGTTTGTCGACTGTTGGAGTCGGCAGATCCCCTGACACTACGAAAGTGTTGAAGGAGTTTGTGGTTCGGTTTGGGTGCGCGGAGACTCAAGAAGGTGAAACGCGATTGGACACGAGTGACACAGTGGTTTACGTGGTTCGGGCCGCCTGAGCGTAATACCCTACTCCACGGGTGTGTGTGTTGTATTAACTTGTGAGCTTCAGAGTGTTCGAGAGTTCTCCCCCCGTGTATCGCCGGTTTGTCCTTTTATAGTGCAAGGACAAACCGTTACAAGTCAGCCTGGCCCGACATGTGGCCCTGGCGGTTACTAATATTAATACACGAGATTAATTGTTGTTAATAACCCTGTAACGGCTCCGACAGTGCTGTTACAGGTGTTAAGATCGTCCGATTAAGTATCATTAACGTGTAATTAATGATAATTAATCGGGTCTTGAAGTCCGCGGCTGTCCTTTGAATATCCGGAGCCGTTACAATGTCTCCCGGAGGTTTGAAGCGGCCAGCTCCGACGAATGGACACGTGGCGGCTCTGGAGCTTGCCTGTGGGAAGCGGGAAGCTCCGGGATGGCCTGGCACGTGTCAGGTCCGGAGCTTCTCTCGGTCAGGGGTTAAGTCCGGAGGTGCCGTTTCAGTACCTAGCCCGGAGCTTCACCCTTGCGGGTAATAGCTCCGGTCTGACAGTACACGTGGCAACCTAGGGTTTAACCATGTTGGAGAAGCAGGTCCGGTTATGTCTGACAGGTGGGCCCCCGAGGGTCTTTAATTTGAGTAGATGTCCTTCCCTTGAGATCTTTGTAACCTCAGGGGGTGTATGGTTTTTAGGGTACCGACAGTGGCCCCCTGGACCTACCTTCGGGGAAGGCCAACGGGGTGAAGTCATTCCACCGGAGGTGGGTCCACACTTGCGACTCTTGAACTGGGTCTTCAAGGGTCTTCGGAGGTGCCTTTGGCAGGGCTTTACGGTTAAGTCCCGACGCGTGGCGCACCTCAGGCGGCAGATAAGATCTTTGACGTGCGGATCTCTCGCAATTGAAGGTCGTTGGTTCCCGATACGAAAACTGTATCGGTTCCGCGCGCCTTGTCAGTCCGCCGCCTTTGGGTTTCCCGCCTCGTGATGACAACTGTTCGCCTGGGTAAGAACCTCGACTTGATCTTCAGGGTGGTCCCGGGCCCTCTTGTCATCGGCAGGGTTGAATTCTTGAGTAGTATCCTTGACTCCCCTGCAGTTTCCATCCAAGCGTTGCGAGGGCTTACTTAAGAAGGAAAGCGCACCGTCGGGAGTTCTTTACGCTTTCCATCTGCTCTTGCGCTCAATCTCCCAACTCGTGCTTTGCTCCTCTTCTCTTGCCTAGCTGTGCTGCGATGGAGTTGGGTCTACGTGAGAGTCGTTTGAAGACGGAAAGCGATCTGAAGAAGGTCCGAGCCCTCATGGGGTGGTCGTCGGACTTCTTCAACCGTTCGGTCCGCGCCGGCGGAGAGCTTCCCTTTAAAAAGGAGCACTCCGGCGAGATGGTGTACTTTTCATCGTACGCCATGGTGGGGCTGATCCCACCGTTTTCTTCCTTCTTCTTGATGCTGCTGGACTTCTATGGTCTGCAGCTATACCACCTTGGCCCTCACTCCATCCTCCTTGTGTCCATCTTCGTCCACTTCTGCGAGATGTGGGTGGGCATCCCTCCCTGCATCGAGCTCTTCCGAACCTTCTTCACCGTCCAAACCACCGGCCGAAGCGACGAGTACCTTGGCTTCTACTACTTTGTGAAGCGCAAGAAGTGCCCGTTCAAGTACCTCCGGTCATTCCCTTCCGGGAAGTGGGATGACTGGAAGAAAGATTGGGTAGTCGTCCGGGTGGAGGAGCATGAGCGGTTGGAGTTGCCAGACGGTCTGCCCGACATTGACACGTCGGTGTGGAGCGAAGTTCCAGTGCTGGCGGCAGCTTTCGACCCCGTCCTGTCCAGGATCCGCCAATGTGTGGAGGGAGGATTGACTCCCCAGGCGGTGTTCTGCAACTTCATGTCCAACAGGTGGGCACCGCTGAAGAGGAGGGAGAAGCTCGCCTGGGCCCTCAACAGCGTGATGGACGAGGACCGGGTTGAGACCGGGTTGAAGTCCAGCATGGTGGGGAAGTCCTTGGAGTTTCACCTCAAGAAATTCCAGCACGGCATCGATGTTGACGGAGAGTACTTGACTCCGCCGCCGGCTTTCCTCCCCCTGAACGTGGAAGTTGAGTTCAGCAGGGAGCTCCGGCGGAAGATGCCCGCGCTTGACGACCTTGGCGTCGTCGAGAGAAGATCGACCGCCCGGTTGGCGATCCCCGGGTTGTCCGAAGGCGGCTCCGCCCCTGTCTCTCAGCCAAGAGCTGAGGTCATTGGCAAGGGCAAGGAGCTGGCGGAGGAGCCGGAGAGCCGGAAGAGAAAGCTGTGACATGCTGACGGAAGGTCCGTCGGGCTTGCCACCTCCCCCCCCAGTTCCCGGTCCTCAGGAAGGAAGATCCTCCGCCGCCGTGGCGGCTGTCCCCGTGGTGGGGTCCTTTCGGAGCACTACTGTTCCGGCAGTGGGATCCTCCCGGAGTGCGACTGTCCCCGTGGTAGATCCCTCCGGAGGTGCCAGTTCCGGGCAGGCGACTCCGGCACGTGAAGCGGTGAGGGCCTCCAGGTCCAGGAGTTCCTCCCGATCAAGGAGAGCTCCGACCCGGGAAACGCCCGCGGCCACGGCAAGTCTTGGGAGTCCTCCCGGAGCTCCTACACCGACCGTGGCCAGCCCGGAACGTCCGGGAAAGAGGTTCCGCGCAAGCTGGTGCGTGAGCCTCCCAAGGTAATTTTTCTTTCTTACCTCAATTAACTTTTAATTGTAGCATCTATTTGCTCAATTTCTTCGTTCTTTATCTGCAGCGTTCCCAAAAAGGGGAGTGAAGCTCCGCCCTCGGCCACAGTGTCTGAGGCTGCGGGGGCTTCTGCTCCAGCTCCGGTGCCACCCCAAGCGGAGGCTGCGACAGCTCCGGCGCCGGCTGTCGTGGTCATGGACCTCGACTCGTCTCCAGAAGTTCCCGTGGTAGCGCCGGACCACGGGATTGAAGATGCGCCAGCGGCACCCGTTCCGGAGGTTGAAGCTCCGGGTCCTGGTGCTGCAGAAGTAGAAGCTCCGGCTGTTGAGTCGGAGGAAGTAGCGATCCCGGCTTCAGAGCCGGAAAGTGCTGAAGCCCCGGCGGTTGAGCCGGAGGTAGCTGAAGCCCCGGCATGCGAGCCGGAAGTTGAAGTGGTTCCGGCAGTTGAGCCGGTTACTTCCGAAGCTCCGGTCGCAGAGCCGGTAATTATTGAAGCGCCAGCTGCAGAGTCGGTAATTGTTGGAGCGCCGGCCGCAGAGCCGGTGGCTGAAGAGGCGAGGGAGCTTGGGCTTCCCTCAGGAGAAGTGTCCCGGCCGGAGCCAGTGGAGGCGACGACGTCGATGGTACCCGTGGCGGAGCCTGAGTGCCTGAACGAAGTCGCCGGCCCCCAGCCTGAGGGGGCAAATGAAGACTTGGTGGCGGGACCTTTTTCGGTGGCGACTGAGGCCATCCCGGAGGAGTGCCCTAGTGCTCTGGAAGCTCGGGGTTCCACTCTCGTAGAGTGGGACCCAATTTTTGTAAATGAAGACCCGCTAGAACCAGCGGAGGAGACCCCGGCAGGTCCGGAGCCCATCTCTCTGTCGATGTCCATCGACAATGCCTGCTCCAGTCTACGTCAGGTCCAACTGGCCTTCTTCCACGACAGCAAAACTCTTGAAGAGGAGCGCCAAACCCTTAGGAGGTGGCGTAATCGGCTCCACTTTGAGACTAAGCTGGCGCAGTCGAGGATTACGGATGACAAGGAATGGATCAGGCGGGAGAAGGTTCGCCTGGAGCTCTGGGGTGAGCTGCTGGACGAGAGGGAGAGCATGACTCACGCCCTCGACGCTCAATCCCGGGAGTTCCATGACCAAGCTAAGGCTGCTAACGACGCGGCCAACGCTCGGTTCGATCAACTCGAGGCCATCAGCACCGCACTCATCAAGCGCCGAGAGGCACTTGAAGGAAGGGAAAGGCGGCTCGAGGATGAGGAGCAAAAACTCCTGGAGCTACGGGATGACGTCTTGCGACGGGAGGAGGAGCTCGCCGAGAAAACAGCTCTGGCGGACAAGGGCCTCGAGGAGCGCACTAAAAATTGGAAGAGCGCTGCCTCGAGGAGGAGGAGAAGACCTGGGTGCGGGGGCAGGAACTCTACGAGTACGAGTGTGCCCTTGTCGCCCGAGAGAAGAAAATAGAGGCTAGGGAGAAGGACCTGGTCGACCGCCGGAACAAGATCCACCTCCGGGAGGAGGAGCTCGGAAGACTTGAGAAGCGGGTTGCTGCGAAGATTCAGCAAAACGCCAAAGAAGTTGAGCGTCTCTCCCGCAAGAATTCGGAGCTGGCGGCGGCCCGGAGATCCCTGGAAGAGATGAAGGGCCTGAGGAAGACGGACTCCCTGCAAATTTGGGAGTTCCTGAGCAAGGCCGACGATGCGCTGGCGCCGATGGGTTTCAGCCCGGTGCTCCCGGACGATCCGGAGCCGGAGCCGGACCTTGCGTTGCATGCGTTGAGCGCCGCGGGCAGCAAGCTCTCCAAGGTGGGCGACGTCATCGCGGACCAGCTGGAGGTCGAGGGGCAATCCCTGGCTAGAAACGTCACAGAGTATGTGTTGACGTGCTACACTAGCCGGAACCCTCGATTCCCTCTGGACCCGGTGCTTGAAGGCCCCGTCGAAGGAGAAGGCGAAGCTACCCGAGCCAGCGTGTCGGAGGTCGCCCAGAAGGTCGCCGAGTTCTTCCATAGGGTCTAGGACCATCTCTCTTAGCCTTTACTTGTATCTTCTCTTCTTCCTCAATTTTGTAATCCCTTGTTTCCAGATGTAATCTCCGGTCTTCTGATGAAATGAAATCCCCAATTTTTCGTGAATTTCATTTTTTTGTCTTCGACATCTCTGTCTTCACTTGGCCCCCTGGTAGATGTGCACAATTTGATTGTGGACATGTACCAAAAGGATGTTGAATTTTGTTGAAGACAAATTTTCTTCAAACTCGTATAATTTAGGTTCGAAGTTTTCGATAGTGAAGGTCCCTTGAAGTCGTCGGAGCTTAGAAGCTCCGGCACTGTCCATCGTCGGAGCTTAGTAGCTCCGGCAATAGCCTCTACCAACACGTTGAGCGTCGATAGTTAATACTTCAAGGTGTCGGATCTTAGTAGCTCCGGCAATGACCCTTGCCACGCCTGATTTGTTGGCAACAGACTCTAGTGATAGGGTCTTCTCACCATCTTTAAGTCAACGCCGACGGTTGACGCCCTGGTGGGAGTCGGAGCTTGGTTAGCTCCGGTTTTTCTCCCTCAACTTTGGGTTCATTTTTCCTGCACATTTAAGCCAAGAAAAATAGTAAAATTCGTTCCTTATCTATAACTTCGTCGCGGCTTACGGTTCTCAAGAGAATTTCAAGTTGAACACGATTTTTAGTACGATTGGATGAATTGTCTTTTCTTTTAGATCCAATTGTCCATGGACCCACCTTACTTTGGCCTGCCGGGATGTAGGTAGAGTGGCGTACTTAGGGTGCTTGACCAGGCTAAGTCGATAGCGCACTCCGGCCCTAGAATGGCTTGGCGGCTTTCAGGCGAGTTGGCCACAGACGACATTTAAATCTAAAAAATCCGACAATTCAACTCAAATCGTACATAAACCGGTTAAACTAGAACTTCTTAAGAATTGCACGTTTCTGTTATAGACAAGAAAGAGAAAAATAAAAATGTCGAGCCTTATGCAAAAATGAATGCACGTGGAGTCTATTTCACATGAAGATGTCTTTCATTATAGGTCCGGGGTACAGGGGAAACAAGTACACTCTTAGGGTACGGAACCAGGCTAAGTGTGTTTGGTTTCTCGTTTGACCCAGGGTAGTTAGCCACACTTCTAGTCCGGAGACTGTATCAAGTGTTGCATGAGCTTTCCAAACCTTTCGGGAAAGGTCCGGCTGCTCTCTCGGAGGAACTACCCGACTCTGTACAATGACTCTATAACATACATTTCAAGTTACTTAAGACTCACCTCCGTGGAATTAAGTGTAGAACTTACGGAGGTGCTCGATGTTCCAAGGATTTGGGAGAGGTGTCCCATCCTCGGTAGCCAAGCGAACGCTTCCGGGACGGGATACTTTGATCACTCGGAAGGGCCCTTCCCAGCTGGGGGAAAGTTTGTTTAGCCCTTCTCTGGATAGTATTCTCCGTAACACCAGATCGCCTTCCTCGAGCTGTCGGTTGTGTACATGCCGCTGGTGATAACACCGTAGAGCTTGGCGGTATCGGGCATTCCGAACAGCTGCTTGGCACCTTCCCTCGTCGAGGAGGTCTAGGTCTTCACGCCGGAGCTGGTCCTGCGCGGCTTCGTCGAAGGTCCGGACTCGGAGGGAACCCAAGGTGATTTCCGGAGGAAGGATCGCTTCAGCTCCGTACACCAGGAAGAAGGGTGTTTCTCCGGTTGCCCGACTTGGAGAAGTCCTGTTGGCCCATAGAGTGGGCAGAAGCTCTTCGATCCAATTGGCTCCGTGCTTTTTCAAACGCTCATAAGTGTGCGTTTTGAGTCCTTTAAGGATCTCTGCGTTTGCTCTCTCGGCTTGTCCATTGCTGGCAGGATGAGCTACAGAAGCGTAGCAAACTTGTATGCTGAGGTCTTCGCAATATCCTTGAAACGCGGAGCTTGTGAACTGAGTCCCATTATCAGTGATGATCTTATTTGGGACTCCGAATCTGCTCACGATAGATTGTAGGAAATTGATTGCAGATTGTTTGTTGATCGTCACAACAGGAGTAGCTTCCGGCCACTTGGTGAAATTGTCGATGGCGACGTATAGGAACTTGTAACCTCCGACGGCTCTTGGGAAGGGTCCCAAGATGTCCATCCCCCACACAGCGAAAGGCCATGTAGGAGGTATCATTTGTAAGGACTGAGCAGGTGTATGAATTTGCTTTGCATGAAATTGGCATGATTTGCATTTCTTCACTAGCTCAGTGGCATCCTGGAGCGCTGTAGGCCAGTAGAAGCCGTGCCGAAAGGCTTTTCCGACCAGCGTGCGGGAAGATGCGTGGTTCCCACACTCGCCTCCATGGATTTCTGCGAGGAGTTCGCAGCCTTCTTCCCTTGTGATGCACCGCATTAGGATGCCGTTGGCACCGCGCCGGTAGAGATCCCCTTCTACCAACGTGTATCTTTTAGCCAATCTGACTACCCGGTCAGCGGATACATCATCGTCAGGAAGGATGTTGTCTTTCAAGTAGTTCTGGATCTCCGAGATCCATGCATCGGAACTGACTTGAGCATTTGAGTCTTGCGTGCTGGGTTGCTCGGAGCTTCCGGCAGCACCTACGACCCTTGATGGCTGCCATGGTAACAGGGCCATCGGGACCGTTAGCTTCGGGATGCTGATCTCGCCCCCTTCGTTCAGTTTGGCAGGCTGAACTGTGGGTTTTGACAACCTCCGGACAAAGGTTCCGTCAGGAGCCGGAGCTCCGGTTGACGCCTTGGTCGAGAGTTCGTCAGCTTCAGCGTTGTGAGCACGCTGAACATGGTGAAGGTCTAGGACTTCGAAGTCCTTCTGAAGCCTCTGGACTTCAAGGAGGTAAGCAGCCAACTGGAGATTATTGCAGGAGCATTCACCCTTCACCTGTTTGATGACAAGTTGTGAATCTCCTTTGACCAGCAACTGCTTGACACCATATGATAGTGCCACCTTTAATCCATAGATGAGTGCTTCGTACTCCGCCATGTTGTTGGTTGCCTTGAAGTCAAGGTGCACCATGTATTTCACCTTCTCCCCGGTTGGTGCGAGGAGAAGGATTCCAGCTCCGGCTCCCTGCTTCTGCATGGAGCCGTCGAAGCAAAGGGTCCAGTGAGGCTTAGTGAAGGCTGGAACTTGAGGTTCCGTCTTCTGCTCGCTGGGGCCCCCAGGGTTTAATGGAGAGGGAGTCCATTCTGCCACGAAATCTGCCAACGCTTGACTCTTGATTGCTTGTCTTGGAATGAATTCAAGGTCAAATTCAGCCAGTTCCGCTGCCCACTTTGCAATATTCATAGTTGAATTGGGATTATGCAGGATCGCTCGAAGTGGATATGAGGTTACCACCGAGACTTTGTGAGCTTGGAAATAGTGTCGAAGCTTCCTTGAGGCAATAAGAACTGCATAAAGCAGCTTATGCACCTCTAGGTATCGAGTCTTGGCATCATGTAACACTTCACTGATGAAGTATACCGGGCGTTGAATGGTTCGAACCCTCCCGGAGGGGTCCGGAGCTTCCTCTTCATTGATCCGGACCCTCTCGGAGGGGTCCAGACTATCTTCGGGGACCTCCGGGTTCTGGGTGGAGGAACCCGGAGCTTCTTCAGGAATGACCTGGATCCTCTCGGAGGAATCAGGGTCCTCTGAAGTGGCTTCTTGTGGGTTCAAGTCTGGGAGCTGGGACCCAGACCCTCTTTCAGGAACCTCCGGACCCTCCCGAAGGGGTCTGGATTCCTGAGTATTGGGTAGTTCCGGTCTCTCCGCAACCAGAACCATACTAACGACTTCGTCAGTAGCTGAAATGTAAAGCAATAAAGGATCACCGGGGTTCGGAGCTACCAAGACTGGTAGGGTGGTGAGGAGTTGTTTCAGCTCCTGGAATGCCTTCTCTGCTTCTTCAGACCATTGGAATGGTCCGGACTTCCTCAGTAACTTGAAGAAGGGAAGTGCCCTTTCCGCCAGTCTTGAAATGAACCGGCTGAGGGCTGCTAGACATCCAGTTAATTTTTGGACATCTTTGATGCGGGTTGGTGGCCGCATGTCTTCAATGGCTTTTATCTTCGCCGGATTAGCCTCTATGCCCCGGTGACTTACCAGGAAACCAAGAAGCTTTCCGGAACTAACCCCGAAGAAGCACTTGTCTGGGTTTAGCTTCGTGCGGGTGGCCCGCAGCTTATCGAAGACAGCCTGCAAGGTGTCCAGGAGGGATTCCTTGTTTTTGACTTTGACCACGATGTCATCAACGTACACTTCCACTATGTCTCTGATGAGTTCTTCGAAAGTTTTGTACATAGCTCGTACAAAAGTTGAAGCTGCATTCTTGAGACCAAAAGGCATGGCTGTGTAACAATACAATCCATCCACTGTGATGAATGAAGTATGTTCTTCATCTTCCCTAGACATCCTGATTTGATGATATCCAGAATATGCGTCTAGAAAACACAGTAACTCGCACCCGGAGGTGGAATCCACTATCTGATCTATTCTAGGTAGTGGGAATGGATCTTTTGGACATGCCTTATTCAGTGTGGTGTAGTCGATGCACATCCGAAGTTTCCCGCCGGCCTTAGGCACAACGACTGGGTTTGCCAGCCATTTTGGATGGTAGACTTCTCGGATGAATCCGGCTTCGAGCAACTTCTTCACTTCTTGTCGGATGAAGTTTTGTCGCTCTACAGATTGCTTCCGAGGTTTCTGATGCACAGGCCGAGCGTCGGGGTAAATCTTCAGATTGTGCTCAATCACTTCCCTGGGGATCCCAGGCATTTGTGACGTTTGCCAAGCAAACACGTCAACGTTAGCCCGGAGGAAAGTGATGAGCGCGAGTTCCTATTTGTCGTTCAAGCCACCCGATATGCGGGTAGTTTGAGTGACATTAGAACCAATTTGGACGACTTTGACGGGAATGTCGGTGTCGCCGCTTGGCTGCACACGAGGTGCAGAGGTCGATCCTCGTTGACGAATGCTCGGAGGTTGTGGAGCTTGCTTCTGTCTGGAGTCCTCCTCTTGCGCTGTGGTGAGTGCGTGGAGTTCCTCCAGGGCAGTTACTCCGGCAGTGCGATCTCCGCGGATCCGGAGAACGCCTACTGGTGTTGGCATCTTCAACACCAGGTATCCATAATGAGCAGCTGCCATGAATTTGTACAAGGCAGGTATACCCAAGATGGCGTTGAATGGTAAGTTGATCTGAGCGACGTCGAAGACCAACTTCTCGGTGCGATACTTCTCCCGGGTCCCGAAGGTAACGGGGAGAGTAATAGCTCCGAGTGGAGTGATGGCCCCCGGACCTACTCCGGAGAAAGGTCGAGAGGGATGGAGGTCCGAAGGTCGGAGCTGAAGCTTAGTGAAAGCTTCAAAGCTGATGATGTTAAGCCCCGAACCTCCGTCTACCAGGACATGATGGAGCTGGATGTTGTTGATGGTGGGAGATACCATCAAGGGTAATTGGCCAGCTCCGACCATGCTTTGAGGACAGTCCGAAGCATCAAAAGTGATGGGTGTGTCCATCCACTTTCGATGTGGCTCCGGTCTAGCTGTAGGAGCTACAGCAGCCATATCCCGTCGCATAGTCTTGATGACACGACGAGAAGTGATGTCCCATGATCCACCAAAGATGGTGTTCATGGTTTTTCGACGCTCGTTGTCGGAGACGTCGGAGTCATCGTCGACGGAGGTGTAGACGGCTTTCAGGACCTTTTTGGGGTCCTGAAACCCTAACTCCTCTTCAGCCGGAGCTTCATCGACCTTTTGTTTTCCCTCCCTCTGTCGGAAGGGAGACTCTTCCCGGCGCTTGTGGTAGCGCTCGGCAAGGTTTTGGACCTCCCGACAGTCCTCCAGTCTGTGGCTGCTCGTTTTGTGAATGGGGCACCACATCTTGGATTTGCCACCGTCTTCAAAAGACGGTCGAGGTTGTTTCTCGGGGCGTGGCCCCCGGCCACCAGGAGTTGCAGTGGCTGCAACGTTGGATGTGCCGGCCGACGGCTTCTTCTTGCCGTTGGTCTTCTTTTTCTTCTTGCCACTCCCGGAGGTAGCGGCTTCTTCTTTGGAGGATTTTTTATGATCCTCCAAGGCTGGTTTGGAGTGCATTTCACGGCCCTCCGCAGCTCTGGCACATTTGTCAGCCAGGCTGAAGAGCTCCGTGACGCTGGTGATCTCTTTGATCGCCAGCTTCTCCAACATCTTCTTGTCTCGTACACCCTGTCTGAATGCCACAATGACAGAAGCGCTTGAGATAGAAGGGATTGTGTTACGTGCCTGAGAGAATCTCTGGATGAATGACCGCAAAGATTCTCCTCCTTTTTGCACGACCGCAAAAGGGTCCAGTTCAGTGCCCGGACGGGTGTATGAACTCCCGAAATTGGCGGTGAACTGACGGCACAACTCCTCCCAACTGTCGATAGAGTTGGGTGGAAGGCTCATAAACCAGGACCTGGCGGTCCCAGTTAAGGCCACTGGAAAGTAATTGGCCATTACGGCCTCGTTTCCTTCAGCTGCTAAGATTGCAGTGGAGTATATCTGTAGAAATTCTACGGGATTGACAGTCCCGTCGAATTTTTCCGGCAAGTGTGGCCGGAACTTCTGTGGCCATCTAACCATGCGCAGGTGCATGGCTAGGGCGGAACAGCCTCCTCCTACTCCTTCCAGAGTAGAAATGTCTTGAGCATCTCGTCTTTCTCGAGCTCGCTCGATGTGGACACGGCCATCCTGTTGGCGGTATCGGCGATCAAGCTCCGCCTGGAGGTCATGTGTCGAAAGCCGAGATGCGGTATGGGCGCGTCGTGCCCCAGAGGGCAACGACGTCACTTGCTGTGACGCAGCTCGTCTCCGGTTGTTGGAGACATGTGGACCAAGTCTTCCAGACAACGTTCGTCGCTGCGACGGGGCCCGCCCTGAAGGAGGTGGACCCTGGTTGTTGAGGCGTTCGGCCGCTGCTGCGACCAAATGCTCAACATCAGCTCTCCATTGCTCCATGGCACCTTGAGATGCATCCGGAGGTGGTGGTCGCTGGAGGAGAGCACGCGCTGCATGGAGCGCGTGTTCTGGGTTGTCACGACTTGCCGGCGCAGAATGTGAAGCCGGTGCACCATCATGTTGTCTGGCATGTCTTGCCGGAGAAGATGGTGGTGGTGGGAGTGTGACTCCTGCTGGTGCTGAGGCTCCTGCCGGTGGCTGCATGTTGGAGGGATTGCCTCCGACAGCCTGAGCAGCAGGTTGCCCGTTGGATGATCCAGCCGCAGAATTCACCATTCTTGAAGATCTCAGGCCCCCCTACCTGGCGCGCCAACTGTCGACTGTTGGAGTCGGCAGATCCCCTGACACTACGAAAGTGTTGAAGGAGTTTGTGGTTCGGTTTGGGTGCGCGGAGACTCAAGAAGGTGAAACGCGATTGGACACGAGTGACACAGTGGTTTACGTGGTTCGGGCCGCCTGAGCGTAATACCCTACTCCACGGGTGTGTGTGTTGTATTAACTTGTGAGCTTCAGAGTGTTCGAGAGTTCTCCCCCCGTGTATCGTCGGTTTGTCCTTTTATAGTGCAAGGACAAACCGTTACAAGTCAGCCTGGCCCGACATGTGGCCCTGGCGGTTACTAATATTAATACACGAGATTAATTGTTGTTAATAACCCTGTAACGGCTCCGACAGTGCTGTTACAGGTGTTAAGATCGTCCGATTAAGTATCATTAACGTGTAATTAATGATAATTAATCGGGTCTTGAAGTCCGCGGCTGTCCTTTGAAGATCCGGAGCCGTTACAATGTCTCCCGGAGGTTTGAAGCGGCCAGCTCCGACGAATGGACACGTGGCGGCTCCGGAGCTTGCCTGTGGGAAGCGGGAAGCTCCGGGATGGCCTGGCACGTGTCAGGTCCGGAGCTTCTCTCGGTCAGGGGTTAAGTCCGGAGGTGCCGTTTCAGTACCTAGCCCGGAGCTTCACCCTTGCGGGTAATAGCTCCGGTCTGACAGTACACGTGGCAACCTAGGGTTTAACCATGTTGGAGAAGCAGGTCCGGTTATGTCTGACAGGTGGGCCCCCGAGGGTCTTTAATTTGAGTAGATGTCCTTCCCTTGAGATCTTTGTAACCTCAGGGGGTGTATGGTTTTTAGGGTACCGACAGAGTCCATTCTGCCACGAAATCTGCCAACGCTTGACTCTTAATTGCTTGTCTCGGAATGAATTCGAGATCGAATTCAGCCAATTCCGCTGCCCACTTTGCAATATTCCCAGTTGAATTGGGATTATGCAGGATCGCTCGAAGTGGATATGAGGTCACCACCGAGACTTTGTGAGCTTGGAAATAGTGTCGAAGCTTCTTTGAGGCAATAAGAACTGCATAAAGCAGTTTATGCACTTCTAGGTATCGAGTCTTGGCATCATGTAACACTTCACTGATGAAGTATACCGGGCGTTGAATGGTCCGGACCCTCCCGGAGGGGTCCGGAGCTTCCTCTTCATTGATCTGGACCCTCTCGGAGGGGTCCAGACTCTCTTCGGGGACCTCCGGGTTCTGGATGGAGGAACCCGGAGCTTCTTCAGAAATGACCTGGATCCTTTTCGAGGGGTCCGGGTCCTCTGAAGTGGCTTCTTGTGGGTTTGAGTCTGGGAGCTGGGACCCAGACCCGCTTTCAGGAACCTCCGGACCCTCCCGAAGGGGTCTGGATTCCTGAGTATTGGGTAGTTCCGGTCTCTCCGCAACCAGAACCATACTGACGACTTCGTCAGTAGCTGAAATGTAAAGCAACAAAGGCTCACCAGGGTTCGGAGCTACCAGGACTGGTAGGGTGGTGAGGAACTGTTTCAGCTCCTGGAATGCCTTCTCTACTTCTTCAGACCATTGGAATGGTCCGGACTTCCTCAGTAACTTGAAGAAGGGAAGTGCTCTTTCCGCCAGTCTTGAAATGAACCGGCTGAGGGCTGCTAGACATCCGGTTAATTTTTGGACGTCTTTGATGTGGGTTGGTGGCCGCATGTCTTCAATGGCTTTTATCTTCGCCGGATTAGCCTCTATGCCCCGGTGACTTACCAGGAAACCAAGAAGCTTTCCGGAACTAACCCCGAAGACGCACTTGTCTGGGTTTAGCTTCGTGCGGGTGGCCCGCAGCTTGTCGAAGACAGCCTGCAAGGTGTCCAAGAGGGACTCCTTGTTCTTGACTTTGACCACGATGTCATCGACATACACTTCCACTATGTCTCTGATGAGTTCTTCGAAATTTTGTACATAGCTCGTACAAAAGTTGAAGCTGCATTCTTGAGACCAAACGGCATGGCTGTGTAACAATACAATCCATCCACTGTGATGAATGAAGTATGCTCTTCATCCTCCCTAGACATCCTGATTTGATGATATCCAGAATATGCGTCTAGGAAACACAGTAACTCGCACCCGGAGGTGGAATCCACTATCTGATCTATTCTAGGTAGTGGGAATGGATCTTTTGGACATGCCTTATTCAGTGTGGTGTAGTCGATGCACATCCGAAGTTTCCCACCGGCCTTGGGCACAACGACTGGGTTCACCAGCCATTTTGGATGGAAGACTTCTCGGATGAATCCGGCTTCGAGCAACTTCTTTACTTCTTGTCGGATGAAGTTCTGTCGCTCCACAGATTGCTTCCGAGGTTTCTGATGCACAGGCCGAGCATCGGGATAAATCTTCAGATTGTGCTCAATCACTTCCCTGGGGATCCCAGGCATTTGTGACGGTTGCCAAGCAAATACGTCAACGTTAGCCCGGAGGAAAGTGATGAGCGCGAGTTCCTATTTGTCATTCAACCCACCCGATATGCGGGTGGTTTGAGCAACATCGGAACCAATTTGGACGACTTTGACGGAGATGTCGGTGTCGCCGCTTGGCTGCACTCGGGGAACAGAGGTTGAGCCTCGCTGCTGAATGCTCGGAGGTTGTGGAGCTTGCCCCTGTCTGGAGTCCTCCTCTTGCGCCGTGGTGAGTGCATGGAGCTCCTCCAGAGCAGTTACTCCGGCGGTGCGATCTCCACGAATCCGGAGAACGCCTACTGGTGTTGGCATTTTCAACACCAAGTATCCATAATGAGCAGCTTCCATAAATTTATATAGGGCAGGTCTACCCAAGATGGCGTTGAATGGTAAGTTGATCTGAGCAACGTCGAAGACCAACTTCTCGGTGCGGTACTTCTCCCGTGTCCCGAAGGTAACGGGGAGGATTATAGCTCCGAGTGGGGTAATGGCCCCCGGACCTACTCCGGAGAATGGTCGAGAGGGCTGAAGATCCGAAAGTCGAAGCTGAAGTCTAGTGAAAGCTTCAAAGCTTATAAGGTTCAGCCCCGAACCTCCATCCACCATAACATGATGGAGCTGGATGTTGTTGATGGTGGGAGATACCATCAAGGGTAATTGTCCAGCTCCGACCATGCTTTGAGGACAATCCGAAGCATCAAAAGTAATGGGTGTGTCCATCCACTTTCGATGTGGCTCCGGTCTAGCTGTAGGAGCTACAGCAGCCATATCCCGCCGCATAGTCTTGATGACGCGACGAGAAGTGATGTCCCATGATCCACCAAAGATGGTGTTCATGGTTTTCCGACGCTCGTTATCGGAGACGTCGGAGTCATCGTCGACGGAGGTGTAGACGGCTTTCAGGACCTTTTGGGGTCCTGAAACCCTAACTCCTCTTCAGCCGGAGCTTCGTCAACCTTCTGTTTTCCCTCCCTCTGTCGGAAAGGAGACCCTTCCCGGCGCTTGTTGTAGCGCTCGGTAAAGTTTTGGACCTCCCGGCAATCTTCCAGCCTGTGGCTGCCCGTTTTGTGAATGGGGCACCACATCTTGGATTTGCCGCGGTCTTCAGAAGACGGTCGAGGTCGTTTCTCGGGGCGTGGCCCCCTGCCTCCAGGAGTTGCAGTGGCTGCAACGTTGGATGTGCCGGCCGACGGCTTCTTCTTGCCGTTGGTTTTCTTTTTCTTCTTGCCACTCCCGGAGGTAGCGGCTTCTTCTTTGGAGGATTTTTTGTGATCCTCCAAGGTTGGTTTGGAGTGCATTTCACGACCCTCCGCAGCTCTGGCACATTTGTCTGCCAAGCTGAAGAGCTTCGTGACGCTGGTGATCTCTTTGATCGCCAGCTTCTCCAACATCTTCTTGTCTCGTACACCCTGTCTGAATGCCACAATGACAGAAGCGCTTGAGATAGAAGGGATTGTGTTGCGTACCTGAGAGAACCTCTGGATGAATGACCGCAAATATTCTCCTCCTTTTTGCACGACCGCAAAAAGGTCTAGTTCAGTGCCCGGTCGGGTGTATGAACTCCCCAAGTTGGCAGTGAACTGACGGCACAGCTCCTCCCAACTGTCGATAGAGTTGGGTGGAAGGCTCATAAACCAGGACCTGGCGGTCCCAGTTAAGGCCACTGGAAAGTAGTTGGCCATTACAGCCTCGTTTCCTCCAGCTGCTAAGATTGCAGTGGAGTATATCTGCAGAAATTCTACGGGGTTGACAGTCCCGTCGAATTTTTCCGGCAAGTGTGGTCGGAACTTCTGTGGCCATCTAACCATGCGCAGGTGCATGGCTAGGGCGGAACAGCCTCCTCCTACTCCTTCCAGAGTAGAAAGGTCTTGAGCATCTCGTCTTTCTCGAGCTCGCTCGATATGGACACGGCCATCCTGTTGGCGGTATCGGCGATCAAGCTCCGCCCGGAGGTCATGTGTCGAAAGCCGAGATACCGTATGGGTGCGTCGTGCCCCAGAGGGCAACGACATCACTTGCTGTGACGCAGCTCGTCTTCGGTTGTTGGAGACATGCGGACCAAGTCTTCCAGACAACGTCCGTCGCTGCGACGGGGCCCGCCCTGAAGGAGGTGGACCCTGGTTGTTCAGGCGTTCGGCCGCTGCTGCGACCAAATGCTCAACATCAGCCCTCCATTGCTCCATGGCACCTTGAGATGCATCCGGAGATGGTGGTCGCTGGAGAAGAGCACGCACTGCATGGAGCGCGTGTTCTGGGTTGTCATGACTTGCCGGTGCAGTATGTGACGCCGGCGCACCATCGTGTTGCCCGGCACGTCTTGCCGGAGAAGATTGTGGTGGTGGGAGTGTGACTCCCGCTGGTGCTGAGGCTCCTGCTGGTGGCTGCATGTTGGAGGGATTGCCCCCGACAGCCTGAGCAGCAGGTTGCCCGTTGGATGATCCAGCTGCAGAATTCACCATTCTTGAAAATCTCAGGCCCCCCTACCTGGCGCGCCAACTGTCGACTGTTGGAGTCGGCAGATCTCCTGACACTACGAAAGTGTTGAAGGAGTTTGTAGTTCGGTGTGGGCGCGCGGAGACTCAAGAAGGTGAATCACGATTGGACATGAGAGACACAGTGGTTTACGTGGTTCGGGCCGCCTCAGCGTAATACCCTACTCCACGGGTGTGTTGTGTTGTATTAGTTTGTGTACGAAAGCTCACGTCAATGCGTGTGTGTCCGAGTGCCCCCGTGTATCGTCGGTTTGTCCTTTTATAGTACAAGGACAAACCGTTACAAGTTAGCCTGGCCCGACATGTGGCCCCGGCGGTTACTAGTATTGATACACGATTAATTACTGTCAATAACCCTGTAACGGTCTCCGACAGTGCCGTTACAAGTGTTAAGATTGTCCGATTAAGTGTCATTAACGTGGAATTAATGACAATTAATCGGGTCTTGAAGTCCGCGGTTATCCTTTGAAGATCCGGAGTCATTACAATGTCCTCCGGAGACTTGGGGCGGCCAGCTCCGGCGTTTGGACGCGTGACAGCTTCGGAGCTTGCTTGTGGGAAGCGGGAAGCTCCGGGGTGGCCTGGCACGTGTCAGGTCCGGAGCTTCTCTCGGTCAGGGGTTAAGTCCGGAGGTGCCGTTTCGGTACCTAGCCCGGAGCTTCACCCTTGTGGGTAGTAGCTCCGGTCTGGCAGTACACGTGACAACCTAGGGGTTAACCATGTTGGAGAAGCAGGTCCGGTTATGTCTGACAAGTGGGCCCCCGAGGGTCTTCAATTTGAGTAGATGTCCTTCCCTTGAGATCTTTGTAACCTCAGGGGGTGTATGGTTTTTAGGGTACCGACAGCCGGCGAGGTCGCCGTCGTGCGTCGCCGCGCAGAGGCGCTGGCGCCAGCCTTAGGGCGACGTGGCCCTATCCTAGCCCTCAGTTGGGAGCCAACAGCCACGATTAGAAGCGGGCGTACCCCTTCGCTTCATAAAATCCGACGCATTCAACTTGGATCCGACAGCCCACGTTTAATTCTCTTTTTCCGCTGCCGATTTTACGTCCAGGCCCCTGGAATCTTGCGAGCTACCCCTGGACTTCACTGGAATACAAATCTAACCCATAGGTTTAACAATCTAGACCCTAGACTTTCTAGAAATGGATTTAATCAATAAAATAAGCAATCTAACCCCTGGAAATTTATGGAATTATGTTTTTAGCCCATGTACTGTGTAGAAAAATTACCAACTAGCCCCTGGTATTTTAATTATTTGCTAAATATTATTTAAAATTGTATTTGATGTGTAGAAAATAGATAAAAATGATAAATAAATATAAAAACAGTAGAAACATTTGTATAAAATGTTTTTATGCTGTAATAAATTTGTAGAGTGCAAATAAAATATATTTTAACCATGTAAAATTTATTAAAAATGTTTAAAATAAAATTTAGCCATAGAAAATTCATTAAAATGAGTATAGCCCATAAATAAATCTTTAAAATGTAAAATAAATATTAAATGCATATTTTGGCTATGTAAAATAATAAATGCTTCGTTGGGACGCATTAGTATAGAATTTTATGCTTATGTGTATGTTGTGATGTCATGCATTTGTGTGCTATTGTCGGTACCCTAAAAACCATACACCCCCTGAGGTTACAAAGATCTCAAGGGAAGGACATCTACTCAAATTGAAGACCCTCGGGGGCCCACTTGCCAGACGTAACCGGACCCGCTTCTCCAACATGGTTAGCCCCTAGGTTGCCACGTGTACTGTCAGACCAGAGCTATTACCCGCAAGGGTGAAGCTCCGGGCTAAGTACTGAAACGGCACCTCCGGAGGTAACCCCTGACCTAGAGAAGCTCCGGACCTGACACGTGCCAGGCCACCCCGGAGCTTCCCGCTTCCCCCAAGCAAGCTCCGGAGCTGCCACGTGTCCACACGTCGGAGCTAGCCGCTTCAAACCCCCAGGAGACGTTGTAACGGCTCCGGATCTCCAAAGGACAGCTGCAAACCTCAAGACCCGATTAATTATCATTAATTCCACATTAATGACAATTAATCGGACGATCTTAACACCTGTAACGGCACTGTCGGAGCCGTTACAGGATTATTAACAACAATTAATCTCGTGTATCAATACTAGTAACCGCCAGGGCCACATGTCGGGCCAGGCTGACTTGTAACGGTTTGTCCTTGTGCTATAAAAGGACAAACCGACGATACACGGGGGGAGGACTCTCGAACACTCTGAAGCTCACAAGTTAATACAACACACGCACACACCCGTGGAGTAGGGTATTACGCTCAGGCGGCCCGAACCACGTAAACTACTGTGTCACTCGTGTCCAATCGCGTTTCACCTTCTTGAGTCTTCGCGCGCCCAAACCGAACCACAAACTCCTTCAACACTTTCGTAGTGTCAGGGGATCTGCCGACTCCAACAGTCGACAGTTGGCGCGCCAGGAAGGGGGGCGCCTGAGATCTTCAAGAATGGTGAATTCTGCAGCTGGATCATCCAACGGGCAACCCGCTGTTCAGGCTGTCGGAGGCAATCCCTCCAACATGCAGCCACCAGCAGGAGCCTCAGTTCCAGCAGGAGTCACACTCCCACCATCACCATCTTCTCCGGCAAGACATACCGGACGACATGATGGTGCACCGGCGTCACATTCTGCGCCGGCAAGTCGTGACAATCCAGAACACGCGCTCCATGCCGCGCGTGCTCTCCTCCAGCGACCACCACCTCCGGATGCATCTCAAGGTGCCATGGAGCAATGGAGAGCTGATGTTGAGCATTTGGTCGCAGCAGCGGCCGAACGCCTCAACAACCAGGGTCCACCTCCTTCAGGGCGGGCCCCGTCGCAGCGACGAACGTTGTCTGGAAGACTTGGTCCACATGTCTCCAACAACCGGAGAGGAGCTGCGTCACAGCAAGTGACGTCGTTGCCCTCTGGGGCACGACGCGCCCATACCGCATCTCGGCTTTCGACACATGACCTCCGGGCGGAGCTTGATCGCCGATACCGCCAACAGGATGGCCGTGTCCACATCGAGCGAGCTCGAGAGAGACAAGATGCTCAAGACCTTTCTACTCTGGAAGAAGTAGGAGGAGGCTGTTCCGCCTTAGCCATGCACCTGCGCATGGTTAGATGGCCACAGAAGTTCCGACCACACTTGCCGGAAAAATTCGACGGGACTGTTAATCCCGTAGAATTTCTGCAGATATACTCCACTGCGATCCTAGCAGCTGGAGGAAACGAGGTCGTAATGGCCAATTACTTTCCAGTGGCCTTAACTGGGACCGCCAGGTCCTGGTTTATGAGCCTTCCACCCAACTCTATCGACAGTTGGGAGGAACTGTGTCGTCAGTTCACAGCCAATTTCGGGAGTTCATACACCCGTCCGGGCACTGAACTGGACCTTTTTGCGGTCGTGCAAAAAGGAGGAGAATCTTTGCGGTCATTCATCCAGAGATTTTCTCAGGTACGTAACAAAATCCCTTCTATCTCAAGCGCTTCTGTCATTGTGGCATTTAGACAGGGTGTACGAGACAAGAAGATGTTGGAGAAGCTGGCGATCAAAGAGATCACCAGCGTCACGGAGCTCTTCAGCCTGGCTGACAAATGCGCCAGAGCTGCGGAGGGCCGTGAAATGCACTCCAAACCAACCTTGGAGGATCATAAAAAATCCTCCAAAGAAGAAGCCGCTACCTCCGGGAGTGGCAAGAAGAAAAAGAAGACCAACGGCAAGAAGAAGCCGTCGGCCGGCACATCCAACGTTGCAGCCACTGCAACTCCTGGTGGCCGGGGGCCACGCCCCGAGAAGCGACCTCGACCGTCTTCTAAAGACGGTGGCAAATCCAAGATGTGGTGCCCTATTCACAAAACGAGCAGCCACAGACTGGAGGACTGCCGGGAGGTCCAAAACCTTGCCGAGCGCTACCACAAGCGCCGGGAAGGGTCTCCCTTCCGACAGAGGGAGGGAAAACAAAAGGTTGATGAAGCTCCGGCTGAAGAGGAGTTAGGGTTTCAGGACCCTAAAAAGGTCCTGAAAGCCGTCTACACCTCCGTCGACGATGACTCCGACGTCTCCGACAACGAGCGTCGAAAAACCATGAACACCATCTTTGGTGGATCATGGGACATCACTTCTCGTCGTGTCATCAAGACTATGCGACGGGATATGGCTGCTGTAGCTCCTACAGCTAGACCGGAGCCACATCGAAAGTGGATGGACACACCCATCACTTTTGATGCTTCGGACTGTCCTCAAAGCATGGTCGGAGCTGGCCAATTACCCTTGATGGTATCTCCCACCATCAACAACATCCAGCTCCATCATGTCCTGGTAGACGGAGGTTCGGGGCTTAACCTCATCAGCTTTGAAGCTTTCACTAAGCTTCAGCTCCGACCTTCGGACCTCCAGCCCTCTCGACCTTTCTCCGGAGTAGGTCCGGGGGCCATCACTCCACTTGGAGCTATTACTCTCCCCATTACCTTCGGGACCCGGGAGAAGTATCGCACCGAGAAGTTGATCTTCGACGTCGCTCAGATCAACTTACCATTCAACGCCATCTTGGGTAGACCTGCCTTGTACAAATTCATGGCAGCTGCTCATTATGGATACCTGGTGTTGAAGATGCCAACACCAGTAGGCGTTCTCCGGATCCGCGGAGATCGCACTGCTGGAGTAACTGCTCTGGAGGAACTTCACGCGCTCACCACAGCGCAAGAAGAGGACTCCAGACAGAAGCAAGCTCCACAACCTCCGAGCATTCGTCAACGAGGCTCGACCTCTGCACCTCGGGTGCAGCCAAGCGGCGACACCGACATTCCCGTCAAAGTCGTCCAAATTGCTTCCGATGTCACTCAAACTACCCGCATATCAGGTGGCTTGAACGACAAATAGGAACTCGCGCTCATCACTTTCCTCCGGGCTAACGTTGACGTGTTTGCTTGGCAACCGTCACAAATGCCTGGGATCCCCAGGGAAGTGATTGAGCACAATCTGAAGATTTACCCCGACGCTCGGCCTGTGCATCAGAGACCTCGGAAGCAATCCGTGGAGCAACAGAACTTCATCCGACAAGAAGTGAAGAAGTTGCTCGAAGCCGGATTCATCCGAGAAGTCTACCATCCAAAATGGCTGGCAAACCCAGTCGTTGTGCCTAAGGCCGGCGGGAAACTTCGGATGTGCATCGACTACACCACACTGAATAAGGCATGTCCAAAAGATCCATTCCCACTACCTAGAATAGACCAGATAGTGGATTCCACCTCCGGGTGTGAGTTACTGTGTTTTCTAGACGCATATTCAGGATATCATCAAATCCGGATGTCTAGGGAAGATGAAGAACATACTTCATTCATTACAGTGAATGGATTATATTGTTACACAGCCATGCCTTTTGGTCTCAAGAATGCAGCTTCAACTTTTGTACGAGCTATGTACAAAACTTTCAAAGAACTCATCAGAGACATAGTGGAAGTGTACGTCGATGACATCGTGGTCAAAGTCAAGAACAAGGAGTCCCTCTTGGACACCTTGCAGGCTGTCTTCGACAAGCTGCGGGCCACCCGCACGAAGCTAAACCCAGACAAGTGCGTCTTCGGGGTTAGTTTCGGAAAGCTTCTTGGTTTCCTGGTAAGTCACCGGGGCATAGAGGCTAATCCGGCGAAGATAAAAGCCATTGAAGACATGCGGCCACCAACCCGCATCAAAGACGTCCAAAAATTAACTGGATGTCTAGCAGCCCTCAGCCGGTTCATTTCAAGACTGGCGGAAAGAGCACTTCCCTTCTTCAAGTTACTGAGGAAGTCCGGACCATTCCAATGGTTTGAAGAAGTAGAGAAGGCATTCCAGGAGCTGAAACAGTTCCTCACCACCCTACCAGTCTTGGTAGCTCCGAACCCTGGTGAGCCTTTATTGCTTTACATTTCAGCAGCTGACGAAGTCGTCAGTATGGTTCTGGTTGCGGAGAGACCAGAACTACCCAATACTCAGGAATCCAGACCCCTTCGGGAGGGTCCGGAGGTTCCTGAAAGCGGGTCTGGGTCCCAGCACCCAGACTTGAACCCACAAGAAGCCACTTCAGAGGACCCTGATTCCTCCGAGAGGATCCAGGTCATTCCTGAAGAAGCTCCGGGTTCCTCCACCCAGAACCCGGAGGTCCCCGAAGATAGTCTGGACCCCTCCGAGAGGTCCGGATCAATGAAGAGGAAGCTCCGGACCCCTCCGGGAGGGTCCGGACCATTCAACGCCCAGTATACTTCATCAGTGAAGTGTTACATGATGCCAAGACTCGATATCTAGAAGTGCATAAGCTGCTTTATGCAGTTCTTATTGCCTCAAGGAAGCTTCGACACTATTTCCAAGCTCACAAAGTCTCAGTGGTAACCTCATATCCACTTCGAGCGATCCTGCATAATCCCAATTCAACTGGGAATATAGCAAAGTGGGCAGCGGAACTGGCTGAATTCGACCTTGAATTCATTCCAAGACAAGCAATCAAGAGTCAAGCGTTGGTAGATTTCGTGGCAGAATGGACTCCCTCTCCATTAAACCCTGGGGGCCCCAGCGAGCAGAAGACGGGACCGCAAGTTCCGGCCTTCACTAAGCCTCACTGGACCCTTTACTTCGACGGCTCCATGCAGAAGCAGGGAGCCGGAGCTGGAATCCTTCTCCTCGCACCAACCGGGGAGAAGGTGAAATACATGGTGCACCTTGACTTCAAGGCAACCAACAACATGGCGGAGTACGAAGCACTCATCTATGGATTAAAGGTGGCACTATCATATGGTGTCAAGCAGTTGCTGGTCAAAGGAGATTCACAACTTGTCATCAAACAGGTGAAGGGTGAATGCTCCTGCAATAATCTCCAGCTGGCTGCTTACCTCCTTGAAGTCCAGAGGCTTCAAAAGGACTTCGAAGTCCTAGACCTTCACCATGTTCAGCGTGCTCACAACGCTGAAGCTGACGAACTCTCGACCAAGGCGTCAACCGGAGCTCCGGTTCCTGACGGAACCTTTGTCCGGAGGTTGTCAAAACCCACAGTTCAGCCTGCCGAACTGAACGAAGGGGGCGAGATCAGCATCCCGAAGCTGACAGTCCCGATGGCCCTGTTACCATGGCAGCCATCAAGGGTCGTAGGTGCTGCCGGAAGCTCCGAGCAACCCAGCACGCAAGACTCAAATGCTCAAGTCAGTTCCGATGCATGGATCTCGGAGATCCGGAACTACTTGAAAGACAACATCCTTCCTGACGATGATGTATCCGCTGACCGGGTAGTCAGATTGGCTAAAAGATACACGTTGGTAGAAGGGGATCTCTACCGGCGCGGTGCCAACGGCATCCTAATGCGGTGCATCACAAGGGAAGAAGGCTGCGAGCTCCTCGTAGAGATCCATGGAGGTGAGTGCGGGAATCACGCATCTTCCCGCACGCTGGTCGGAAAAGCCTTTCGGCACGGCTTCTACTGGCCTACAGCGCTCCAGGATGCTACTGAGCTAGTGAAGAAATGCAAAGCATGCCAGTTTCATGCAAAGCAAATTCATACACCTGCTCAGTCCTTACAAATGATACCTCCTACATGGCCTTTCGCTGTGTGGGGGATGGACATCTTGGGACCTTTCCCAAGAGCCGTCGGAGGGTACAAGTTCCTGTACGTCGCCATCGACAAGTTCACCAAGTGGCCGAAAGCTACTCCTGTTGTGACGATCAACAAACAATCTGCAATCAATTTTCTACAATCTATTGTGAGCAGATTCGGAGTCCCAAATAAGATCATCACTGATAATGGGACTCAGTTCACAAGCTCCGCATTTCAAGGATATTGCGAAGACCTCGGCATACAAGTTTGCTACGCTTCCGTAGCTCATACTGCCAGCAATGGACAAGCCGAGAGAGCAAACGCAGAGATCCTTAAAGGACTCAAAACGCGCACTTATGAGCGTTTGAAAAAGCACGGAGCCAATTGGATCGAAGAGCTTCCGCCCACTCTATGGGCCAACAGGACTTCTCCAAGTCGGGCAACCGGAGAAACACCCTTCTTCCTGGTGTACGGAGCTGAAGCGATCCTTCCTCCGGAAATCACCTTGGGTTCCCTCCGAGTCTGGACCTTCGACGAAGCCACGCAGGACCAGCTCCGGCGTGAAGACCTAGACCTCCTCGAGGAGGAAAGGTGCCAAGCAGCTGTTCGGAATGCCCGATACCGCCAAGCTCTACGGCGTTATCACCAGTGGCATGTACGCAACCGACAGCTCGAGGAAGGCGATCTGGTGCTACGGAGAATACTATCCAGAGAAGGGCAAAACAAACTTTCTCCCGGCTGGGAAGGGCCCTTCCAAGTGATCAAAGTATCCCGTCCCGGAAGCGTTCGCTTGGCTACTGAGGATGGGACACCTCTCCCAAATCCTTGGAACATCGAGCACCTCCGTAAGTTCTACACTTAATTCCACGGAGGTGAGTCTAAAGTAACTTGAAGTGTATGTTATAGAGTCATTGTACAGAGTCGGGTAGTTCCTCCGGGAGAGCAGCCGGACCTTTCCCGAAAGGTTTGAAGAGCTCATGCAACACTTGATACAGTCTCCGGACTAGAAGTGTGGCTAACTACCCAGGGTCAAACGAGAAACCAAACACACTTAGCCTGGTTCCATACCCTAAGAGTGTACTCGTTTCCCATGTACCCCGGACCTATAATGAAAGACATCTTCATGTGAAATAGACTCCACGTGCATTCATTTTTGCATAAGGCTCGACATTTTTATTTTTCTCTTTCTTGTCTATAACAGAAACGTGCAATTCTTAAGAAGTTCTAGTTTAACCGGTTTATGTACGATTTGAGTTGAATTGTCGGATTTTTTTAGATTTAAATGTCGTCTGTGGCCAACTCGCCTGAAAGCCGCCAAGCCATTCTAGGGCCGGAGTGCGCTATCGACTTAGCCTGGTCAAGCACCCTAAGTACGCCACTCTACCTACATCCCGGCAGGCCAAAGTAAGGTGGGTCCATGGACAATTAGATCTAAAAGAAAAGACAATTCATCCAATTGTACTAAAAATCGTGTTCAACTTGAAATTCTCTTGAGAACCATAAGCCGCGACGAAATTACAGATAAGGAATGAATTTTACTATTTTTCTTGGCTTAAGTGTGCAGGAGAAATGAATCCAATGTTGATGGAGAAAACCGGAGCTAACTAAGCTCCGACTCCCACCAGGGCGTTAACTTAAAGATGGTGAGAAGACTCTATCACTAGAGTCTGTTGCCAGCAAGTCAGGCGTGGCAAGGGTCATTGCCGGAGCTACTAAGCTCCGACACCTTGAAGTATTAACTATCGACACTCAACGTGTTGGTAGAGGCTATTGCCGGAGCTACTAAGCTCCGACGATGGTCAGTGCCGGAGCTTCTAAGCTCCGACGACTTCAAGGGACCTTCACTGTCGAAAACTTCGGACCTAAACTATACGAGTTCGAAGAAAATTTGTCTTCAATAAAACTCAACATCCTTTTGGTACATGTCCACAATCAAATTGTGCACATCTACCAGGGGGCCAAGTGAAGACAAAGATGTTGAAGACAAAAAAAAAATGAAATTCGCAAAAAAGTGAGGATTTCATTTCATTTGAAGACCGGAGATTACATCTGGGGACAAGGGATTACAAAATTGAGGAAGAAGAGAAGATACAAGTAAAGGCTAAGAAAGACAGTCCTAGACCCTATGGAAGAATTCGGCGACCTTCTGGGCGACCTCTGACACGCTGGATCGGGTAGCTTCGCCTTCTCCTTCGACGGGGCCTTCAAGCACCGGGTCCAGAGGGAATCGAGGGTTCCGGCTAGTGTAGCACGTCAACACATACTCTGTGACGTTCCTAGCCAGGGATTGCCCCTCGACCTCCAGCTGGTCCGCGATGACGTCGCCCACCTTGGAGAGCTTGCTGCCCGCAGCACTCAACGCTTGCAACGCAAGGTCCGGCTCCGGCTCCGGATCATCCGGGAGCACGGGGCTGAAACCCATCGGCGCCAGCGCATCGTCGGCCTTGCTCAGGAACTCCCAAATTTGCAGGGAGTCCGTCTTCCTCAGGCCCTTCATTTCTTCCAGGGACCTCTGGGCCGCCGCCAGCTCCGAATTCTCGCGGGAAAGACGCTCGACTTCTTTGGCGTTCTGCTGAATCTTCGCAGCAACCCGCTTCTCAAGTCTTCCGAGCTCCTCCTCCCGGAGGTGGATCTTGTTCCGGCGGTCGACCAGGTCTTTCTCCCTAGCCTCGATTTTCTTCTCCCGGGCGACAAGGGCACACTCGTACTCGTAGAGTTCCTGCCCTCGCACCCATGTCTTCTCCTCCTCCTCGAGGCAGCGCTCTTCCAATTTTTTAGTGCGCTCCTCGATACCCTTGTCCGCCAGAGCTGTCTTCTCGGCGAGCTCTTCTTCACGTCGCAAGACGTCATCCCGTAGCTCCAGGAGTTTTTGCTCCTCATCCTCGAGCCGCTTTTCCCTTCCCTCAAGTGCCTCTCGGCGCTTGATGAGTGCGGTGCTGATGGCCTCGAGTTGATCGAACCGAGCGTTGGCCGCGTCATTAGCAGCCTTAGCTTGGTCATGGTACTCCCGGGATTGGGCGTCGAGGTTGTGAGTCATGCTCTCCCTCTCGTCCAACATCTCACCCCAGAGCTCCAGGCGGACCTTCTCCCGCCTGATCCATTCCTTGTCATCCGCAATCCTCGACTGCGCCAGCTTGGTCTCGAATTGGAGTCGATTACGCCACCTCCGAAGGGTTTGGCGCTCCTCTTCAAGAGCCTTGCTGTCGTGGAAGAAGGCTAGTTGGACTTGACGTAGACTGGAGCAAGCGTTGTCGATGGACATCGACAGCGAGATGGGCTCCGGACCTTCTGGGGTCTCCTCCGCTGGTTCCAGCGGGTCTTCATTTACAAAAATTGGGTCCCACTCTACGAGAGTGGAACCCCGAGCTTCCAAGGCACTAGGGCACTCCTCCGGGATGGCCTCAGTCGCCACCGAAGAAGGTCCCACCACCAAGCCTTCATTTGCCCCCTCAGGCTGGGGGCCGGCAACTTCGTTCAGGCACTCTGGCTCAGCCACGGGTACCATCGACGTCGTCGCCTCCACTGGCTCCGGCCGGGACACTTCTTCTGAGGGAGGCTCAAGCTCCCTCGCCTCTTCGACCACCGGCTCTGCGGCCGGCGCTTCAGCAATCACCGGCTCTGCAGTCGGCGCTCCAATAGTTACCGGCTCTGCGACCGGAGCTTCGGAAGTAACCGGCTCAATTGCCGGAACCACTTCAACTTCCGGCTCGCACGCCGGGGCTTCAGCTACCTCCGGCTCAACTGCCGGGGCTTCAGCACTTTCCGGCTCTGAAGCCGGGACCGCAACTTCCTCCGACTCAACAGCCGGAGCTTCTACTTCTGCAGCACCAGGACCCGGAGCTTCAACCTCCGGAACGGGTGCCGCTGGCGCATCTTCAATCCCGTGGTCCGGCGCTACCATGGGAACTTCTGGAGACGAGTCGAGGTCCATGACCACGACAGCCGGCGCCGGAGCTGTCGCAGCCTCCGCTTGGGGCGGCACCGGAGCTGGAGCAGAAGCCCCCGCAGTCTCAGACACTGTGGTCGAGGGCGGAGCTTCACTCCCCTTCTTGGGAACGCTGCAGATAAAGAATGAAGAAATTGAGCAAACAGATGCTATAATTGAAAGTTAATTGAGGTAAGCAAGAAAAATTACCTTGGGAGGCTCACGCACCAACTTGCGCAGAACCTCTTTCCCGGACGTTCCGGGCTGGCCACGGTCGGCGTAGGAGCTCCGGGAGGACTCCCAGGACTTGCCGTGGCCGCGGGCGTTTCCCGGGTCGGAGCTCTCCTTGATCGGGAGGAACTCCTAGACCTGGAGGCCCTCACTGCTTCTCGAACCGGAGTCGCCTGTCCGGAGCTGGCACCTCCGGAGGGACCCACCATGGGGACAGCCGCACTCCGGGAGGATCCCACCGCCGGAACAGTAGCGCTCCGAAAAGACCCCACCACGGGGACAGACGCTACAGCGGCGGAGGATCTTCCTTCCTGAGGATGGGGAACTGGGGGGGAGTAGCAAGCCCGACGGACCTCCCGTCAGCATGTCGCAGCTTCCTCTTCCGGCTCTCCGGCTCCTCCGCCAGCTCCTTGCCCTTGCCGGTGACCTCAGCTCTTGGCTGAGAAACAGGGGCGGAGCCGCCTGCCGACAACCCGGGGATCGCCAACCGGGCGGTCGATCTTCTCTCGACGACGCCAAGGTCGTCAAGCGCGGGCATCTTCCGCCGGAGCTCCCTGCTGAACTCAACTTCCACGTTCAGGGGGAGGAAAGCCGGCGGCGGAGTCAAGTACTCTCCGTCAACATCAATGCCGTGCTGGAATTTCTTGAGGTGAAACTCCAAGGACTTCCCCACCATGTTGGACTTCAACCCGGTCTCAACCCGGTCCTCGTCCATCACGCTGTTGAGGGCCCAGGCGAGCTTCTCCCTCCTCTTCAGCGGCGCCCACCTGTTGGACAGGAAGTTGCAGAACACCGCCTGGGGAGTCAATCCTCCCTCCACACATTGGCGGATCCTGGACAGGACGGGGTCGAAAGCTGCTGCCAGCACCGGAACTTCGCTCCACACCGACGTGTCAATGCCGGGCAGACCGTCTGGCAACTCCAACCGCTCGTGCTCCTCCACCCGGACAACTACCCAATCTTTCTTCCAGTCATCCCACTTCCCGGAAGGGAATGACCGGAGGTATTTGAACGGGCACTTCTTGCGCTTCACAAAGTAGTAGAAGCCAAGGTACTCGTCGCTTCGGCCGGTGGTTTGGACGGTGAAGAAGGTTCGGAAAAGCTCGATGCAGGGAGGAATGCCCACCCACATCTCGCAGAAGTGGACAAAGATGGACACAAGGAGGATGGAGTGAGGGCCAAGGTGGTATAGCTGCAGACCATAGAAGTCCAGCAGCATCAAGAAGAAGGAAGAAAACGGTGGGATTAGCCCCACCATGGCGTACGATGA
Source organism: Tuctoria greenei (assembly GCA_036927565.1). Lineage (NCBI taxonomy): Eukaryota > Viridiplantae > Streptophyta > Magnoliopsida > Poales > Poaceae > Tuctoria > Tuctoria greenei. The sequence continues at coordinate 181,778,949 of JAYESD010000009.1, read as the reverse complement.
AAAGTACACCATCTCGCCGGAGTGCTCCTTTTTAAAGGGAAGCTCTCCGCCGGCGCGGACCGAACGGTTGAAGAAGTCCGACGACCACCCCATGAGGGCTCGGACCTTCTTCAGATCGCTCTCCGTCTTCAAACGACTCTCACGCAGACCCAACTCCATCGCAGCACAGCTAGGCAAGAGAAGAGGAGCAAAGCACGAGTTGGGAGTTTGAGCGCAAGAACAGATGGAAAGCGTAAAGAACTCCCGACGGTGCGCTTTCCTTCTTAAGTAAGCCCTTGCAACGCTTGGATGGAAACTGCAGTGGAGTCAAGGATACTACTCAAGAATTCAACCCTGCCGATGACAAGAGGGCCCGGGACCACCCTGACGATCAAGTCGAGGTTCTTACCCAGGCGAACAGTTGTCATCACGAGGCGGGAAACCCAAAGGCGGCGGACTGACAAGGCGCGCGGAACCGATACGGTTTTCGTATCGGGAACCGGCGACCTTCAATTGCGAGAGATCCGCACGTCAAAGATCTTATCTGCCGCTTGAGGTGCGCCACGTGTCGGGACTTAACCGTAAAGCCCCGCCAAAGACACCTCCGAAGACCCTTCAAGAACCAGTTCAAGAGTCGCAAGAGTGGACCCACCTCCGGCGGAATGACTTCATCCCGTTGGCCTTCCCCGGAGGTAGGTCCAGGGGGCCACTGTCGGTACCCTAAAAACCATACACCCCCTGAGGTTACAAAGATCTCAAGGGAAGGACATCTACTCAAATTGAATACCCTCGGGGGCCCACTTGCCAGACGTAACCGGACCCGCTTCTCCAACATGGTTAGCCCCTAGGTTGCCACGTGTACTGTCAGACCAGAGCTATTACCCGCAAGGGTGAAGCTCCGGGCTAGGTACTGAAACAGCACCTCCGGAGGTAACCCCTGACCTAGAGAAGCTCCGGACCTGACACGTGCCAGGCCACCCCGGAGCTTCCCGCTTCCCCCAAGCAAGCTCCGGAGCTGCCACGTGTCCACACGTCGGAGCTAGCCGCTTCAAACCCCCAGGAGACGTTGTAACGGCTCCGGATCTCCAAAGGACAGCTGCAAACCTCAAGACCCGATTAATTATCATTAATTCCACATTAATGACAATTAATCGGACGATCTTAACACTTGTAACGGCACTGTCGGAGCCGTTACAGGATTATTAACAACAATTAATCTCGTGTATCAATACTAGTAACCGCCAGGGCCACATGTCGGGCCAGGCTGACTTGTAACGGTTTGTCCTTGTGCTATAAAAGGACAAACCGACGATACACGGGGGGAGGACTCTCGAACACTCTGAAGCTCACAAGTTAATACAACACACGCACACACCCGTGGAGTAGGGTATTACGCTCAGGCGGCCCGAACCACGTAAACTACTGTGTCACTCGTGTCCAATCGCGTTTCACCTTCTTGAGTCTCCGCGCGCCCAAACCGAACCACAAACTCCTTCAACACTTTCGTAGTGTCAGGGGATCTGCCGACTCCAACAGTCGACAGCTATATACTTATTTAGCTTTTATTTTCTTTTTGCCATGGCAATATATTTAGAGTCGTACTACGACCCCAACTTTAATCTTCAAGATCAAGAATTCAACAACAACCAGGTCTTCGAAGAAGGCAAGTGCACTTGACCATCTTGTACCAATTTTAGGATATTAGTTAGTTGCATGCTACATAAAATGATGTCTTAATTCATGTTTCATGCCCTGTTCCACATAATTCCTTGTCACCTGGTTTGGGATTGAGAAGTAGATAGGTTTTAATTATGCTTAGTCATGCTTAAACTTCGGGAATGGGATTTCATGCACATGTGACATATTATACTTTATGATTGCTTTAATTATGATGGGCACACAACAATAGTTGGTAGGAATCTGGTGGTTGGATAGATTTGGTATGGTGCAGTTTGCACGAGACCCGAGATTGGGTTTGGCACCACCGGATTCTAAGGACCAATTTATAGTGGAAGGCAGTAAGCTTTATAGTACCACCATGAGACTGAGATGGGGCGGTTTGGTCAATTAATTAGGTTTCTCCCGATGAAATGCTAGTAGTTGGATGGTGCGGGGAATGATACAGGGGTACTGCTCTAGGAATCGCAAGGCTCAAGATGGGGCTTCTGAGGTGAAGGGTTACTCCAAGAATACCTCAGCGGTGAAACCTCAGTGGGCTAGCATTAGTTGGGAGTACCTTTGTAAAGACCATGTAGTGATCTTCTGGCCTCACACCAAATGAAGTGTGCAATGTGGTTAGCTACCACGGGCATTCAGGGAGGTTTGCTCAGTCCACCTGACAACAGGGGATGAAATTACTGCATGTGGGTAAAGGTTACACTCTCTGCAAAGATTTGGTAAACTATCAGGACAGCCGTGCTCACGGACAAGAGCGGCTTTTGGCCAGTTCATAATTAGTTTATGGTTGAGAAATGGTGGTCATTTATGATTCAAGTTACATTTTATCGTCAATAATATGTGTTGAATTATTTCTTGAATTATGATATTGATAACTGAAAGCTAAGATTAGGATCTAAGTATAGTGCTTAAGCCATAATTGGCCTACCCTTGTTCTAGTCAATCATGTCATTCTCTTCCCATACTTCCTGAGTACTCTATGTACTCAAGCGTTTATTTTTCCATTAGAATATGAAGAAGAAGCAGCACTGGAAGACTTCTTCGTCAACCCGGAGGACTTGGTCTAGGCTGGCGATTCTTCGCGCGACTGCCTGTGAAGATGGAGCCCTATCTATCTATTTAATCTTCCGTTGTAGTTTGAACTATGTGAATGGTTTAGATGATGTAAATAGGTTTGTGGTGTGTATTTGTAGACCTTCGGGTCATATTGTAAGACTTATTATGTATTCGAACATAGCTATGTAATGATATTTCACTTTCGTCAACGTATGTACGATTCAACTGATTCTGTCATACGTGTGAATAGCATCTGTTCATCCTTTCATGATCGGGCGTGACATGCACCTCCAACTCCAAGGAGGTATCAAATGGGGTTAGAGTCGGGGTTTTGAGGCTCACCTAAGAACATCGGATCTAGAAGGAAGGATCGGCCCAACAACAGTCGCAGTTTGTGGGTGGATAGCGAGGTCACGAGGGCGCTGATGGGGTCGTGGATGGAGTGGAACGGAGTGAGACGGTTGGACGGATCAGGATGGAGGCGAGCATGTTACCACATACTCGCTACTTTTTGAAATATTGTCATTAAACAACAAGTCTAGTTCATTTTTGAAGTAAAATTCTTATCCAACTAATAACAATTTGAAAATAGGGTGCATAGCTGATTGTTAATTATCCTTTCCGTTTCCATTTCGGTGTTCCATCCATTATATATCAGCCAAACCACGTAGAACATATATCGGGACAATGCATGCATGTGACGTGAAACCCTTATCCTATGTATTGTTGCCGAGAGGCGCTATTATCTACGTATCTAGTAATTAATCTCGTCGTCGGTTGGCGATGGTCGTAACTTGCATTGTTGCCCGTTGAGGCTCGACACAGGCGACCTCACTCAACGCACGGTCGGCCTCTACAACGAACACTGAACGAAAACCGATCACCTCACCTGATGGAAATCAGATAACACACGCATCAACTGCATGCATCACCAATATAATACTCCCTCCATCCCTAAAAGATGTCGTTTTTAACACTAAATTTAGTGTTAAAAACGACATCCTTTTAGGGATGGAGGAGTAATTAATAATGGCAAGCACCGGGATCAGTGCCCTGTTGAGCATGAACACTTGCCTGCTTTAATTTGTCTTTGTGGACCTCTCGTGATCAACTTACTGTCGTGCTGGCATAAAACCTTTCCCTAACGACGCTAGCTTAGCTACACCGTGACCGTTTCTGCTTGCTTGTCTGCTGATAATGTTCGTCGCCTCTCCAGTCTCCATGGATAAACAAACAAACACCAAGGCATTATTATTAATTATTCCATTTCCATCCATCGATCCTAAAATAAAATAAACAATATATATCCATGAACTGATTTGCAGCAGGTTTGTGAGATGAAATAATGCTCCTGTTATTCCTTACCCCATCCATCCATCCAAAAATACCAATATCTACAACACGAAATAAGTATTACTATGAATATACGGTTCATGATAAAATCTAATTGTAGTAACTTGACACCACAAGGATTAATGTTTTTTTTTTGTGCACGAATCTAGTGTTAGGGACAGCAACGACAGACAGGTCGTTACGGCAGGTCCTGTCCGCTACGTGTCCGGCCGCGACCTTCCAGCATGGCTAAAATATTTACGGGTGGATCTAGCATTTTTGGCGATGTGTAAATATACAAGTAGGAGCGGCAGTACTACACGACTAATATAAAGAACAAAGTCGACTCTGGAAGCTACTTTATTAGGCAGGCAAGAAGGGATTAGTTAATGGTTTCGTGTTTGCTGATTAAGGACCTAACAACTAATTAATAGCTGATCTGCGTAACTAGTTATTGCCTGCTGGCTTGTGAGATGCTGCCACGATCGACGTCTCTAGCTAGGGCTGCGTGTCAGGGGCAGATGATCCTCTGTTGTTGTTGTTTTTTGCTGGGGATGCATGTCACTGCAATGCACATGGTTTCTAGCTAGCTAGGCACAATGTTACAAGCTGCATTTGCTTGCTACTTTTCCTGCAGAAAATTGGAATGTCATGGATAATGTCCATGCAAGTTAGGTTCGGTGTAGAATAGCTTGCTACACGTAAACTTGACCAAAAATCGACCGCAAAATTTTCATGTGAGGATAGCATATATATGCTACACATGGATGCCTCTCAACGCGAGAGTCTGTGTTCTAGTGTCAGGCCACAACCGGGGAAGGTGGTAAAGGTGTTTTGGGTGGCATAATTTGATGATAGTATATATTTTTCTGTTTGTCTCATATTCCAAATAAGGAATACACCATGCATGATGCGCGCATGCATGTCGCTTCTGTTGTGGCTTATTTATATAGCGAATACAGTACTACTACTATAACTAATCGATGATTAACTAATTAAACACTGTACAGTACCTGCAGAAAACAATCGTAGTATAATGTTAGTTGGAATCCAGCCGCATGCAACAGCGGCCGGTCGGGGTCGGGAGAATGATGATAAACTGCTAACGGTCCTGTCAGCGTTTTGTTAATTGCTGCGATTAGGAGGGTTCGGGTCGTGATTGATTGATCCGTGGAGGAGATCGATGATCGGCGAGGAGGACAAGCTCACTTCAACCAACGGATATATATTGCCGCATTTGGAATAGTGAATCCGGCCGTTGGCCTTTGGTCTGGACGAACCGCTAGCTGGCTAGCTCCCAGCCGCTAGCTCTTGTGGCATCCATTGATTTGGTTCAGGTATTTTTCAAGGTTATCTCAACACTTAACCACCATGATGCTGCTAGTGTAGCACGTATATTCTAATTAAGCTAGATAGTTGTATAGTTTTCATGTGCAGATTTGTTTTTGGATGCCGACTTAATTAGCATGGATTATGAGATTCTCTCAATGATTCCTGATGGTTGCCGACATTGCTTCATACACTACGCTCGTACCAACCCACACCAGAAGCTAAGAAAAAAAAACAACTTTGTGATTTGTTCCTGCGAAAGATTGAGATCGATTTGAGAACAGAAAACTGAACCAGGCCTCGGCTAGACGACGAGTGAGCGATGCCACGTGTTCTCCTTGGTCTGGTCGTCGTCTCGTTTACACCGACGACCAGCTGCTGTGTCCCAGTGCATGCATAGCCGGGGGCGGAGATGCGGTGGGAGGTCGAACACCACGGCGGCGGCGCCATGGGGAAGAGAGGGCGGCGTTGGTGTACTCAGTGCAGTGCAGGCGTCACCGTACCGGGGAGGGAGGCGGGAACGTGTGCGGAAGCAGAGGGACATTTGGCGCGGCGGTCTGGTGGGCTGGGCTGCCTGGGTCAGCGCATAGCAGGCTGCGCGCGCGGGGAAATGAGAAAGCCGAGGTGGGCCTCGCCCCATCCAGGGTTTATGGGCCAAAAAGGGATGGGGGTTTTAGGAAAGTTATTGGGTTGATTTTTGGGTAGGTTTAGGTCCAATCAGAATAAGATTTTGTAATTTGTTTTTAGGCTTTTTCTTAGGTTTTTTGTTTGAACATAACGTGATATGCATAAAGAAAATATCATATGATATGAATGCAATGTAACCTTAGGCAGAATTAAACTAGAAGAAAATAATATTATACAAGTAAGGTGTCGCAACGCACAATTCAACTTTTTAGATGATGGAAAGTTCCGACCTTTCTCTCAAAGAAGTTTATGGTCAATTGATTACAAGTGAGTACAAATACAGACACTCACAATCTATTATTTATAACAAGATGACGATAACTGGATAGGCCAAGATTGCTGCACATTCATCTCTTCACATTTTTTGTAAGTGCATTTCAGATCTAGTGCATATAACTTCTTCTATAGAGTACATGCACGCACAATTCAGCTAATGGTTTCTAAATCTACAATCCATACTTTGCACAATCTGAAGACAGACAAACAAACAGATCCTTAGACCTAGGACTCCTTTAATTGTCTGAAAGCTCATTAAGTCATCGATGGATGTTGTGGAGTACTCCCTCCGTCTCAAAAAAATTGTCGTTTTGTAATTCATTTTTTACGAAGACGGAGATAATATGTCCTTGTAGAGCCGTGTAATTGTGCTGTTGCTAGCCACTGTGTAAGCCATTGTGAGATGTAACTGTAAGTAGCTATTGGGCATCTACGGTTACCGGCCAATATAAAAAAGAAGCATTTTTGGTAGGGTTCATGACAGGGCGCTCGATCGGATTTACCGCTGCTCATCTCCATCCATATCCATCAAGCCCAGATCTGCACACAGCGATTTTTGTCGCCGATCGAGAACGTCTCTCGCGCCGGTCCCGGCCCGGCACGTACGGCGCCAGTCGACGAACAACTGTCTGAAAACGTGATGACCAGTCGGATTTCCTTCTCTCAGCCTAATATCGCTGTAGCAACAGCAGCAGCAGCAGCGTTAATTGTGAGGGCATCCGAGGGGCTTGTCCTGGCTTTGCCATTGGCGGCCAAGCATCTCAGTAGACAGGATCTTGAGCTGGATCAGCATGAGTAGCTAGCTTGACGACGACGAGCATGATTGTTCCGGGCCGGTCATCTCCGCCCAATAAATTAATTAATTTAGTGGCAACTATCCCTGTCAATTTGGGGTCATGTTCATGTCCATCTCTGCCCGAGGTCTTGGGAACAAGGACTGCCGTAGTGGCGTCCCCTGTTGTAATAATATAATGTAAGACTACATGCGCCGTGACAGGTATGTCTGCTGCACAAAACATGACACCCGAATAGCCCGGCGCCTTTAAAGTTGTATTATCATTATTTGGATAACAACTTTAGTTTATTTTATGAACTATAATTATTAGTACTAATTACGATAAACTAAAAACGGGTGATAATATAGCTAGCGTACGTGCCCACATGCAACTGATGAGCTCCTGCTGCTGATAATAATCCACTACTCCCAAAAGTTTGGCGGTGCTGGTGCCCGAGGAAAAATGAAGGGAAATGGAAGAGAAGTCAGGAGCTGGAGATGCATGCCCCTTGCACCGTGATACTACGTCCGTCGAAAAGATCTCGTTTTTGTTTTCTGGTGCGGCCTGCCAGTAGTGCTAGCTTGAGGACGAAGAACACAAAGGACAAGGCAGCTCACATGAATGCTTATTATGTGCTCCATCATACAGTAGCTCAGTATGTCGTATGCTTGGGTAGAGTAGTTCCTAGGCATGGTAATAACTGCAGCACTATGCACTGTGGAGTTTCTTCTAGTCCCTGCATGAGCCGCGCTGTACCACCCCACCCAGCAGTTGACCCGTGAACAAGACGAAGGAACGACAAGAATGTGATTGTTTAGGACAAGCCATTCTACTACAGACTTTGGAATGCTTATAAAAAGATATCAAAATCCCACAAAACAAATGCTCAAACATGTGGCACACTGTAAATGGTCCTTTATTAATATAATAGCTCTACAACTGTATATAGCTAGACTTGTATTGAACTAACAAATGACAAGTATTTGTGGACCAATGAAGTATTATCTAACTATATGCATGAGCTATACATATAATGACAAGATTGATGTCATGACCAACAACATGTCATGCAACATGGACCCCTCTCGTGAAAGGCGAGATGAGTGGTAGTAGCTTTTACAGGTTAATTTTCTGTGGTTCTTTATATATGAGAGGAGAATGGATGCTCTCCTCTCTCTCTCTCTCTCTCTCCCATTTTGGCCCTGTTTACGTTCCCTAATTTGTGCCGACACGATGCCGCACGCTCGCACGTGCCCCCTGGTAGCTGCCCCTGACCAATCAACAACTGCATGACACAAAATATTATTGGAGTTGGAATTGATGCATGACACGAAAGCAAAGAAAGGGAGTATAGTATATAGAGCTAGCTAATAGGTTCTTCCCTTTTCACATACGACGACCACCTTTCAGTTCTCCGATCTCCTTTGTCGTACATGTCATAGTAACAAGATTTGTGTCGGCTTTCATATTTTAAAAGCTTATCATATGTTCACATCACTCGCATACATGCATGGGATCCACACTCTGAGCTAAAGCTGCATTTCTTTTTTTGTAATCGCTGATAACTACTGTCCCAACTCTTGTGATGTTTCAATGATAGATATGGTCTATGTGCTTCAAATCATAACACTCCCTCCAACAGTTTCAAAATAAAGACGCTAATTAGCTCAATATTAAACTAATTAACATCATTTATTTCGAACGAAGGGAGTGCAATATCCGTCAATGCTCATTATTAAGTTGTCAAACGAAAGATACATTATCAATGGAACCGAGATCGAATAATAATTCTACGGCTAGAACCATTACAAGGATATTTTTTTGTTCCATACCTAAGTAACATCCCGAGTTTAACTTAACTTTTTACACGAAGCGAGGACAAACAATTGCACAGTACGTATGACATGCCACTAGGTTGTTGCCTCCTCCACTTATTTTTATTTTATTTTAGCTCTGGTCACGTTAATAGCCTCCATATATATATATATATATATATATATATATATTTCATTTTGGCAACTATGGATCATCATCATCATCACATGCAAGACCAGGAAATACACATTTGAGTGTGACATCGATCTCGATCCACCAACTATATATGTGATCTATGTGGCAATGATCTCGAGTTACACTTTTGGCGAGCAAGCACCAAACTTGCTTGTCGTCTTACTCCGTGGCTGTTGACGTGGGGTCGGACACGCAGTACCCCTTGCAATAATGCAGCTACTAGAACCAGATTTAGGACACGACGGCTTGCCATTTCTGCATTCCGTCCTACTAGTACTACTTGTTATATACATCCTCCATCACGGTTTCACAGCGCTGAGTCACTCGGTCGTCCACCTACCCAAACTAACACAGAGATCTCAGCTAGCGCACTCATGGAAGTAGCAGCAGCAGCACAAGCCATGTAATAATATCTTTGGGTGCTTTACTCACCTTAGAGCTACGTAGAATTAAAGAGAAGCTTAGCCTACTTGCAGAGCTCACCTTGTGGCTGTTCAATGGAGGCGCCTCCTCCGTTGTCTACTGCCGGCGACGACGACGCGATCAACTTGTCACTGACTCTGGGCCCCACGTCGCCGCCGCCGCCCTTCTCCTCTCCTAGCTCCTCCGACGGCGGCGGAGGAGGCGGCAGCCGCGGCGGTGCTGGCAGCAGAGGTGGCGTGAGGCTCTTCCCTTGCCTATTCTGCAACAAGAAGTTCCTCAAGTCGCAGGCGCTCGGGGGCCACCAGAACGCGCACAAGAAGGAGAGGAGCGTGGGCTGGAACGCCCACCTCTACCACCTCCCAGCTGCTGCTGCGGCCACCACCACAACAGCAGCTGCCGCCGTCCCACACTTGTGCCGATCAGATGAGCACCCTCCACCCCGGACGACACTCATCGTCGACAACGGCATCGGCTACAACTCCGGCGGCGGCGGTGGCCGTTCGTTTGTCGGGTGGCAGCGCACGGACGGGAGCGGCGGCGCAGATGAGGAGAAGCAGAGGCAGAAGGCGGTTGATCTCAACCTGAAGCTCTAGCTAGCTGAGGTGTACTGTATGTACTATGGATAGTACTACTAGTTAGTTGATCATGCACGCCGAATGTGTGTGAGGTACTATTGTTCTGTACTTTTGATCTTCTCTCTGTTTCTTCCTTTTCGTACGTGAGGTGAAGTACGTAGTAGTACTTGCCTGCCGATTGTACAATGGCTATTGATTATTCTGAAGCGGTTGTACAACTGAGTAACCCTGGCTCGTTCTGCACCTTCGTCTTCTGCGGTGTTCAGTGTTGTTATTATCCACGTGTTGCATTATTATCTTTTTAAATTGTTATCATCAGGATAATTACTGCCCCAATAATGACATTAAGTTGAGAATGGAGGGAGTACTAATTAGTAATCTAAGAAATGGATCGAATAGACGTACTCTTTCCGTTTTCAAAAGTTTGTCGTTTTGTCGTAGTTTATTTTTGAACTACAAAACGACAAACTTTTGAAGACGGATGGAGTACTTTCCATAGTGGAAAAGGAGCAGAGGAAACAAGGACACTGCTTGGTTAGCTCGAAGCATTTGTGCCGGCGGCATAAGAAATCTGGTGGTCTTAGTCTTGAGATTTTAGTAATGTTTGGCACAGGGCATTACAAATTACGATGGCTTAGGTATGGACGGCAACAGCTAGCCTGACAGACGACAGACCATGGCTCGATCGGTGCCGCACTACATTGTGATGACATTGATCGATGCTTAATTGTTTGCAGCCACCACAATAGTTCAAATTGGCAATGGTGGTAAAAAAGCAGGATTCTTGGACTCTAATAAATTGCTGCAGCTTGCAGCTGCAGGGCAAAGCATCAGAGGAAAGGTAATCACCCCAAGTTAATCTAGAGTATTTTCCATGGCAACCATGGAAGGAAGTGCTGCTGTGGCTACAGATCGTTTGGGCAAACTGCCAAGGAAAGAAAGAGTACAGACTCTGAGTTTAACCGTACGGACATGTGGTCCGGGCCCCGAGGCCGTACCACAGTCGTCATGACTCTTCGTCGTCCTCCCCCTCGTCTCGATGACTGCATGCAACTCACTCGATCCAGATTCACTGTGCTTACAAGTAGTAGGGTGAAAAGAGTGACGGTTCACCGCGCATGCAGTGACGGTCATTTCTGAGCCGAGCGGTGACAGATCTCTCTCTCCACGACGGACCCTGTCCATGTCCAGTGTCCACAGTGTCCTCCTCCTCCTGCGACTCTGCCCACATATGGCGTTCCACAGCCGTTCCTATTATGGGAAAGCTGGTACACACATGCATATGCATGCCATTGCCACACAGAAGAGAGCTGCATTATTTTGAGCAGTGCACTGGCCTGGTCGACCATCGCTCAGTCGTGATATATGCTACTTTACTCTTACCGCAGATGATTTGACGCCATTCAGAGATTCTCCTGACACACCTTAAGAGTGTATGACTGCACTGTCAAAAAGTAGATCATGTCTTTGCCACAATTAGGTCTACCACTAGACAAAACATACATACTATGGAACAGTGAAAAGGTATTTTGGGATAGAGTGAGTACTCAAAGTATGGTCCATCACTAGAGCAAGTCAACAAGCTACCTATAAAAATCTCAGTTATTTATCTGGTATGTTTTGACCATAATTTCTTCTCTATGTACAATGCACATAATCGTATTAATGATGCTCAGAATTTCATGAAATTTTGATACATTCTAAATTTCTCCAAACTTAAGTATGACTCTGTCACACATAGTCGATGAGAAATACAAGCTCGATCTCGAAAAAAATGAATCTATGATCCACTTTTTGAAGAAAAATAAATAAATGTATGATCATTCTTTTGAAGAAAACTGCATTTTGAGTGAAATCGAAGGTTAACCCCTTTGATTTCTCACCCGAAAATTTGATACTTTCAAAACTTATCAAAAATTTAAGTATGACTACGTAAGACATATCCGACATGGAATATAAGCTCGATTAAAAAAAATGAATTTACGGTCATTCTTTTGAAGAAAACTGTGTTTTGAGTAAAATCGAAGGATAATGCAAAACACCGTCATACGCATAGTCGATAAGGAATACAAGTTCAACCGTAAAGAAAAATGAATTAACACCCATTTTTTGAAGAAAACATCATTTTCAATAAAATGGAAGATTAACCTCTTCAGATTTTACGTGAAAATTTTAACCATCGAAACTCGTCCTCCTAAAGTTAAATATAACTATTCAACACAAATACGACAAGTAATATAAGCTCCATCTAAAGGAAAATCAAATTTACGACCATATTTTGAAGAATACTGTATGGACGGGCCTGGTCTGATCTACTCGTGTGGGCTGGCCCAAAAAATATTGCTCAAAATATGGCCCATCACTGGGGCAAGTCAACGAACTACCTCATGGAATTGGACGTCGTCGTCGGTCGTCAGCTATACATTTGGGAAGTATTCACAGGGATATAAAAATCTCAGTTATTTATCTGGTACGTTTTGACCACAATTTCTTCTCTATGTACAATGCATATAATTGTATTGATGATGCTCAAAACTAACTTATTCTCTCTGTTCATAAATACATGGCGTTCGAAGAATTAATTTAAATTGTCGAAACGTCGTAGTATATTTGGAGATACTACTTAAGTTAAACAAACACAAACATTATGTCCATTATTACACCAGACGTCCCTACCGCGGCGAAGAGGTAGGTGGTCGTCATCACCTCAGGCCGCGTCACTCATCGGCGACCACGGTGCAGGCGCCACGGTGGTGGTGCCCCCCATATCCTCGTCTACCGCATCGTCTTCCTCCTCCGTCGTCGTCGCCTTCGGGTCGAACCTCTTGCTCTTCGGGTTCGTCGCTGGGTCGTACCGCTTGACCACCAGCACCGACGCCGACGTCCTGAACGCCGGCGACACCAGGTAGCTGCCCACAGGGCCCAGCTCGTCGGCTTCCTCCGTCAGCGGCGCAGTCGGCGGCATCCGCCCCACCACGAACACGTTGAAACTGGACAGCGTGCCGATGGTCTCCAGCACCTCCTCCTGAGTCGAAGCCTCGCGCTCCTCGAAGTGCACCGATCCGTCCTTCACCGCGACGGCAAGGTTGGCCTTGAACGCCTCGACGGCCGCCTCGTCATCGGCGCTCTGCTCGTCGCCAGAGTGCGGACGGTTCGGTCGGAACCTGGCCAGCGTGACGGCGATGCCCGGATGCTCGGCCATGCGCGAGGCGTAGGCGAGCGCCTCACGGTCGTCGGGCCCGCCGAAGAAGAGCACGGCGACGGAGAAGGAGATGTTCTTGGCGGAGACCTGCGCGTGGCCGCCGAGGCCGCGGTCCACGAGGACGGCGACGGAGCAGGGCGCCTCGCGGAGCACGCGCTTGTTGACGGCGTGGTACTCCGAGCCGAGCGAGTGGAAGGAGCCGTCGTGCTGGAGCGTCTTGTGGTACGGCATCACGATGATGGCCGCTCGCTTCGAGAAGGCGCTGTCGATGACGTCGCGGTGGATGGTGTTCATGTCCGAGATGGCCGTCATCGCGCGCACCCTGACGGAGCTCAGCTGCTGGAACGCCTCGAACGCCACGACCATCTGACCCTCCCCGCGATCAGCGCTGTTGAAGAAGGGCACGCCGTTGCGGCGCGCGCGCTGGACCATGGTGATCGCCGACGACCGTTCCGAGAGCTCCACCAGGTGCATCGCGTACATCACGAGGCGCCGGTGCCCGGTGCCCCGCGACGCCTCCACGAGGTTCAGCAGCGTCGGGATGTTGCGGCTGGTGTGGAAGCAGGCGAGCACACGCAGCTCGCCGTCGGCGTTGTCGCCGCGGGCGCACTCCACGGTGCGGCGCTTGTACGGCGCCGACGGACGCGCCGGCTTGTAGATGGCCATCACGATGGGCGTCGTGATGAAGGTGGTGAACAACGCCATGAGCACCATGATGGCGAACGCCTCGTCGTTCAGGACCTTGCGTTCCCTTCCGATGTTGAGCACCACGAGCTCGACGAGACCCTTGGTGTTCATCAGGAAGCCGAGGGTGACGGCTTCGCGGATCGGGATCTTGACCAGAAGTGCCGTGGTCACCGCGCCGCCGATCTTGCCGATGCAGGCGTTACAGATGACGAGCACGAGCAATCCCCAGGACTTGGCGCCACTGATGGTGGCCACGTTGGTCTTGAGGCCGCTCGCGACGAAGTAGAGCGGGAGAAATATCCCCGAGACGAGGTCCTCCACCTTCTCGATGAGCATTCCGGCGAACGGCCCCTCCTTGGGGACGACGACGCCGACGATGAACCCTCCGAACAGTGCGTGGATACCGATGATGTCGGTGAGGAAGCCGCCAGCGAGGACAAGAGCAAGGGTGGCACAAACGTAGACCTCCCTGACGGGCTCGCCCTCGCGGCACCGTCGCGCCATCCACGCGAGCACAGGGCGGAGCAGCAAGAACGCGGCGGCCACGAAGCCGGCCGCCGTGAGAAGCACCCAGAGCGAGATGATCGGAGACCCGGAACCCGAGAGAGCGATGGCGAGCGCGAGGAGGATCCAGGCCATGACGTCGTCGACCGCCGCGGCGGAGAGGGCCATGCGACCGAGGTCCGTGGTCAGCAGCTTCAGCTCGGTCAGGATGCGAGCGAGCACCGGGAACGCCGTGATGGAGAGCGCGACGCCCATGAACACCAGGAACGGCGCCTGCGCGACGTCGCCCTTGATGATGGTGGCGCGGAAGGCGAAGGACGTGCCGATGCCGAGCGCGAACGGGAGCGCGATGCCGGAGAGGGAGATGGCCAGCGCCTTCCTCCCCGTGCGGCGGATGGAGGAGATGTCGAGCTCCAGCCCGACGAGGAAGAGGAAGAAGAGCAGGCCGAGGTTGGCCAGCGTTTCAAGCACCGTCATGCTCTCCGGCGGGAAGACGGCGTGCAGGAACTTGGTGCTCCGGCCCAGCGCCGACGGGCCAAGCAGGATCCCTCCCTGCATACAACGAAAGCGTGATATCAGCAGATCAAAAACATTGTTTTTTTTTCGAAACCGCTGGCATTCATTTGTGTGCTTGCTTACGATGATCTCGGCGATGACCCGCGGCTGTCGGAGCGGGCGGAGGAGGTAGGCGAGGCCGCGGGTGACGGCGAGGACGAGGCAGATCTGCAGGATGATGAGCGGCAGCGCGTAGTCCAGCGGGCTCTCGCCCTGGAACGCCCCGTGCGACGCCACCTTCGCCATCGTCGTCGCCGGCAGGCCGGACGTACGTGCGTACTACCGTCACTACCTGAACTTCTTTCACCGACTTGACTAGCTGACTTCGAGCTACTCTAGCTGCTTGTAACTCAGATCCGATGCTGATTGCCTGAGTACGACTCCGTACGGGTTGTATATATAGGAGGCCAGGTGATGGGTGGCCGACGGCGACCTCTCCGGCGCCTAGAGAGCCAGCGCGGCTGGCTGCCAAGAGGAGACTTTTTCTCGGCTGTACCGTACACGATAACACACTGTGTGTCTAATCAATTTGCAAGTGATAGATTCTATGAAGGTGGTTCGTTGTTAATTTGGATGAGCTTCAGAGAAGCACAGGAATCTTGGAATCCAATATTCGTACGTCTAAGTGATTAACAAATCACAATTGTTAATCATCTTTTTGCAAAGGTGTTGACCAGTGCATGAATCAACTTGGGCCCACCCGTCAGTATCCCGTTCCTATCCTCTCGAGTACTAGTACCTTGCTGTGCCAAGCCAGTTGATAACAATGGAGATGGAGGCAAATTATATTGGTTTTTACACGTGCTTATTAACCTATAGTCAGCCTTTCCAGTTAATCACAGCTGTGTTCGTGTCAATTACGTATATCGTTTTTAAAATCTCTTGCAGTAGGTGTCAACTTACTGGTTCTCGGAGAATACTGCTACTTGTTGATTTTCTAAGTTTAGTTTGATAAGGACGAACAGCAACGACCTAAAACTGATAATTCACTTTTCTATTATTATTATTACTTTATACACATATGTGCATAGTTAATTGTATGTTTGTCGTTTCGAGATCTGACCTTGCAGATATCTCTTCCAATATAAGGTATCAATCAATCACTTATTCAGAGTGCCTGTCTATACTGACAACTAGAAAGTCAGATGAACACGTGGCACTGAGGTAATCGACCACTGATCCATGGTTGTCTAAGAGCAAGGATGATGGAGTAGCCGGTTGCAGGCTGTAACTCAATGCCATGTAATTTTAGAGTCAACAGTTTAGCCTTCTTATATAATAGACTAGCTATTAGATTGACTGGAAAGTGATTGGAATAAATGCCCTGTTTTTCCTACCCCCAATCGCATGCAGCCACATCGGTAGAGTCACCTCGTAAGTGCTGCTGCGCTGGCTACTATTCTGGAGCCTGCAGCCCTCTCTCTCTTCTTTACTCCCTCATCCACGTAAGCAATATTCTGACGTGGATTCTTTTGAGCCAGCTGACTAGGCTCTATTATACCTGCTCTAACAATCCGCTTCAAAAAACTTGTGGTTTTATAGTTTATTTTTAACTACAAAGCGATAAAAGTTTTAAAACGGTGAAAATATATTCTAAACAGAAATTTGACTAATTGTTATAATTCCGTATGCACAAAATCTGACTAGTTGTTAGCTGACAGAACTGATGAGTTGCTTTCACGTTTGCATTTACCATCTCATGCCAGCACTACTGTCGTATGGATGACTTTCCAAATTTGACTTGCCAATGCTTGGCTTGCAACTACAGGGTGCATCCAGTTAGTCAAAAGTCAAATGTTTGCAAACTAGTTTAGCAAGTGGTCGAGACAACTTTGCAAAAACTAAAGATGGCTCAAAATGATCATTTTACCATTCCGCTAGTCACTCCCACCCTTTATGAATTCATTTAAAGGATTGTGCTTAAAGAAATTGAAAGTGAAGAGAAGGGGTAAAGGTTGATTTTTTTTTTGACTTAGAGGGGTCAAGTAATAAAACATTTTTTTGGCTTAGAGGATCAAGTATTTCAAAACGGAGGAAGTAATAGTTTTCTACATGCGGCATGCATGGCAATCCATGAAGTAATTAAACCGGGCAGAACTCAAAGCAAGGAGCGTATCTCATCTTGAGAAAGGAGATACTCCTTGTCGGTACCCTAAAAACCGTACACCCCTGAGGTTACAAAGATCTCGAAGGAAGGCCATCTACTTGGTTTGAAGACCCTCGGAGGTCCACTTGTCAGACATGACCGGACCCGCTTCTCCAACATGGTTAATCCCTGGGTTGCCACGTGTACGACTAACCCGGAGCTACCGCCCACAAGGGAGAAGCTCCGGGCCACGTACCGAAATGGCACCTACGGACTTAACCTCAGACCGAGAGAAGCTCCGGACCTGACACGTGTCTAATAGCCCCGGAGCTACCTGCTTCCCTCAGCAACCTCCGGAGCTGCCACGTGTCAAATCGTCGGACCTGCCAGCCTCTAACCTCCGGAAGACCTTGTAACGGCTCTGGATCTTCAAAGGAGAGCCAAAAACTTCAAGACCCGATTAAATGTCATTAATGTCATATTAATGACACTTAAACGGACGATCTTAACACCTGTAACAGCGCTGTCGGAGCCCGTTACAGGATCATTAACAACAATTAATCGTGTATCAATACTAGTAACCACCGGGGCTACATGTCGGGCCAGGCTAGCTTGTAACGGCCTGTCCTTGTACTATAAAAGGACAGGCCGACGATACACTCGGGGGGGGGGGGGGGGGGGGACAGACGTTCCCGGATGTTCACAGACGTGGACAAGCGATCATACGTGACAAGCTAATACAACACCAACACACCCGTGGAGTAGGGTATTACGCTCAGGCGGCCCGAACCACATAAATCCTTGTGTCTCCTGTGCTAAACCACAATTCACCTTCTTGAGTCTCCGCGCGCCCACACCGAACCACAAACTCCCTCAACACTTTAGCAGTATCAGGAGATCTGCCGACTCCAACAGTCGACAGTTGGCGCGCCAGGTAGGGGGCGCCTGAGATTTTCGAGAATGGTGAACTCCGCGGCTGGATCATCTAACGGCCAACCTGCTGCTCAGGCTGTTGGGGGCAATCCCTCCAACAGGCAGCCACCAGCAGAAGCCTCAGCAGGAGTCACACTCCCACCACCACCATCTTCTCCGGCAAATCGTGCTGGGCAACGTGATGGTGCGCCGGCGTCACTTACTGCGTCGGCAAGTCATGACAACCCGGAACACGCGCTCCATGCAGCGCGTGCTCTTCTCCAACGTCCACCACCTCCAGATGCATCTCGAGATGCAATGGAACAGTGGAGGGCTGATGTGGAGTATTTGGTCGCAGCAGCGGCCGAACGCCTCAACAACCAGGGTCCTCCTCCTTCAGGACGAGCCCCGTCGCAGCGGCGGACCTTGTCAGGTAGACTTGGTCCGCACATCTCCAACAACAGGAGACGATCTACGTCACAACAGGTGATGTCGATGCCCTCTGGGGCACGACGCACCCATACGGTATCCAGGCTTTCGACTCATGACCTCTGGGCGGAGCTTGATCGCCGATACCGCCAGCAAGATGGTCGTGTCCATATTGAGCGAGCTCGTGAAAGACGGGAAGCTCAAGACCTTTCTACTCTGGAAGGAGTAGGAGGAGGCTGTTCAGCCCTAGCTATGCACCTGCGCATGGTTAGATGGCCACAGAAGTTCCGGCCACACCCGCTGGAAAAATTTGACGGGGCTGTCAACCCCGCCGAATTCCTTCAGATATACTCCACTGCAATCTTGGCAGCTGGAGGAAACGAGGCTGTGATGGCCAATTACTTTCCAGTGGCCTTAACTGGGACCGCCAGGTCCTGGTTTATGAGCCTTCCACCCAACTCTATCAACAGTTGGGAGGAGCTGTGCCGTCAGTTCACTGCCAACTTTGGGAGTTCATACACCCGACCAGGCACTGAACTGGACCTTTTTGCGGTCGTGCAAAAAGGGGGAGAATCTTTGCGGTCCTTCATCCAGAGGTTCTCTCAGGTACGCAACACAATCCCTTCTATCTCAAGCGCTTCTGTCATTGTGGCATTCAGACAGGGCGTACGAGACAAGAAGATGTTAGAGAAGCTGACGATCAAAGAGATCACCAGCGTCACGGAACTCTTCAGCCTGGCAGACAAATGTGCCAAAGCTGCGGAGGGCCGTGAAATGCACTCCAAACCAGCCTCGTAGGATCACAAGAAATCCTCCAAAGAAGAAGTCACTACCTCCGGGGGTGGCAAGAAGAAAAAGAAGACCAACGGGAAGAAGAAGCCGTCGGCCGGCACATCCAACATTGCAGCTGCTGCAACTCCGGGTGGTCGGGGCCACGCCCCGAGAAGCGACCTCAACCGTCGACGGTGGCAAACCCAAAGTGTGGTGTCCCATTCACAAAACGGGCAACCACGGTTTGGAAGACTGCCGGGAGGTCCAAAACCTTGCCGAGCGCTACAGCAAGCACCGGGAAGGGTCCCCTTTCCGACAGAGGGAAGGAAAACAGAAGGTCGACGAAGCTCCGGCTGAAGAGGAGTTAGGGTTTCAGGATCCCAAAAAGGTCCTGAAGGCCGTCTACACCTCCGTCGACGATGACTCTGACGTCTCTGACAACGAGCGTCGGAAAACCATGAACACCATTTTTGGTGGATCATGGGACATCACATCCCGCCGCGTCATCAAGACTATGCGTCGGGATATGGCCGTTGTAGCTCCTACAGCTAGACCGGAGCCACATCGAAAGTGGATGGACACAACTATCACTTTTGATGCTTCGGACTGTCCTCGAAGCATGGTCGGAGCTGGACAATTACCTTTGATGGTATCTCCCACCATTAATAACATCCAGCTCCATCATGTTATGGTGGACGGAGGTTCGGGGCTGAACCTCATAAGCTTTGAAGCTTTTACCAAGCTTCAGCTCCGACCTTCGGATCTCCAGCCCTCTCGACCTTTCTCCGGAGTAGGTCCGGGGGCCATTACCCCACTCGGAGCTATAACTCTCCCCTTTACCTTCGGGACACGGGAGAAGTATCGCACCGAGAAGTTGGTCTTCGACGTCGCCCAGATCAACTTACCATTCAACGCCATCTTGGGTAGACCTGCCCTATACAAATTCATGGCAGGTGCTCATTATGGATACCTGGTGTTGAAGATGCCAACACCAGAAGGCGTTCTCCGGATCCGCGGAGATCGCACCGCCGGAGTAACTGCTCTAGAGGAGCTCCATGCACTCACCACGGCGCAAGAGGAGGACTCCAGACAGGAGCAAGCTCCGAAACCCCCGAGCATTCGTCAACGAGGCTCAACCTCTGCACCCCGTGTGCAGCCAAGCGGCGACACCGACATTCCCGTCAAAGTCGTCCAAATTGGTTCCGATGCCGCTCAAACCAGCCGTATATCGGGAGGGTTGAACGACAAATAGGAACTCGCGCTCATCACTTTCCTCCGGGCTAATGTTGACGTGTTTGCCTGGCAACCGTCACAAATGTCTGGGATCCCCAGGGAAGTGATTGAGCACAATCTGAAGATTTACCCCGATGCTCGGCCTGTGCATCAAAAGCCTCGGAAGCAATCCGTAGAGCGGCAGAACTTCATCCAACAAGAAGTGAAGAAGTTGCTCGAAGCCGGATTCATCCGAGAAGTCTTCCATCAAAAGTGGATGGCGAACCCAATCGTTGTGCCCAAGGCCGGCGGGAAGCTTCGGATGTGCATCGACTACACCACACTGAATAAGGCATGTCCAAAAGATCCATTCCCACTACCTAGAATAGATCAGATAGTGGATTCCACCTCCGGGTGTGAGTTACTGTATTTCCTAGACGCATATTCTGGGTATCATCAAATCAGGATGTCTAGGGAGGATGAAGAGCATACTTCATTCATCACAGTAGATGGATTGTACTGTTACACAGCCATGCTATTTGGTCTCAAGAATGCAACTTCAACTTTTGTACGAGCTATGTACAAAACTTTTGAAGAACTCATCAGAGACATAGTGGAAGTGTACGTCGATGACATCGTGGTCAAGGTCAAGAACAAGGAGTCCCTCTTGGACACCTTGCAGGCTGTCTTCGACAAGCTGCGGGCCACCCGCACGAAGCTAAACCCAGACAAGTGTGTCTTCGGGGTTAGCTCCGGAAAACTTCTTGGTTTCCTGGTAAGTTACCGGGGCATAGAGGCTAATCCGGCGAAGATAAAAGCCATTGAAGACATGCGGCCACCAACCCGCATCAAAGACGTCCAAAAGTTAACTGGGTGTCTAGTAGCCCTCAGCCGGTTCATATCAAGACTGGCGGAACGGGCACTTCCCTTCTTCAAGTTGTTGAGGAAGTCCGGACCATTCCAATGGTCCGAAGAAGCAGAGAAGGCATTCCAAGAGTTGAAACAGTTCCTCACCACCCTACCAATTCTGGTAGCTCCGAACCCTAGTGAGCCTTTGTTGCTTTACATTTCAGCTACTCACGAAGTCGTCAGTATGGTTCTGGTTGCGGAGAGACCAGAACTACCCCATACTCAGGAATCCAGACCCCTTCGGGAGGGTCCGGAGGTTCCTGAAAGTGAGTCTGGGTCCCAGCTCCCAGACTCGGACCCACAAGAAGTCACTTCAGAAGACCCATACCCCTCTGAGAGGGTCCAGGTCATTTCTGAAGAAGCTCCGGGTTCCTCCAGCCAGAACCCGGAGGTACCCGAAGAGAATTTGGACTCCTCCGACAAGGTCCGGATCAATGAAGAGGAAGCCCCGGACCCCTCCGGGAGGGTCCGGACCATTCAACGCCCGGTATACTTCATCAGTGAAGTATTACATGATGTCAAGACTCGATACCTAGAGGTGCATAAGCTGCTTTATGCAGTTCTTATTGCCTCCAGGAAGCTTCGACACTACTTCCAAGCTCACAAAGTCTCGGTGGTGACCTCCTATCCACTTCGAGCGATCTTGCATAATCCCAATTCAACTGGGAATATTACGAAGTGGGCAGCGGAATTGGCTGAATTCGATCTCAAATTCATTCCGAGGCAAGCAATCAAGAGTCAAGCGTTGGCAGATTTCATGGCGGAATGGACTCCCTCTCCATCAAACCCTGGGGGCCCCAGTGAACAGAAGACGGAGCATCAAGCTCCAACCTTCATCGAGCCTCACTAGACCCTCTACTTCGATGGCTCCATGCAGAAGCAGGGGGCCGGAGCTGGAATCCTTCTCCTTGCACCGACTGGGGAGAAGGTGAAATACATGGTGCACCTTGACTTCAAGGCAACCAAAAACATGGCGGAGTACGAAGCACTCATCTACGGACTAAAGGTGGCACTGTCATACGGTGTCAAGCAACTGCTGGTCAAAGGAGATTCACAGCTCATCATCAAGCAGGTGAAGGGTGAATGCTCCTGCAATAATCTCCAGCTAGCTGCTTACCTCCTTGAAGTCCAGAGGCTTCAGAAGGACTTTGAAGTCCTAGACCTCCACCATGTTCAGTGTGCCCACAACGCTGAAGCTGATGAACTCTCGACCAAAGCGTCAACCAGAGCTCCGACTCCTGACGGAATCTTTGTCCGGAGGTTGTCAAAACCCACAGCTCAGCCTGCCGAACTGAGTGAAGGGGGCGAGATCAGCATCCCGAAGCTGACGGTCCCGATGGCCCTGTTACCATGGCAGCCATCAAGGGTCGTAGGTGCTGTCGGAAGCTCCGAGCAACCCAGCACGCAAGACTCAAATGCTCAAGTTAGTTCCAATGCATGGATCTCGGAGATCCGGAACTACTTGAAAGACAACATCCATCCTGACGATGATGTATCCGCTGACCGGGTAGTCAGATTGGCTAAAAGATACACGCTGGTAGAAGGGGATCTCTACCGGCGCGGTGCCAACGGCATCCTAATGCGGTGCATCACAAGGGAAGAAGGCTGCGAGCTCCTCGCAGAAATCCATGGAGGCGAGTGTAGGAACCACGCATCTTCCCGCACGCTGGTCGGAAAAGCCTTCCGGCATGGCTTCTACTGGCCTACAGCACTCCAGGATGCCACTGAGCTGGTGAAGAAATGCGAAGCATGCCAATTTCATGCAAAGCAAATTCATACACCGGCTCAGCCCTTACAAATGATACCTCCTACATGGCCCTTCGCTGTGTGGGGGATGGACATCTTGGGACCCTTCCCAAGAGCCGTCGGAGGTTACAAGTTTCTGTACGTCGCCATTGACAAGTTCACCAAGTGGCCGGAAGCAACTCCAGTTGTGACGATCAACAAGCAATCTGCTATCAACTTTCTGCAATCAATTATGAGCAGATTTGGAGTCCCAAACAAGATCATCACTGATAATGGGACTCAATTCACAAGCTCCGCATTCCAAGGATATTGTGAAGACCCCGGCATACAAGTCTGCTACGCCTCCCTAGCTCATCCAGCCAGCAATGGCCAAGCCGAGAGAGCAAATGCAGAAATCTTTAAAGGACTCAAAACGCGCACCTATGAGCGCTTGAAAAAACACGGAGCCAACTGGATCGAAGAGCTTCCGCCCACTCTATGGGCCAACAGGACTTCTCCAAACCGGTCAACCGGAGAAACACCCTTCTTTCTGGTGTACGGAGCTGAAGCAATCCTTCCTCCGGAAATCACCTTGGGTTCGCTCCGGGTCCGGACCTTCGACGAAGCCGCGCAGGACCAGCTCCGGCGTGAAGACCTAGACCTCCTCGAGGAGGGAAGGTGCCAAGCAGTTGTTCGGAATGCCCGATATCGCCAAGCTCTACGGCGTTATCACCAGCGGCATGTACACAACCGACAGCTCGAGGAAGGCGATCTGGTGCTACGGAGAATACTATCCAGAGAAGGGTTAAACAAACTCTCCGCCGGCTGGGAGGGGCCCTTCCGAGTGATCAAAGTATCCCGTCCCGGAAGCGTTCGCTTGGCTACCGAGGATGGGACACCTCTCCCAAATCCTTGGAACATCGAGCACCTCTGTAAGTTCTACACTTAATTCCACGGAGGTGAGTCTTGAGTAAATTGAGATGTATGTTATAGAGTCATTGTACAGAGTCGGATAGTTCCTCCGCGAGAGCAGCCGGACCTTTCCCGAAAGGTCCGCAAAGCTCATGCAGCACTTGTCACAGTCTCCGGACTAAAAGTGTGGCTAACTACTCTGGGTCAAACGAGAAACCAAACACACTTAGCCTGGTTCCGTACCCTAAGAGTGTACTTGTTTCCCCTGTACCCCGGACCTATAATGAAAGACATCTTCATGTGAAATAGACTCCACGTGCATTCATTTTGTGCAAGCTCGACATTTTTATTTTTCTATTTATTGTCTATAATAGAGACGTGCAATTCTTAAGAAATTTTAGTTTGACCAGTTTATATACGATTCGAGTTGCATTGTCAGATCTTTTGGATTTAAATATCGTTTGTGGCCAACTCGCCTGAAAGCCACCAAGCCAATCTAGGGCCGGAGTGTGCTATCGACTTAGCCTGGTCAAGCACCCTAAGTACGCCACTCTACCTACACCCTGGCAGGCCGAAGTAAGGCGGGTCCATGGACAATTGGATCTAAGAGAAAAGACAACGCATCCGGTTGTATTTAAAATCGCGTTCAACTTAAAATTTTCTTGAGAATCGTAAGCCGCGACGAAATTATAGACAAGGAACGAATTTTACCATTTTTCTTGGCTTAAGTGTGCATGTCGACTGTTGGAGTCGGCAGATCCCCTAACACTATGAAAGTGTTTGAAGGAGTTTGTGGTTCGGTCTGGGCGCGCGGAGATCTAAGAAAGTGAAATGCGATTTGGACACGAGTGACACGGTGGTTTACGTGGTTCGGGCCGCCTGAGCGTAATACCCTACTCCACGGGTGTGTGTATGTTGTATTAACTTGTGAGCTTCAGAATGTTCGAAGAAGCTCTCCTTGTGTATCGTCGGTTTGTCCTTTTATAGTACAAGGACCAACCGTTACAAGTCAGCCTGGCCCGACATGTGGCCCTGGCGGTTATTAGTATTGATACACGAGATTAATTGTTGTTAATAACCCTGTAACGGCTCCGACAGTGCCGTTACAGGTGTTAAGGTTGTCCGATTAATTATCATTAACGTGGAATTAATGGTAATTAATCGGATCTTGAAGTCTGCGGCTGTCCTTTGGAGATCCGGAGCCGTTACAACGTCTCCCGGGGGCTTTAAGTAGCTAGCTCCGACGTGTGGACACGTGGCAGCTCCGGAGCTTGCTTGGGAGAAGCGGGAAGCTCCGGGGTGACCTGGCACGTGTCATGTCCGGAGCTTCTCTCGGTCGGGGGCTACCTCCGGAGGTGCCGTTTCAGTACTTGGCCCGGAGCTTCACCCTTGCGGGTAATAGCTCTGGGCTGACAGTACACGTGGCAACCTAGAGGTTAACCATGTTGGAGAAGCGGGTCCGGTCACGTCTGGCGAGTGGGCCCCCGAGGGTCTTCAATTTGAGTTGATGTCCTTCCCTTGAGATCTTTGTAACCTCAGGGGGTGTATGGTTTTTAGGGTACCGACAGTGGCCCCCTGGACCTACCTCCGGGGAAGGCCAACGGGATGAAGTCGTTCCGCCGGAGGTGGGTCCATACTTGTGACTCTTGAACTGGGTCTTCAAGAGTCTTCGGAGGTGCCTTTGGCGGGGCTTTATGGTTGAGTCCCGACGCGTGGCGCACCTCAGGCGGCGGATAAGATCTTTGACATGCGGATCTCTCGCAATTGAAGGTCGTCGGTTCCCGATACGAAAACCGTATCGGTTCCGCGCGCCTTGTCAGTCCGCTGCCTTTGGGTTTCCCGCCTCGTGTTGACAACTGTTTGCCTGGGTAAGAGCCTCGACTTGGTCGTCGGGGTGGTCCCGGGCCCTCTTGTCATCGGCTGGGTTGAATTCTTGAGTAGTATGCTTGATTCCCCTGCAGTTTCCATCCAAGCGTTGCGAGGGCTTACTTAAGAAGGAAAGCGCACCTTCGGGAGTTCTTTACGCTTTCCATCTGTTCTTGCGCTCAAACTCCCAACTCGTGCTTTGCTTTTCTTCTCTCGCCTAGTTGTGCTGCGATGGAGTTGGGTATGCGTGAGAGTCGTTTGAAGACGGAGAGCGATCTGAAGAAGGTCCGAGCCCTCATGGGGTGGTCGTCGGACTTCTTCAACCGTTCAATCCGCACCGGAGGGGAGCTTCCCTTTAAAAAGGAGCACTCCGGCGAAATGGTATACTTTTCATCGTATGCCATGGTGGGGCTGATCCCACCATTTTCTTCCTTCTTTTTGATGCTGCTGGACTTCTATGGTCTGCAGCTATACCACCTTGGCCCTCACTCCCTTCTCCTTGTGTCCATCTTTGTCCACTTCTGCGAGATGTGGGTGGGCATTCCTCCCTGCATCGAGCTCTTCCGCACTTTCTTCACCGTCCAAACCACCGGCCGAAGTGACGAGTACCTTGGCTTCTACTACTTTGTGAAGCGCAAGAAGTGCCCGTTCAAGTACCTCCGGTCGTTCCCTTCTGGGAAGTGGGATGACTGGAAGAAAGATTGGGTAGTTGTCCGGGTGGAGGAGCATGAGCGGTTGGAGCTGCCAGAAGGTCTGCCCGGCATTGACACGTCGGTGTGGAGCGAAGTTCCGGTGCTGGCGGCAGCCTTCGATCCCGTCCTATCCAGGATCCGCCAATGTGTGGAGGGAGGATTGACTCCCCAGGCGGTGTTCTGCAACTTCCTGTTCAACAGGTGGGCACCGCTGAAGAGGAGGGAGAAGCTCGCCTGGGCCCTCAACAGCGTGATGGACGAAGACCGGGTTGAGACCGGGTTGAAGTCCAGCATGGTGGGGAAGTCCTTGGAGTTTCACCTCAAGAAATTCCAGCACGGCATCGATGTAGACGGAGCGTACTTGACTCCGCCACCGGCTTTCCTCCCCCTGAACGAGGAAGTTGAGTTCAGCAGGGAGCTCCGGCGGAAGATGCCCGCGCTTGACGACCTTGGCGTCGTCGAGAGAAGATCGATCGCCCCGTTGGCGATCCCCGGGTTGTCGGAAGGCGGCTCCGCCCCTGTCTCTCAGCCAAGAGCTGAGGTCACCGGCAAGGGCAAGGAGCTGGCGGAGGAGCCGGAGAACCGGAAGAGGAAACTGCGACATGCTGACGGAAGGTCCGTCGGGCTTGCTACTTCACCGCCAGTTCCCCGTCCTCAGGAAGGAAGATCCTCCGCCGCTGTAGCATCTGTCCCCGTGGTGGGGTCTTTTCGAAGCGCTACTGTTCCGGCGGTGGGATCCTCCCGGAGTGCAGCTGTTCCTGTGATGGGTCCCTCCGGTGGTGCCAGTTCCGGACGGGCGACTCCGGTTCGAGAAGCGGTGAGGGCCTCCAGGTCTAGGAGTTCCTCCCGGTCAAGGAGAGCTCCGACCCGGGAAACGCCCGTGGCTACGGCAAGTCCTGGGAGTCCTCCCGGAGCTCCTACGCCGACCGTGGCCAGCCCGGAACGTCCGGGAAAGAGGTTCCGCGCAAGCTGGTGCGTGAGCCTCCCAAGGTAATTTTTCTTGCTTACCTCAATTAACTTTTAATTATAGCATCTGTTTGCTCAATTTCTTCATTCTTCATCTGCAGCGTTCCTAAGAAGGGGAGTGAAGCTCCGCCCTCAGCCACAGTGTCTGAGGCTACGAGGGCTTCTGCTCCAGCTCCGGTGCTGCCCCAGGCAGAGGCTGCGACAGCTCCGGCGCCGGCTGTCGTGGTCATGGACCTCGACTCGTCTCCAGAAGTTCCCGTGGTAGCGCCGGACCACGGGATTGAAGATGCGCCAGCGGCACCCGCTCCGGAGGTTGAAGCTCCGTGCCCTGGTGCTGCAGAAGTAGATGCTCCGGCTGTCGAGCCGGAGGAAGTAGCGGTCCCGGCTTCAGAGCCGGAAAATGCTGGAGCCCCGGCGGTCGAGCCGGAGGTAGCTGAAGCCCCGGCGTGCGAGCCGGAAGTTGAAGTGGTTCCGGCAATTGAGCCGGTTACTTCTGAAGCTCCGGCCGCAAGGCCGGTAGTTATTGGAGCGCCGGCTGCAGAGCCGGTGGTGGTGGAGGCGGGGGAGCTTGAGCTCCCCTCAGAAGAAGCGTCCCGGCCGGAGCCATTGGAGGCGACGACGTCGATGGTACCCGTGGCGGAGCCAGAGTGCCTGAACGAAGTCGCCGGCCCCCAGCCTGAGGGGGCGAATGAAGATTTGGTGGCGGGACCTTCTTCGGTGGCGACTGAGGCCATCCCGGAGGAGGGCCCTAGTGCCTTGGAAGCTCAGGGTTCCGCTCTCGCAGAGTGGGACCCAATTTTTGTAAATGAAGACCCGCTGGAACCAGCGGAGGAGACCCCAGAAGGTCCGGAGCCCATCTCGCTGTCGATGTCCATCGACAACGCTTGCTCCAGTCTGCGCCAAGTCCAACTAGCCTTCTTCCACGACAGCAAGGTTCTTGAAGAGGAGCGCCAAACCCTTAGGAGGTGGCGTAATAGACTCCAATTCGAGACCAAACTGGCGCAGTCGAGGATCGCTGCGGACAAGGAATGGATCAAGCGGGAGAAGGTCCGCTTGGAGCTCTGGGGTGAGATGCTGGACGAGAGGGAGAGCATGACTCACAACCTCGACGCCCAATCCCGGGAGTACCACGACCAAGCTAAAGCTGCCAATGATGCGGCCAACGCTCGGTTCGATCAACTCGAAGCCATCAGTACCGCACTCATCAAGCGCCGAGAGGCGCTTGAGGGAAGGGAAAAGCGGCTCGAGGATGAGGAACAAAAACTCCTGGAGCTACGGGATGACGTCTTGCGACGTGAAGAAGAGCTTGCCGAGAAGACAGCTCTGGCGGACAAAGGTATCGAGGAGCGCGCTAAAAAATTGGAAGAGCGCTGCCTCGAGGAGGAGGAGAAGACCTGGGTGCGAGGGCAGGAACTCTACGAGTATGAGTGTGCCCTCATCGCCCGGGAGAAGAAAATAGAGGCTAGGGAGAAAGACCTGGTCGACCGTCGGAACAAGATCCACCTCCGGGAGGAGGAGCTCGGGAGACTCGACAAGCGGGTTGCTGCGAAAATTCAGCAAAACGCCAAAGAAGTTGAGCGCCTCTCCCGCGAGAACTCGGAGCTGGCGGCGACCCGGAGGTCCTTGGAATAGATGAAGGGCCTGAGAAAGACGGACTCCCTGCAAATTTGGGAGTTCCTGAGTAAGGCCGACGATGCGCTAGCGTCGTTGGGTTTCAGCCCCGTGCTTCCGGATGATCCGGAGCCGGAGCCGGACCTTGCATTGCAGGCGTTAAACGCCGCGGGTGGCAAGCTCTCCAAGGTGGGCGACGTCATCGCGGACCAGCTTGAGGTCGAGGGGCAATCCCTGGCTAGAAACGTCACAGAGTATGTGTTGACGTGTTACACTAGCCGGAACCCTCGATTCCCTCTGGACCCGGTGCTTGAAGGCCCCGTTGAAGGAGAAGGCGAAGCTACCCGAGCCAGCGTGTCGGAGGTCGCCCAGAAGGTCGCTGAGTTCTTCCATAGGGTCTAGGACTATCTTTCTTAGCCTTTATTTGTATTTTCTCTTCTTCCTCAATTTTGTAATCCTTTGTCCCCAGATGTAATCTCTGGTCTTCCAATGAAATGAAATCCCCAATTTTTCGTGAATTTCATTTTTTGTCTTCAACATCTTTGTCTTCACTTGGCCCCCTGGTAGATGTGCACAATTTGATTGTGGACATGTACCAAAAGGATGTTGATTTTTGTTGAAGACAGATTTGCTTCGAACTCGTATAGTTTAGGTCCGAAGTTTTCGATAGTGAAGGTCCCTTGAAGTCGTCGGAGCTTAGAAGCTCCGGCACTGTCCATCGTCGGAGCTTAGTAGCTCCGGCAGGAGCCTCTACCAACACGTTGAGTGTCGGTAGTTAATACTTCAAGGTGTCGGAGCTTAGTAGCTCCGGCAATGATCCTTGCCACGCCTGGCTGGCAACAGACTCTAATGATAGAATCTTCTCACCATCTTTAAGTTAACGCCGATGGGAGTCGGAGCTTGGTTACCCCTGGTTTTTCTCCATCAATATCGGGTTTATTTTTCCTGCACACTTAAGCCAAGAAAAACAGTAAAATTTGTTCCTTATCTATAACTTCGTCGCGGCTTACGGTTCTCAAGAGAATTTCAAGTTGAACACGATTTTTAGTATAATTGGATGAATTGTCTTTTCTTTTAGATCCAATTGTCCATGGACCCACCTTACTTTGGCCTGCCGGGGTGTAGGTAGAGTGGCGTACTTAGGGTGCTTGACCAGGCTAAGTCGATAGCGCACTCCAGCCCTAGAATGGCTTGGCGGCTTTCAGGCGAGTTGGTCACAAACGATATTTAAATCTAAAAAATCTGACAATTCAACTCAAATTGTACATAAACCGGTTAAACTAGAACTTCTTAAGAATTGCACGTTTCTGTTATAGACAAGAAAGAGAAAAATAAAAATGTCGAGCCTTATGCAAAAATGAATGCACGTGGAGTCTATTTCACATGAAGATGTCTTTCATTATAGGTCCGGGGTACAGATGAAACAAGTACACTCTTAGGGTACGGAACCAGGCTAAGTGTGTTCGGTTTCTCGTTTCACCCAGGGTAATTAGCTACACTTCTAGTCTGGAGACTGTATCAAGTGTTGCATGAGCTTTCCAAACCTTTCGGGAAAGGTCCGGCTGCTCTCCCGGAGGAACTACCCGACTCTGTACAATGACTCTATAACATACACTTCAAGTTACTTAAGACTCACCTCCGTGGAATTAAGTGTAGAACTTACGGAGGTGCTCGATGTTCCAAGGGTTTGGGAGAGGTGTCCATCCTCGGCGGCCAAGCGAACGCTTCCGGGACGGGATACTTTGATCACTCGGAAGGGCCCTTCCCAGCCGGGGGAGAGTTTGTTTTGCCCTTCTCTGGATAGTATTCTCCGTAGCACCAGATCGCCTTCCTCGAGCTGTCGGTTGTGTACATGCCGCTGATGATAGCGCCGTAAAGCTTGGCGGTATCGGGCGTTCCGAACAGCTGCTTGGCACCTTCCCTCCTCGAGGAGGTCTAGGTCTTCACGCCGGAACTGGTCCTGCGCGGCTTCGTCGAAGGTCCGGACTCGGAAGGAACCCAGGGTGATCTCCGGAGGAAGGATCGCTTCTGCTCCGTACACCAGGAAGAAGGGTGTTTCTCCGGTTGCCCGACTTGGAGAAGTCCTGTTAGCCCATAGAGTGGGCGGAAGCTCTTCGATCCAATTAGCTCCGTGCTTTTTCAAACGCTCATAAGTTCGCGTTTTTAGTCCTTTAAGGATCTCTGCATTTGCTCTCTCGGCTTGCCCATTGCTGGCAGGATGAGCTACGGAGGCGTAGCAAACTTGTATGCCGAGGTCTTCGCAATATCCTTGAAATGCGGAGCTTGTGAACTGAGTCCCATTATCAGTGATGATCTTGTTTGGGACTCCGAATCTGCTCACGATAGATTGTAGAAAATTGATTGCAGATTGTTTGTTGATCGTCACAACAGGAGTAGCTTCCGACCACTTGGTGAACTTGTCGATGGCGACATACAGAAACTTGTAACCTCCGACGGCTCTTGGGAAGGGTCCCAAGATGTCCATCCCCCACACGGCGAAAGGCCACGTAGGAGGTATCATTTGTAAGGGCTGAGCAGGTGTATGAATTTGCTTTGCATGAAATTGGCATGCTTTGCATTTCTTCACTAGCTCAGTAGCATCCTGGAGCGCTGTAGGCCAGTAGAAGCCGTGCCGAAAGGCTTTTCCGACCAGCGTGCGGGAAGACGCGTGGTTCCCACACTCGACTCCATGGATTTCTGCGAGGAGCTCGCATCCTTCTTCCCTTGTGATGCACCGCATTAGGATGCCGTTGGCACCGCGCCGGTAGAGATCCCCTTCTACCAACGTGTATCTTTTAGCCAATCTGACTACCCGGTCAGCGGATACATCATCGTCAGGAAGGATGTTGTCTTTCAAGTAGTTCCGGATCTCCGAGATCCATGCATCGGAACTGACTTGAGCATTTGAGT